>JAGIQG010000025.1:19401874-19846290 GCA_024679065.1 Sphyrna mokarran
AAACAACATACAAGGCCTGGAATGTTCTGATCCCATGCTTGGTCCATATCTTGAAGGCACCATCCAAAACAAATGAGGAAAAACATGGTTAGCCAACACTGGCAAGACTGGCTAAAGTGATGTCCAAATTCTAAGATTTGACTTGACAAGTGACTCCTAATATACTGGGAGGAGGGAAAATTTATTGGGTAACTTATCAAGGCAGCCAGGGAAGATGAAGCACAGAAGGAAGATTCCAACTGTAGCCAACAAGGAACCTTCTGTTGCCTCTCTCCCTACACCCAACACAATATACTGTCATGTTGGCTGCCCAATATAAAAGAGGAAATTGGGAATCCCATACTCTCTTCCCATTTATATCTTTGTAAGACTGTCCTTCATATTCTTGCATTTTTCCTACTCCAGACAAAGCTTGAAATGAGTTGATTAAGTCTGTGAAGAAAGGATTTGGGGATGAACACTGAGATGCACTGAAAGAGATATAAAAACTTAGTATGTTCACTTTCACTGCATTGATATGGCACACTAACGATAACGGTAGGGTGGACCAACATTTTGAGGTCCTGTTCCATCCATGAGTGAAGCAAAGTTAGCTCAAAAAAGCCCACTAAATTTGCTAATCACTTGCACTCCCAAGTAAATAAGCTGCCTAGTGACAATCTTGAAAGGCAGCGTGTGAAGCAGGAGGGTACAAGCCTGGTGTGGTAGACTTTTGGCAGAGAATTGGTGCAACTGAAGAGCTAGTAGCTTGCTTGCCTTGTCCCCATGCTGATAATGTGTTTACCTAAATTTGAACAGCACCTCTTCTGCTTGATGTGAGGATAATGTCTCAAAACACTACCTGTAGTGGTAAACATTTGTTATATACCTCTGGGGATACGAGACATTAACTTGGATGATGCGCCCCAGCAATTCCGATTAACCTCCTATCTCTCTGCTTCACCTTGTGTCTGAATAAGATGTGATCTGGCTTCTCAACCCTTCAATGTCTCCTGTAAAGTAGCTGCCGAGACTCCTGGAATATTGTTAAACTCTAAGAAATCATCGATCTGGGTTAACAGAAATCTAACAAATTCATCATTAGAGAGCAAATGAGTATTAAATTGCCAAGGTATATAGAGACCCACCCTCCTCCCCCACTACCAAGTCCATTGTCAAGGGATCATGGTCCGATATTACAATGGTCTCATAGGAGCAAGAGCACACAACCGGCAGCAACTTATTGATGGGACAATAATCTATACGCGAATACCATAAAAACCATACATTCGATGGACAGGTGAAAAAAAATCCCTACTTGTGGGGTTAAAAAACCTTCATGGGTCCAACACTGCATATTCCACAAGAAATGATTTTCAATTTCTGCCGACTTGGAAGATATAGTGGTCCTGGGAGAGAAGTGGTCCAGGACAGGATTCAACCAACAGTTGAAATCTCCAGCTAGTATCGACTAATGTGAATTCAAATCTGGAAGTAGCATGAGAAACAACTGGAAAAAGTTTTCAGTCCCAGTCTGGGATATAGATATTGGCTGACATCAGGGGTGTCTCATAATTTACCCATGAGTGACATATCAGTCATTTGAGTCAGAAATGATATTGGCTACTACCAGGGGTAAGAATTTGTGGATGAGCATGCCATCCCCTGCACCTTGATGTGAAAAGTTGAATGAAAGCATTGATGCCCCATCCTGTATGATTCCTTAAATAGTCCACTGGCCTGAGGTGGGCCTCTTGGAGGAATGCAATTTGGGTACCCAGTTGTTGAAAATGTTGAAATATCTTGCAGCGCTTAACCAGATGATTTAATCCCCTGACATTGCAGTTAGTGAACTTGATTGCTGTGAGGTCAGGATGCAAGGGTCTCCCAGCCAGCATCCCACATTTCTAACAGTAGTCTGGTAATCTCTCCTCCCTGCGGAGTTTCCCCCACAACCGCTGACATTGACAGACTCCATGTGCCAGGGCCCCACCCCTCACCCTCTCCACCAGCTACAGGGAGCCAACCACAAGAGTGTGTGGGCTTGCAAGAGGCTAAATCACACTCACAGAAATGATACAGCAAAGACACAAAAACATTTTCAAACAGTGTCCCTCACCATCCCCACACGCGCCCTCCCAAACGTGTGGCGTCTCCAGGTGTTGGAGGCGGCTGTTTCTCTCAACACCTCCTTATCACAGTGCCTTCACGGCACTCCATGTGAGACACAATCTCCACCTCCATTCCCATTGCAATTACGGATGCTTTAACCCCAGAGGTCTGTAGAAATACCTAACACTTAACCTACGATGGCAAAACCCATTTCCTTTCCTGGTTGACGATTCGATTCTGTAGCATGCAGGTTCATAAAAAAAAAAATCGGTTTACATCCACTGTGTTGTCAGCCAATTCAGATGTTTGCTGCACAAATTTCATTGCTACCGCTGGATCTGTGAACTTTTGCTCAGCTCCATTGTTGAGAGTAATCCTCAAGCATGCTGGAAAGTGAAGCCCAAACTTGACTCCAGGACAGTCACGCAGAAATCTTTTTGACATCAGTGATGGCCGCCCTTCTCCTTGCCACCACTGGGGTAAAATCTGGAACTGTGCACTGCTTGCCACAGGATTCTGTCTTGTGCTGAGGTATAATGTATTCATGCAATATTGGGTTGAGGAGCCCTGCTTGGGCTTTGCCTGTAACACTGCATTATCCAGAAGCCGCTCGTGTTCCAGCATGTTCCTGAGTAGCTGGGTGAAAAGTCTGTGACATTTAGGCTCTCAATGCCCTCCAGAAGGCCTATCAGACGGATCTTATTTTTGTCTTTGACGTCCTTCCAATTCATCCTGTTTCTCCCTTCGAGACTTAACCTCCAATGTTAAATGAGTAACTCGGCTCTTCGGTTCTGAGATAGTGATTCCACTAAATGCCCTCAAGTTCCTTCAATCGTTTCTCATGGGCGATGGTGACATCTTAGAAATTTAACAGATGATCTGAGCTTCCCTCTCAGCTCGTCTATCTTGGCTTGCAATCCTGGCCCACCATCTGACTTTCCAATCTTTGCATGGTCCCTTACTTTACCCTTAATTGGGCGAACAGAAGCAGCCAAGTGTTTCCACCTGAGTTGCAAGTTGCAATCCTCCTTCATTTTAATTCACCCTTGATTGGGTGAAAAAAGAAATAGCGGTGTCCCTGGGTTGATCTGACAGTTGTAGTTGTTATGACACATGAGTTCTTCACTGGACTGCCACCCATCCTAAACCAATTTACACTTGACTGAGTGAAAAAACTGAGATGGTTCCAAGCTGAACTGCAAATCCCAACATGTCCCTCATAAGAGCTCTAGCTGCAAAAAAAATCCAAAAGTAGAAATATCTTTATTCTTCGAGCAGCTAGCAACTTGCAGCAAGACCTCAATGGTTCCTGCTTCCCATTTTAATTCACCCTTGCGTGAAAAAAGAACAGAGTTTGCAGAGAGCCCACAGCAAATTCCAATTGGCAGAACAGAATCTAAAAATAACCCTTTCCAGCTCAACTTTAAATGTTCTCCCTGCAGCTACACTCCAAATATATTTAAGGCTTGCTTGATGTACATTAACCCCTCTTCAGACCTCAAACAGCTGGATTTCAAGAAGGATCTCGCCACCTGTGGATCATGTTTTCTTTCACACTAGCGCCATCTTTGATTCCTCTCTGCCACATTTTAATACTTTAGTGGGGATTCCATCTGTGGACACCTTGTTGGTTTTTTTGCTGTCAGATGGTATTTTCGACCGCATGGTGAGTTGGTTTTGTGCTGGTGGCAGATAGCATGTTGCGTGATGAGCAGTGCCTACACTACATATTGGGTATAATAAGGCCTGTGCAATTTGCTGAATAGGCTGCATCAGTAGTTCTTGTTCTTGAATTTGACCAGCTTGTCTTTTTGTGACTATAAACTGACAGTTACTCAGGACTCCAAATTCAATAGGTATCTCATAACTTAGCATAGAAATCTTTGATCCAATTAACGGGAGCAAGATGTTCTCCAAGTTGGACATGAGCCAAGCCTACCTTGAACTTGAGTTTGAACTGGATGAGTCCGTCAGAAAATATGTAACATCGTTTCACATAACGGACTCTGAGTATACCTGTTTTCCCTTTGGAGTCTCGTCAATGTGGGCCATCTTCCAAAAAATTACGGAGAACATTCATCAAGAGCTATCCAAAGTAGCAGAGCACTTAGATGATCTTCATTTGAAGAGGAAGAAGTGTTTTTTTTTTCGAGCGACCAAAGTAAACTATTTAGGCTACCAAGTAGATGGCAAGGGATTATATCTAATAGAGGATAAGGTAAAGGCTATCAAGGAAGCACCAACCACAAGAACAGCACAGTTAAAATCCTTCCTGGAATTCATCAGTTACTATGGAAAATCATCTGTCCTAAATTTGCTTTCTGTTCTGGCCACCTTGCATACCCTGCTCAAAAATACTATACGGAGAGCATCCTGGAAGCTCCACAGGCAGAGGCTTTTTTCAAATTAAACATCATTACAGTTATCTAATTTACTGGACCATTTTGACCCTGAGAAATAACTAACTTTCAACTTGTGATGCTTCACCATACAAGGTTGGTATGATGTTGTCACATGGCTGAAAATATGGGATGGAAAAACCCATTGCATATGCCTCCAGGACCCTTTTTAGATCTGAAACAAAGGTATTCTCAAACTGAGAAGGAAGGGTTAGCTGATGTATTTGGTGTGAAGAACTTCCATCAATACATGTATTTTTTTTATATACTTACCAACCATAAACCCTTACTGGGTCTCTTCAAAGAGCACAAGGCAATTCCCCTCATTACCTCCACTTGGGTACAAGGCTGGACCTTGTTATTGGCAGTCTCAGAATATCTTCTGGAACATTACCCTGGAATATTGATAGCTAACACTAATGCTGAGTTGCCTCCCATTGCCCACAAGCCTGGCTTCTTTGCCAGCATTGGAAAAGGTTGTGATGACTCTGGAGACTTTGTTAGCAAGGCAGATTAAAATCTAAACTCAAAAATCCAATGATATCTAAAATAAGGCGCATGATCCTATATTATGGATTCTAAAGATAGCCTTATTAAGATCTACCTTATTAAGAAAGCTGAACTTTGTGTTGAAGATGGGATCACTCTTTGAGAATCTAAGTAATTCTGCCCCAAGACAATGCCCAATATTAAGGGAACTCTGCCTGGGATTATCAAAAACAGAAGATGCTGGCTAGGAGTTGCATCTAGTGGCCAGATCTTGACTGGTGAAGCGATGTGACTTGTGCAGGAAAAACAAAACCCCTTGGCCTCTTCCTCCCTGCACCCACAGGAATGGTCTAACAGGCCATGGGTGCATATGCATGTGTGCTTTGCAAGCCCCTTTTATGGGTTCCATGTTTGTAATCATCTTGGTCGCACATTCCCAAATGCTTGGAGATGTATTGTCTAAATTCCATGGCATTTCAGGATATGATCCAGAAATTACATCAGGGCTTCAATACAACACAATATCAGAAATCCTCTTCTGATAAGGGCATAGCCTTGACTAATGGTCATTTCCAGAACTTTGTGCTCTTCAATGGTGTCCGACATGTCCGAATTGCACTTTACCACCCGTTGGTCAAATGGGCTGGCAGAACGGGTGGTTCAAACTTTTAAAAAATGGTATGAAGAAACAGCCAGTGGCAGCTGTGGAGATTGAACTGGCATAATTTTTGTTTGATTATAGGACTATACCACTATCAACAACAGGTGTTGCTTCAATGGAATTGCTAAAAGCACATTTTGTGCCAGATTGAACCTGCTATTCCTAAACTTGACAGGAGGTGAAATTCCACCCCCCCCCCCCCCCCCCCCAAAAAAAAAAAATCAGAATGGTGTTGGATGGGATTGTTATGGAGAAAATGGGAGAGTAAAACCCTAAAGTACTTGGATCATCTCAGAATCAGAGAGTCCCTGCCTGAGCAGAATGGGGCCTCCAGGTTGGAGCAGAACCTGAAGCTGAGCCCACATTAAATAACCCTGCTGTGGTGTCTCAAAGAGAAGGGTCCCTGTTTGATTTACACCATCTGACCCATCCCTGCCTTTAACTAACATTCAATCATTTCATACATAAAGTACCTCCTCACAGTGCGGATGCCACGAGAGAGACAGACCCAAGGAGAGGAAGGCTTTTTTGATAGGTGCAATGGAATCATCAATAAATTTCCCCGTGAACTTCATGGAATATGAGTTGCTTTAATGAACAAGTGGAGGCTCACCCAGTGGGAAGCAATCAGTGGGGGTTTTTAAGCCTGTTACTTTATCTGGACCAGAGTTGTAGATCCCAAGATGAAGACTATCTGACTGTAAGCCACAAATTTGATCCTTCTGTTTAGAAAGTTAAACAGTGTTGGTGACAGGAAATTAGCATTTTGCTGAATTACTTTCTTTCCAGGAAAATTACCTTCTCAGTTGGATGTTACGCTTGCAGACTGCATGAAAAATAAAATTGAATAAAAATCACTAGCAAGAATAGACATTGGAAAATATAGATTAAAAACTATAGGTAGCTTCATTTGATAAATACATTGACCATCCCTTAAACATGCTTCATGATTATGAGCCATCTGATGTAACCAAGAGTTATATTGTGTAGCATTGTACTCATTCAAAATTAGCAAGTTTGGTGAAACATACCTGCTCTGTAAAATATTTCTATTGCTTGATTTGTATCACACAAAGTTTATACCTGTATTTTGCCATTTAACCCTGATACATTCTTCCTACCAAATTCATTTAACAGACAGTTCATCATATCTGAATTTTCTTTAGTTGGATGATCCAATTTATTTTAGCTAGAGAAAATTTAAACCCTGTGAATTGGAAATATACTAATTGGGATTTAGTCCTACATTTATAGTAAAAGTGTAGAAGGCAAGTCAACCAGTCTTACACTCAAAAACATATAGGTGCTTGTATCAACTTTGTTTTTCTTTTGTAATGTCCATGTTTATAAATATTACAGGTGTCTTTGTTTCAAGTGGTATTTCAATATATATTTTGAAGGCTAACAGTTTGATTAAAATTGTGGAATTCAATCCCCAAAACAAGTTTAAACTCTTAGAATCACCTAAAAATAAATTTGACCAGTCACTAATTCAATAAATTTGATACTGATGCATTGCTTATTACATGGCATGATATGAAATTTATTTCTGAAGTACAAAGTATCTGCAAACAAACTATTATTAACTATATCATGCATTTTTTATATAATTTATATACATGAAAAGTGGCAGGTGAAAAAGGACAGACGTCAGTGATTTCAGTCATGTAGCTCAAATAGTTTTATTGTTGTAAGATGTTTATGGTGGAGATGTGGGATTCCAATTGAGAAATAAAAGGACTTCTCACAATATCATTTATCATGCTTTTTTTATGTAATAAGACATTCCAATCAGTAAACAAAATTAGGTGCACAATGAGGAGAAATAGGGTGACTAAAAACTTAATCAAAGAGTTGGATTTTAAGGAGCACCTTTAAAGGTGGAGTGAGACATTAACTAAGTTTTTAAGTTTATTTATTAGTCACAAGTAAAGCTTAATCCTGCAAGAAGATTACTGTGAAATTCCCCATGTTGCCACAATCCGGCACCTGTTCAGGTCAATGCACCTAACCAGCAACTCTTTCAGAATGTGGGATGAAACTGGAGCATCTGGAGGAAAACCACACAGACACGGCAGAATGTGCAAACTCCACACAGCCAATGACCCAAGCTGGGAATCGAACCCAGGTTCTTGGCGCTGTGAAGCAGCAGTGCTAATCACTGTACTACCAGGATTGAGGCATGGAATTCTGGAGCTTGAACAAAGAACAAAACAGCATGGGAAACAGGCCCTTTGGCCCAACGAGCCTGCGCTGCCACCCTGATGTTCCCATCTCTACCCGTGATCCCTGTCAATGTTTATAGATCTATGGATTAAAAACCAAATTTGAGACAATTTAGGGAGAATTTGTTTTGCCAATTAGCCTAAGAGCACATTTTGGGATGTGGGAGGAAACTGGAGCACCCGGAGAAAACCCACGCAAGCACAGGGAGAATGTGCAAACTCCCACAGACACGGGCCCAAATCCATGTATCTGCACAGCACAGCGACAGTCACTGAGCCATCAAATGGTCCAGGTCAACTGTACTCTAACGACGTGAAGCACTAGGATACTCTCGGGGGGGGGGGAAGAATCCAAGAGCAGTGCTGTCACGACCCATCTTGTTTGTGCCCTTTGTTAGACAAGGTGGACCAAAGCACCTGTAGGATAAAAAAACAAATACATCAATATCATCATCTATTTACACACTTCCCAGGGACTCCCAAGGCTCATGATCCCTATCTTAAATTAGTTTTCTATACCCCTCCATTCCCATTCTGTTCATGTGCCCATCTAAGTATTTCTTAAATAACTCCAGAGTACTGCCTCCACCACTTGGCAGCGCATTCCATACCCTCACCACCCTCTGTGTGAAAAAACTCCCTCTAGCATCCAAATTATTCCTTACACCCCTCACCCTAAGCCCGTGACCCCTCGTGCTATTCGAGTCCATCCTAGGAAAAAGCTTAACCCTGTTTACTCTATCTATACCCCTCATAATCTTATACACCTCTATTAGATCTCCTCTGTCTACGTCTTTCTAAGGAAAACAGTTCCAATTTGCCTGACCTCTCCTCGTAACTCAGACCTTCCACACCAGGCAGCATCCTGGTAAACCTCCCCTGCACACTCTGTAGAGTCTCCACGTCCTTCCGGTAGTAGGGCGACCAGAACTGGACGCAGTATTCCAAATGAGGTCTAACCAGTGTTTTATACAACTACAACATTAAAGGCCAGCTCTTGTACTCTATACCCCTTCCTATAAAGGCTAACATACTATATGCTTTCTTCACAACATTCTCCACTTGCTCTGCCACCTTCAGAGACTTGTTCACCTGCACCCCCAGGTCCCTCTGCGTTTCTATACTCTTAATAGGTCTACCCTTTATCATATACCTCCCCCTTACATTCTTTCTCCCGAAATGCATCACCTCACATTTATCAGGATTGAATTCCATCTGCCCAAGCTACCAGCCTATCTATGTCCTGCTGCATCGCCTGACAATGCTCCTCACTATCCGCAAGTCCAGCCATCTTTGTATCGTCTGCAAACTTGCTGATCACTCCACTTACTCCCTCTTCCAAGTCATTTATATATATTACAAATAGAAGAGGTCCCAGGACCGAGCCCTGCGGCACCCCACTAGTGACTGACCTTCAGCTAGAAAAACACCCTCCCACTATTACTCTCTGTCTCCTATTACCAAGCCAGTTACTTATCTATCTAGCTACCTGTCCTTGTATCCCATGAGCCTTGACCTTTTCAACTAACCTCCCATGAGGGACTTTGTCAAACGCCTTACTAAAATCCATATAGACGACATCAATGGCTCGCCCTTCGTCCACTGTTTTCGTCACCTCCTCAAAAAATTCTACCAGATTTGTAAGGCACGACCTCCCCTTAACAAAGCCATGCTGCGTATCCCTAATCAGATTGCAACGCTCTAAGTGCCTATACATCCTATCTCTAAGAATCCCCTCCAACAGCTTCCCTACCACTGACTTCAAACTCACTGGCCTATAATTCCCAGGGTTATCCCTACTACCCTTTTTAAACAACCACCCTTTTATTCCTAACTTGGGAGTAAAAAGTCTTTGGATTAAGGAGAATCCAATCTGCCAAAACCATTTCATGCCCCCTTTTTTGCCCTTCTAATTTCCTGTTTGAGCTCCCTCCTACTCTCTCTCTATTCCTCTAATGCTCTGTCTGTTCCCAGCTACTTTGACCTAACGTACGCCTGTCTTTTCCTTCTAACCAAGTCCTCAATATCCCTAGTAATCCACAGCAGTCTAATCCTACCTTTCCCATCCTTCCTCTTATCCGGCACATATTTTCAGTATTCCCTTGAAGGAATCCCACATGCCTAGTGTGGACTTACCCTTGAACAACTGTTCCCAATCAGTTTCCGTAAGTTCCTGCCTAATCCAACTGTAGTTAGCCTTCCTCCAATTCACCACACTCCCCCTAGGGCAACAAGCATCCTTTTCCATCTGTATCCTAAAGTAGACAGAATTGTGGTTACTGTTATCCACATGTTCCCCTACTACAACTTCAACTACCTGTCCTGGATCATTACTCAGAATGAAATCCAATGTAGCTCCCTCTCTAGTCGGACTAGCTACATACTGCTCCAATGATCCTTTCAGAAGACATTTTACAAATTCCTCCCCGACTGAACCCCCAGCTCTAGGTACCTTCCAATGCACCCCAGGGAGATTAAAATCTCCCACTACAATGACTCTGTTCTTCCTGCACCTATCCAAAATGTCTTTACATGTGCCTTCTTCAAATACCCGCAGGCTCTTGGGTGGCCTATAATACGTCCTAGCATAGTAATTGCCCCCTTCCTATTCCTCAACTCCAACCACATCGACTCCACTCCTAACTCCTCTATATTGTCCTCCCTCTGCACTGCTGTGATGCTCTCCCTAACTAACAACGCCACTCCCCCACCTCTTCTGGGCCCTCCTCTCACGCCAAAAGCACTTATACCCAGGAATATTCAGCTGCCACTGCTCCCTTTCTTTTAACCACATCTCTGTCACTGTAACCACATCTAAGTTCCTCGCAAACATTAAGGCCCTAAGTTCATCTGTTTTTCCTGTTATGCTCCTCACATTGAAACAGACGCACGCCATACCTCCAAGCCCATTTGGAACCTCCTTCTCCCTGGTGTATTTCCTCTCATCCAAGCTTACTCTCCCATGTCACTCCCTACCGAGTTATCGGTCTCATCCCCTCACCTCCTCCATATTAGTTTAAACCCTGCTGAAACACTCCACTAACCTCCCAGTTACCCATTTAAGTGTTCCCTGTCCCTTCTATACAGGTGCCCTTCTTTCACAAATACTTCCCAGTTATCCACAAATATAAAACCCTCTGCCCTACACCAATCCTTCAGCCACACACTCAGCTGTAGGATCTCATTTCTCCTGGCCATGGTAGCAGTCCTGGAGGCCCTGCTCTTCAGCCTACCCCCCCAATTCCCTAAACTGCCTTTGTATATCCTCCCTGCTCTTCCTTCCTACATCCATCTCTCCTATGTGAATAATCACATCTGCCTGGGTCCCCTCACCCTTCAAAATGCCCTCTACCCTGTCAGACACATCTTGCACCCCTGCTCCAGGGAGGCAAACTACCATCCTGGACTGCCTTTGACCACAGAACCACCTATCTATTCCTTTAACCTTCAGTGGCCTGAACCAAAGTATCATGCTATCCCAATTTAGTAATTTAGGAGAGACTCCCTATCAATTGGAATCCTTCCCTTACAAATGCAATCATGGGTTGTTGTGTTTATATATATATATATGACTAGCTACTATACACAACCACATTCTTATGTGACATTTTCAAATAATTTCAAAATTGATAATGGAGTAACAGGAACATTTTTTTTAAGTGGTATTAACAGGAGAATTGATAATATTTTGATTCCTCCTGCCTCTACTGTGTGATTTAACATTTGAAAACATAAGAGTAATTTGAAACAAA
This sequence comes from Sphyrna mokarran, assembly GCA_024679065.1. NCBI lineage: Eukaryota > Metazoa > Chordata > Chondrichthyes > Carcharhiniformes > Carcharhinidae > Sphyrna > Sphyrna mokarran. The sequence goes on from JAGIQG010000025.1 coordinate 19,413,492, forward strand.
CTACCAATTCAGCTTTCTTGCTTTTCAATTAAATGCACTGTAATTGCAAATTCAGAACAATGTGCAGCCTGGCTCTACTAATGAAAGCAGATCTGAGAAACAGTAATTAATGCAATAGGTTCATTATCACATCTCAATCTAGCTCCTTTTAAAAGGTGGTGGGCCCCATTTGAGTCAGCAAAAACAACAACACTGACTTATTGTTTTGCTTTTAAATGCTCTCTTCTGTTGAGTCAAAGTTGATGTAGCTGCTTTACTTTTTATAAGACTTAGGACTGTTCTTTTCCTGTTTTCATTTTGTTCCTAAATATGACTCGAGTTCTAAATGCCTCAACTGAGAAAATAGTAATCAACTGTAAGTGTTTTTAAACTTTCCTGATTGGTGTTGAAATAGTAAGTAATAATTTTTTTTAATTGACTGTTTTACGTGGGAGTATCGAGCCTAGAACCCATGTGTGTTTGCATTATATGCTGCTGGATCCCTTCAAAGAGTTTTTGTTCAAATTATGCGTTCCACAGGGAGTCAGAAATAATAGGACTGTCAGCAACTGATTTATTATAACACTAGTTTAACTGAGAGGATTAAATCACCAAAATGTTATGTTACTTTTTCATTTGATCTGAAAAATGTTTATGCTATAAATGCATAATTTTAGAATCTGACAAATTATGACGAAGAAGATGCTCACTCTTGAATAGAAAATTATTTTCTCTGTCCTTTCCCTGGATTATTTTATATTTAATTTTCCACCCAAATACCTTTCAATTTTATTTTAAAGAAAGGTCTTGGCACCTACGTGAGAGTTGTTTAGAATGAACTCCAACAAAATTACTGGATCTTGTTTCACAGCGACTTTGTATTTCTTTGCTATTAGCTCCAATGGTTTCAGCTGGCCGTCCAAGCCTCCATTGTTCTCTGGGTGGCTGAGTGTGAATTTTTCAATTTGCTTTTTCTTCGCTCTGAGTGCTTTTTTTTCGCTGCTGTAGTTAGGCCTGGGGCTAGCTGGAAAGGGAGTGGGGAGTATAGATCAGCAACTCACCTGTGAATCTACCTCATTGTTCTCTGGGATAAGAGTGTTTGGTAGTGCTGGTGGCTGAGTGTGAATTTTTCAACTTGCTTTTTTTTCTCTCTTTGAGTGCTTTTTGCTGCTGTAGTTAGGCCTGGGGGTAGCTGGGAAGAGAACCTGGGAGTATTAAAAAAAAAGTGGCAGTAGACAGCGGGTAGCGTCGGGAGCAGTGAGTGAGTAGGGAAGCAGAGTGAGATATAAGGGCTTTGGCTTGTGGGCTTGGGCGAGAGCAGGCTTAGACAGTGTGCTACTGGTTTTCCATTTGCATTCACACCTCCAAAGGGTTCATGACTATGGCAGGGATTAAGGGAAGACACCTCACCTGTGTACGGTGTCATATGTGGGAGTTCCTGGAGGCAAGACCTCCCCCGAAAGTCTACGTATGCATTGTGTTTGGAGCTGCAGGGAATGGGGGAGATCCTGAATGAATACTTTGCGTCGGTATTCACAAAGGAGAGGGGCTTGTTGACAGCTCCTGTCACTGAGGGAGCTGTGGACCAGTTGAGGGAAATATCCATACCGAGGGAGGAAGTGTTAGAACTTCTAGGTAGCATTAAAACTGATATACATCTCTGGGGCCTGATGGCATTTATCCCAGGCTGCTTAGGGAGGTGTGAGGTGAAAACTGCTGGGCCTCTGATGCAAATCTTTGTCTCTTCTTTGGATACAGGTCCCGTAGGACTGGAGAATAGCTAATGTTGTACTGCTGTTTAAAAAGGGTAGTAGGGATAATCCTGGAAATCATAGGCTGGTGAGTTTGACGTCGGTGGTAGGGAAGCTGTCGGAGGGGTTTCTTAGGATGTATAAGCACTTACAGCATTGTTGTCTGATTAGGAATATGCAGCATGGCTTTGTTAAAGGGAGGTTGTGCCTTACGAATCTGGTAGAATTTTTTGAGCAGGTGACGAAAATGGTTGACAGAGGCCAAGCCGTGATGTCGTCTATATGGATTTCAGTAAGGCATTTGACAAAGTCCCTTATGGGAAGTTAGTTGAAAAGGTCAAGGCTCATGGGATACAAGGAGAGGTAGCTAGATGGATAAGTAACTGGCTTGGTAATAGGAGACAGAGTAATAGTGGAAGGGGTTTTTCCAGCTGGAGGTCGGTCACTAGTGGTGTGCCGCAGGGCTCAGTACTGGGATCTCTTCTATTTGTAATATATACAAATGACTTGGAAGAGGGAGTAAGTGGAGTGATCAGCAAGTTTGTAGACAATACAAAGATGGCTGTACTTGCAGATAGTGAGGAGCATTCAGGCGATGCAGCAGGACATAGGTAGGCTGGTAGCTTGGCCAGATAGATGGCAGATGGAATTCAATCCTGATAAATGCGAGGTGATGCATTTTGGGAGAAAGAATGTAGGGGGGAGGTATATGATAAAGGGTAGACCTATTAAGTATGTAGAAACGCAGAGGGACCTGGGGGTGCAGGTGAACAAGTCTCTGAAGGTGGCAGAGCAGGTGCAGAAGGTTGTGAAGAAAGCATATGGTATGCTAGCCTTTATAGGAAGAGGTATAGAGTACAAGAGCTGGCCTTTAATGTTGCAGTTGTATAAAACGTTGGTTAGACTTCGTTTGGAATACTGCATTCAGTTCTGATCGCCTTACCACCGAAAGAACGTGGAGACTGTGGAGAGAGTGCAGAGGAAGTTTACCAGGATGCTGCCTGGTATGGAAGGCCTGAGTTACAAGGAGAGGTTAGGCAAATTGGGGCTGTTTTCCTTAGAAAGATGTAGACTTAGAGGAGATCTAATAGAGGTGTACAAGATTGAGGGGCATAGATAGAGTAAACAGGGTTAAGCTTTTTCCTAGGATGGACTCGAATAGCATGAGGGGTTACGGGCTTAGGGTGAGAGGGATAAGGTATAATTGGATAATAGAGGGAGTTTTTTCCACACAGGGTGGTGAGAGTATGGAACGTGCTGCCAAGTAAAGTGGTGGAGGCAGGCACTCTGGAGTTATTTTAAGAGATACTTAGATGGGCACATGAACAGAATGGGAATGGAGAGATATAGAAACCTGATGTAAAATAGGGATCATGAGCCTTGGGAGTTCGCTGGGAAGTGTGTAAATTGTCGATGATATTGATGTATTTGTTTTATCCTACAGGTACTTCGGTCCGCCTTGTCTAACAAGGGGCATACACACAATGGGTCGTGAGAGGGCTGCTCTTGGATTTTTCGAGAGTAGCCTAGTGCTTCACGTCATTAGTGTACGCTTGACCTGGACCAGTTGATGGGCAACACGACAGCTCAGTGACTATCACTGTGCTGCGCAGATACATGGATTTAGGCCTGTGTCTGGGAATTTTGCGCATTGTCCCTGTGCTTGTGCGTGTTTTATCCGGGTGCTCCGGTTTCTCCCCGCATTCCAAAGATGTGGTCTTAGGCTGATTGGCAGAACAAATTCTCCCCAAATTGTCTCAAATTTGGTTCTAATGCATAGATCTATAAACATAGACAGGGATGAAGGGATCATGGGTAGAAGTGGGAACATCGAGGTGGCGGTGCGGGCTCGTTTGGTTGAAGGGCCTGTTTCCCGTGCTGTTTTGTTCTTTGTAATAACTTGTATTGTGTTAATCCAATTTGTGCAATTGTTAATAATTGTGATTTAGTAAAATAAATACTTGTATGGAATTAAAATATTTACTGAAAATGTTAAGAACGCAGCAGCCATTTACTTCTAAGCTGTTGTGCTTCTGCAACATGTTTAGCATTGCTCTTTACAATTTGTGACTTTGAGTCAGGTTCGATTGATCCTCAGACACATATTAAATCATTCATTGCCCATCACCATCTAGCTTTCATACTAATTGACACAGGAGAGTGTGCTGTTGATAAAGACAATGAGATGTAATTTACCTCGGGTCATTCTGCATGACATCCATGACAATCAATGTATAAACAATTAAACAATTCTGACAATTTGGATATTTACAGTTTTATTATCACACCACAGTACTTTGCTTGTCTTTTGATAAAATTTACATATTACTTTAATATTCTTTTGGTGCTTTTAGTGATAACCAGGCTGCATAAAGCCTACATAATTTTTAGTTTTAAAAAATACAACTACAGAAAGACAAATATGAAGTGATTCTTGTATGTCTGAAGGTAGATGAGGTTTGTGGATTATAGGCAACTTGTGTGGAAAAACAGGATAGCCAGATATTCTGATGTTTGCCGCAAATTGCTCCACAGTTCTACCAATATCACTTCTCTCCAGCCCCAGCTACTTTTGCTGACTGACATGTTCCACAGCCTTCATTTACTGCATAACCCTCATTGTTGGCATTTATTGCTTCATCTATTCCACCACCAAGATTGCACTTTTTCATATTGAAATTCCACAAACACATCCATCTCCAGACTATGGAGTGGATTTTGCCTGTCCCTGGCAGGCATGTTTCTGTACAGCAAGAACAGGGAGGGAATCCTCATTACCCCCCCATAGGTGGACGGATACAGAAATAGGCAGCCTGCCTGCCATTTTTAAGTTGTCAATTAGGCTTGCTACTAAGCCACTTGACCCTAAGAAATGCACTGCCAACACCATGAAGTGTTTGGCATTGGCTGCTCACACCTGCCTATGAGCCTGATGTTTTTAGAGAGTTGTCAAATGGTGGGAAGGAGGGTTGGAGGGGAGAGGCCTTGATCATTGTGGGTTGCTCTTTGTGGATTGAAGGAGGCAGGACCTTGCTTCCCTCTGTGGAGCCCTGAGCCTCCTTACTCTGCTTGCAACACAACAGCAATCACTAATGAATTCTTGGCACCGATGGAACTGCCAGTCAGTTGAATTTGGCTGGCAGCTCTAATTTGCTTGTGAGGTGGGGGGGTAGGCAGGGGGAGTTCTCTCCATTGAGGATCAAAAGTCCCACGTTGTCCTCGTTAAGCCACCTGCAGCACATTATGGCTGCAGTGTAGGCTGACAGTGCCGGATTCAATTCAGTCTTGGGGTGATTGTGTGGAGTTTGTGTGTTCTTCGTGTCTGTGTGGCTTTCCTCCAGATGCTCCAGTTTCCTCCCACAAAGATGTACAAATTTGGTTGATTGGCCATGCTAAATTGTCCTTAGTGCCTTAGGATGTGTAGTTTAGATGGATTGGCCATGGAAATTGCATGGTGTTATGGGGATAGGCTGAAGAAAATGCTCTGTCAGAGTCAGTGCAGACTCAGTGGGCTGAATGGCCTCTTTCTGCACAGTTGAGATTCTACAAGATTGTGTAACCTTAAAATCCCTCTTTAATGGTTTCAGTTACATTTGATTTTCGTTTACCCTGTCTTCAAATAAAGTAGCAAGGTTTTAGACCCCAACATTAATTCTCCGCTCAAGAGATACAGCTGTGTAACACTTGCTGTAAGTTAAAAATAACACTTTTTTTTCATGGTGTTAAATGTTTGTTGTGACACGATTGCAGCCCACTGCATTTGTTGTAGTCACAATAGTTAGAATGAGGCCAACTCATTAGCAGTTAACAGTTGATGAGATAGTGGTATCACATTTCTCCAGAAGTCACAGTCAATTCCAACACCAAACATTGCACTATTGTAGAATCCATCTCAAATGAAGTCAAAGTACAAAACAGCTCTCCCTGCAGCAACAGCAATACAATAATGACATACCTCAAGTATTTTGGAATGCACTGAGTCTGTGAAAGCTGTTATTCAAATTAGTCCTAATGGTCTGTAGAAAGGATTAGATTTGCACGCAGATGCATTGTTGCACAGAAAAGAATAACATGGTAAATGATATATCCAACATGTGCCATAGAGTAGGGCAGGGGTTCTCAAACAATGGGCTATGAGCTCAACAGATCACTTTAAATTGCAAGCTCTGAGGCAGCGATAGTGACTGTCAAGCAGAGATTCTGGCTGACAGACAATTCAGGTGGTTTGTCAATGGAATTTCACTGCCGTGAGGTTCAACCTGTCCCCAGTGTTGTGAAGGATAGGTTTGACCACATTGCCACAAGTCATTCCAAGCAGTTGTACTATGTCGTATCACTTGTCCCTCATGGAAAAATTTGTTCAGAAAAATACCTTCAACCACAAGGCAGTGATCTACACATAACATCTTTGAAGCTCTGAGGGAAAAGGAGGTGGTGGATCTTGTCAGATGATTCCTTGAGCAGATTGTAAAGTTCATTGGGTAGGATGCCTTATCACCAAAACCTTCAAACAAGCACCAAGACCTAGGCTGGTTGGTGGTGAGAGGGGCAGTGTCAGATTCTTTATGCATGCTTGAGGCATCTGCTCCACCACACACTGCCCACAAAGTGGAGATTGGGGGAAAGAGATGGTTACGTACCTCATTATGGATTGTGTCTTTGCAAAGAAGATATGGAGGAAGAACCAGTGGTATTTGTCAAGGTTTATTCTGAGCAGCTTTGCGACACAGGGCTCTGTGCTCTATGGGCTGTTCTCAAGATGTACTCTGAGACAAACATCAACAACTTGGGGTGAGACACTCTCTTTGGTCTGCCCAAAATTTGTTGATCTTCCAGTGCAAAGAATTGTTCTCAACCAAGTTTTGCAAACTGGCACATTCCAAGGTCCAGGACTATATGCTGAGATTGCACTGAAAGCTTGGAGCAGTCACTGCCAAGGCGCAATGGGAAAAGACCACCTGTAAGGCCTTTTCAGCTAAGGTATATTGGGGGGCTGGCAACTGTGGAAAAACTCTTCTAATCATGTGATTAATCCTAAATCTGTGCAAATGTATTGGAGCACCTTGAGTGCAACATGACTGATGTATGTAATTTGTAAAGAATTTTATTCTAATGAAAATATTGAAATATTTGTGATGTTATTGAACTAAAACACATCAGAGCATATCTTGATTTCTGAGGAAAATTAAATATTGCACTTACTGTTATAACTTGAAATATTTTGTAATGTCTTTCAGATTTTATATGAATGAGGTATATTTTGCAAAAAAATTCTTTCAAGTTTGGGTTGATCATTAATTTCAGTGGTCAGATTGACCAATTGGCGCCTTCCTTGGACAGGCTTGTAATGGAGGATGCACTTTGATTCTATGTTTTGGCGAATGATGGAACCATGCTGAGACTCCACTATGGGAGTGTGTATGATTTGTGACTCCAAATCGCCATCAAAATCTTAAACTATTGTGAACAAAATCTTTTTGATCTTTTTCAGCAACCTCATCCCTGCTCAACAGCTCTCTTTCCCTGGCTACTACTGAGTTTGCAGCAATTTTCAAGCATTAAAAGCACAGTGAGGGAAAAGTTTGAGAAGTATAGGAGTAGAGTATTAGTCGCTACCTACGGTCAGTTAATAGAACATAAAACATTACAGTGCAGTACAGGCCTTTCAGCCCTCAATGTTGCGCTGACCAATGTAACCAATTTTATGACCCTCTATCCTAAACTATTCCAATGCTATCCATATGCCTATCCATTGACCATTTGAACGCCCTTAAACTTGAGTCCACAACTGCTGCAGGCAGGGCATTCCATGCCCTTACTCCCCTCTGAGTAAAGAACCCACCTCTAGCATCTGTCCTATAACTACCACCCCATTAATTTAAAGCTATATCCCCTTGTGTTATCTATCTCCATCCGAGGAAAAAGGCTCTCGCTACCCACTCTATCTAACCCTCTGATCATCTTATATGTCTCAATTAAGTCACCTCTTAGCCGCCTTCTCTCTAATGAAAATAACTTCATGTCTATTAGGCTTTCCTCATAAGACCTACCCATCATACCAGGCAACATCCTGGTAAACCTCCTCTGCACCCTTTCCAATGCCTCCACATCTTTCTTGTAATGTGGCGACCAAAATTGTACACAATACTTCAAATGTGGCCGCACCAGAGTTTTGTACAGTTGCAACATGACATCTTGGCTCCGAAATTCAATCCGTCTACCAATAAATGCTAACACACTATACGCCTTATCAACTTGAGTACCAACTTTCAGAGATCTATGCACCTGTACCCCAAGATCTCTCTGCTCATCTACACTACTAAGAGTCCTACCATTAGCCCTGTGTTCTGCACACGTATTGCTCTTACCAAAGTGAATCACCTCTCACTTTTCCACATTAAACTCTATTTGCCACTTCTCGGCCCAGCTCTGCAACTTATCTATGTCCCTCTGGAAACTAACATCCATCCTTACTGTCTACAACACCTCTGACTTTGGTGTCGACAGCAAATTTACTAACCCATCCCTCTACACCCTCATCCAGGTCATTTATAAAAATAACAAACAAGAGTGGCCCCAAAACAGATCCCTGAGGTATACCACTAGTAACTAAACTCCATGATGAATATATCCCATCAACCACCACCCTCTGTCTTCTATCAGCTAGCCAATTCCTAATCCAAATTGCTAAATTTCCCTCAATCCCATGCATCTGCATTTTCTGCAGTAGTCTTCCATGGGGAGCCTTATCAAATGCTTTACTAAAATTCATATACACCACATCAACTGCCTTACCCTTATCCACCTCTTTGGTCACCTTTTCAAAAAACTCAATAAGGTTTGTGAGGCCCAACCTTCCCTTCACAAATCCATGTTGACTATCCCTAATCAATTCATTTCTTTCTAAATGACTATAAATCCTATCCCTTATAATTCTTTCCAAAACTTTCCCCACAACAGATGTAAGGCTCACTGGTCGATATTTGCAGGATGGTCTCTATTCCCCTTCTTAAACAAGGGGAACAACATTTGCCATCCTCCAGTCTTCCGGCACTACACCTGCAGCCAACGACGACATGAAAATCAAAGCCAAAGGCTCTGCAATCTCCTCTCTAGCCTCCCAGAGTAACCTGGGATAAATCCCATCCGGCCCAGAGGATTTATCTATTTTCATACTCTTAAGAATAGCTAACACCTCCTCCTTATGTACCTGTATCCTGTCTAGTCTACAACCCTGTATCCCAGTATTCTCCCCAACTCTGTTGACATTTTCCCGTGTGAAGACCGATGAAAAATATTCATTCAGAGCCTCACCAATCTCTGCAGGCTCCACGCATAACTTCCGGCTACTGTGTTTGGCCCTAATCTTGACCTAACCAATCTTTTATTCTTAACATATCTATAAAAAGCTTTAGCGTTCTCCTTTATTCTAACCGCCAAAGTCTTCTCATGCCCTCTTCTAGCTCTTCTTATCTCCCTCTTTAGCTCCCTACTGGCTAATTTATAACTGTCTAGTGCCCTAACCGAGTCTTCACATCTCATCTTTATATAAGCCTCCTTTTTCCTCTTCACTAGTGAATTAACTTCCTTAGAGCCAGGGAACTGTGGTGTAGTACCACTTCCTTGCTGCATGACAGGTACGTATTTATCAAGGACTCTCGGTAGCCCCTGCAGTTTCCTACTCCACCGTATCTATCCTAAATCTTGCCTAATAGCCTCATAATTACCTTTCCCCCAGCTGTAACTTCTTCCCTTTGGTATGTGTATATGTTTATAAAGATTCAATTTCTACTCAGTTCTTTCTTCTGAAGGAAATGGAGAAAAATTGCTTCTGTACATTTGAAAAATTCAACATGCTGAAATCTTTAATAAAAGCAAGATACTGTAGATGCTAGTAATCTGAAATTAAAAACAGAAAATTGCTGGATAAACTCAGCAGGTCTAGCAGTGTCTGTGACGAGAAACAGTGTTAATGTTTTGTGTTTAAATAACTAAGTGGAACCTCGAATGGATGGTAATATTTTTAAAGCATTAGCCATTAAAGCACTGACAGAACTAGCAACATTCAGTTAGATGGCTTTTAAAATAAGTTTAAGCTAACAAGAAATAACTTACACATGCAATTTTACACAGCAATTGATTTAAATGAGTGATTATGATTGTAAAACACATGCTGATATTTTGAATGTATTATTGATTTTTAAGAATATTGGCCAAAAGCAATTTACTGCTAGGCATCATGGTAAAAAGACATTAGGATGAAGCCAAGTTTTGAGACAATAATTGAACCTTGGAAATGTGTAAGATTTATCAGTTAAAGTTGGAAAGAACATTTAGAACACTTAAGCCCTATACATGAAACATGATTATTCACTGAATGGACAAGGTGGACTGCTGCCCAGATGTGGTGTCACGAGTTAGTCTGGTTAGAAAGTGACCTTTTAAGGGAACCTATAAATACATTTCTTTCAACTCTGTCTAGTGGCCTAAGATGCCCAACCCAATCAGGGAGTGCAATCAGCGAAGACAGGAGTTAGTGTTCGGATTTCATGGACTAATAAAGTACTGTTATGCTGAGGAGTGGAATTCAATTAGCTGAAGTATTTGACAGATATTATTGTTGTTTTGTGCATCCTGATGATGATTGATCTAAAGTTATTGAAAGGTGGGAATGATAAGTAAACCTATAATTGATTTTGTTTTGAATTGTATACGACAGATTTCGTCAGAGAGATCTGGCAATTCTATCTCAGAGCTGTCCTGACCTTTTGGTTTCCTGCTAGTTGAAAAAGTTGTCTTTATATAGAAATAGGTGCCTCATGAGTTTTGTATTGTCCAAACTTTAGGCGGTACTAGTCACCTCGGTTACCCACCTTAAAAAAAAACTCAACGGGTCTGACAGCGTTTTTTTTTTTTTGGAAATAAATAAAATTTGCTTTGATAAAAGCTCTCTCTAGTTTGCCAGTAAAATTGCACCTGGAGCAAAACATCCTACCCTCACATTTATGCCAGTAGAAAAGTTGGCGTCTAGTCTGGCTTTGTAATATACCTCTGATCTGGCGCCCTAACACAATAACTAAATGAACAAAAACATTGTGGCAGAAATGTTGCACAAACCTTAGTAAGTGTCTCAATATTGCAATGCAATACATTTATACTTTTGATAATGCCAACAGCCTTTGAAATTGGAGGGGAGCAGGACCTGTGAGAGCCTTCAAATGGAAACAACACCTTTTGTTTAATGGTAAAACAAATACACAACAAAGAATCCCAACTTTTGGCTCTTTAATAACCTCCACTTCCACTGTAAAAGTCTGCAGGAAAGTGAAAAAGTAATAAATGTTCATTTTCAATTAAATATTGATAGCCTTGCAGTTATTTTGAATGCAAAATTCAGGCCATTGTATTTTTATTATACACATTATTGTCTCCTTCAGTTTTGTCTTGTGTTTGGCAATGAACAGGCTCTTTTTCACAATGGACTAGGGTCAAACCATTTGACAAATCCAATTAAATTTTGGGTGGTTTGCACATTCTGAAGTATAGTGGAGGTAAGATGCAGAACTCTTAAATGGTCTCTGACTCTACAGCTTAAATTTTAAAAAGAATATGGAACTGCATTTTTATCAAGTTTTAAGTCTATCTTGCTGCTGATCTCCAGATGCATCAGTAAACTCCTACAAAAAGTATGGGCCAAACAGAATGAGAGGGTTAGGTTTGAGGTCGGGATGTTGTAAGTAATTTAGTTACCTTATGGTAGTTTTGAGCATGCGTAGTTGGGTGTCTGATTGGATTGGGCCCAAATAGTAATGCCTCTCCATTGTTGAGGAACTTGTCAACATTTGTTATTGAAACTTGCACATGAAGAATGTTGGAGATAGGTAAAAAGAGTGCCCTGTACTGATTTAAATTTACCTCAAAGAAGTTTCTGACTTCAGGAGAGGGGAGAATATTGAATAAGGATAGGGCAGGTCTCATCACATGTTTCGCTTACATTTTGGTTGGTTGTTTTTTTTTGCTGTCATGCTAAATACAAGGATAAAAACAATGCCAGTAATCTGAATTTGAAGCACCTCATTGCTGACAGATTATTTGGCTGCTTTCTGATAGGTGAGTAGGGCTAAACCAAAATACTGCTTTTAAAAAAAACTGAAAAGATGTAATTCTGTGGATTCTAGATCTGTTGTAAATCAACAGAATCTCCACTGTTGCCACAGTGTATTGTTGTGAACGACCTTCAAGAATGCTTGAATCCTTGATTTAATCAGGTTAGATTATATTTCTTAAAATTAAGTAGCATTACTCAGATTTATTATACCTGTTCTACGAAAACTGTCCCAATCTTCTGACATCTTTACCTATTGTGACTTTCTTCTGAAATTTCTAGACACAGATGCATCAGAAAATTTGGTTTCAACAATTATTGGCGCAGTAATCAATTATTTTTGGATAATGCAGATTCTTAGTAAACTAATTATATATGACTGTCTTAGGAGAATGTGGTTTTAAATATTTGGCTCCAGCAAGAGACACTCAGTTTTCTTTTCTAAGAGGTTTTATGACTTTTATGATGGTCACGGAAGATTTGTCAGTAGATCACCCCATTGACTTCGTAGAACACAAGGTTCCCTATTAGCCGAGTGGAGGTAGCCAGAGATAACCTTCAAACTCCTAGGAAGCATTTTTCAGAAGCTTATTGATGCCAGATACTGGACTAATGCAAGTGCTGTGGAAGACCACAATCAAAACTAAGAAAAAGGGCAGTCAAAGTGCATGCTATTTTTAAGTCCAAGGCAAGTATGGACCCACAACCAGGAATAAGGGCAATGCAATTAAATCACATCTTCCAGATAAAGGTTGCCCCAAATAGCCACTTCATTAAAAATGGAAGTGGATATGGAGGATGCAGTCTTTATTATCAGGAAGCAGATTTATCATTGCCTTTGGGCCCGTATTCAGCTCTGAAACTTAAAAAACACAAGGCCAGGCTACCATGGACAATGGGGAACCATTGCATATAAGACACCCTAGCAACTCTGGTGACTTACAGGCAGCAGTCAGTTTGACTTCCACTCCTGTTAAATGGGGACAAAGACCTCATTTTAAGGGGAGTGATTGGGAGTGATCAGATTAAACTGGCTGGAAGTCTTCAGATTGAGTGCAGGAGACTGTATGAAGTCATCCATAAATACCTCAAAGTATCTTAGTGGGAGGGGTTTAAAACCAACTGGCTCCCCTCAGACTGGCAGTCAGAATACTTGGCTGATCTGCATTTTAAATGAATGGGGTTTCTCCCTGCCACTACATGTACTTTGGCCGCTCCCTGTGATTGTTTAGTTCCAATACGATCTGTGCATATGCATGCAGGGCTGGAGAATAACACCCAAAATGATTAATGGAGGACCTAAATGATTGGTCAAATATTGCCATTACTCAGACTTTTGTTTTCTTTCTGGAATAAAACTTGTAATAATGCCAATTATTAAACGTGTACTATGAGTGTCATCAAGCATTAGTGAAATGGAGCATACTGAAGTGCAAATTAGCATCTGTTATAAAACATTCTGAGCTGAATGGAAACTCCATGAATATAAAATTCAATACTACAGAAAAGTTGAGAAAAAAAATGTAATGCAGATTCCTCGAACTCCCATTTATGCTTGGTTATAAGAGAAAGAGCTAGAATTTTATTTCATACTCTTCTATGTTAGATGCTGCTGACAACCAAAGAAGAGATAGTGATGGAATTATCCAGGCAAGTGAGTACTGAATGTCATTTTGCATCATTTATTAATGAGATGGTTCACAAGGGAAATTTGAGATTTTGGCCAGAATCCAATGACAGCAATCTTGAATCCAGAGATTAATACGTAATTTAAGCATCAGATAGTTACAAATTCTGAAGGTTAATGAAAAGAAATGTTGGATTCATTGGCTGGGATTTTGAACTGTATCAAATGGGCGGCAAGGTGGAATAGTGGTTAACACTGCTCCCTCACAGTGGCAGGGATCTGGTTTCGATTTCTGGCTTGGGTCACTGTTGGTGTGGAGTTTGCACATTTTCCCTGTGTTTCCATGGGTTTTCTCCGGGTGCTCCAATTTCCTCCAACAATCCAAAGATGTGCAGGTTAGGTGAATTGGCCATACAAAATTCTCTTTGTATATCCAAACAGGTACTGAAGTGTGGAAACTTGGGAATTTTCACAATAAGTTTGTGCAGTGTGAATGTGAGCCAATTGTGACTAATAAGTAAAATAAACAAACAAAAGATGCTGGAAAGTTTTAGCCGGTCTGGCAGCTTTTGTGGACTGAACAATTAATAAATGTTTTGAATCTGGATGATGGAATTGAATTTTTTGTGGGTAGATAGATTTAATAAAGTTGAATACTAGTAACTCCATAGGTCAGTTCTTTGTCCTCTGAGATCACCAGATAATAATTTGGATGTATTATGCTGTTACAGTAGTTTAAAATTTCTCCTCACCCTGTTTTCTAAACAGACTTTACTGTTTAGAAGCATGGTTGCAAAACTGTTTACAGTGTGATATTGCACTAATTTATATCAAGTGTTTTATAAGATTTCTCTAATTCTGTCTCTGGAGTTTGGCATTGTATTATCTAGTTTTATTAGTGTCACAAGTAAGCTTAATTTAACATTGCAGTGAAGATACTGTTAAGACCCAGGCTGAAAACTTCAAGCTATTTTATGAAGTTAGCCTAAACCTGAAATTTCACATTTGATTTTGGCATTGGTGAGCATAAGGTGTTTCACTCTACAAGTGACCCACCAGGAAGCTTTTAACAAACAAAATTTATTTAAGAACATAGTTAGAATATAACAAAAATAATTAACTTTTATTAAAGAATGAATATAACACAACTCCTAACAGCTAGCTATTTCTGTGGTTCCAAGGTAAAGAAACATCCCACCCTTCCTCATACTAGCACAAAAACAAGTATGTTCACGTGTTGCTGCATATGGTTTGTAACATTAATGGACAGAAATCCAAGCAGCTTTCAGAAAAGGCTATATCCTCAAAACAGCCAAATTCTCAAAATGTTTCTACAAAGAGTAAAATTTGGAATCTATTACTACTGAATTGCAAAATGTACCTTATTACAGCTTCTAAGTAGCAACATTCAACATGTATCCTCATTAACAACAAGATGATTTCAAGAGCTTGTATACCAGCTCAAGGAATTGCTGCTTGACATAGCAGGTACTTTGTTCAGACATGTTGTGATAGAATTCAGAAGGTCAGTAGTGTTCAAATGTTTTGTTAGGAACCCCCAGTAAATATTGACTTATTCTTGTAAATCTCATCATCCAGAAATTTCAAAATTAACTGTCCTGAGGGAGTTTGCAGAGTAAATGTTGAAAGGCTGTATCCCTAACTGGAGAGTCCAGAATTACAATCTCAGGATAAGAGATTGACCATTTAGGACTGAAGAAAAGAAATCGCTTCACTATTTTGTGGACCTTTGGAATTGTTCTTCGTCCATCGTCATCGATGAGGACCTCGATACCATTAGTCATTTTGAGGCTGGTTGCAGCGTGTCCAAAGATGACTGACTAGTACCTAATGAGTCCTCTGCTGGGCACCCGCAGGGGTTGGGGTGTGTTATAGACCCTTACAATCACATTTTGATTTAATGTTTTAAGTTCCTTTGAACTTTGGTTTTTATTTGGGCCATCCCCTCTTTCTTTTTGGGGGCTGCCCCTCTTAATTTGTCCCTAAGTTAATTTGAGTTCATTTAATGGCCCAATGAGTAAAAGACATAACTGATGGGTCCTAATTGATAGTCCAATCAGTGAGCCACATGCTCTCTATTTAAAGCAGATGAGTCAGTCTCTTAGCTGGCTATATCAGGAAACTCCCTAGAGTGAGAGCTTTGTATGTATTATAGTTTGCGAATGAAGAAGCTTTGGTGACAGGACTTTTGGCTCTGGAGTTATTTCAACCTCCCCTTGGGGGATCACTGAGCTTGAGCACTTTTGTTTTTGGTTCTGGTTATGTCATTAAGTACCTTGGTAAAGTTTGACAACACCAATTGGGCCAGATTCAGCATTTCCCTCTGCAACAGTTTGGTTCAGATTTCAGCCTGCAACTATGCATTGTGTCAGTGCTACCTTTTTCTACTTTCTGCAACAGCCATGTGCAGAGAATAACCAGTGATCTCTCTGCTCCTGTTTGATTTACGTCTTGTCCACTCAAGATAGGTAGATAATACTTCAGTTTCGTATCTCTTGAAAAGGACAACACCTAACAATGCCGTGATAGGTATTTAGTGTGTGCTCAAAAGACCCTTAAATCTGTTGCCTTTAAACGGAAATTGAAAGTGCCATAAAACTGATACCACTATTGAATGCACTTGCTAAGAGTTACAAGTATCTCTACCCATCATTCATCTTCCATTTATGATGTCACAGTAGCATATTCCAGCATGTGTGGTATCCTGGATACAGTAAAACCAAACTGAGGAAGTTTGGCAAGCAAACATCACACCGGTTCTGGCCAAATGAAACAATCTACATTTGCCATTAATCAACAACTACCTGCATTTGTAAAAAGCCTTTGATAAGGAAAAGCTTCCCAACGTGCTTCACAGTACTTAACCAGACAAAAATTTATTTAGCCAAAGAGAACAAGTGATGTGAAGCTTGGCCACAGAGGTAGGTTTTAAGGAAGGCCTTAAAGGATGAAGAAGAGGTAGGGGAAGAGAAAGTTGTCGACTTTTAGAAAATAGTTACTATGATTTATGTAATTTAAGTTCCTGTTTTAGTAATTTCTTAACCACAGAAAACCAAAAGGAAAAATAAACTTCCTAATGTTGCTAATATGGAAAATATTTGATAATAAAGTCAGGCAATTTAATTGTGGGTACAGTAGTTAAAAGAAACTTTAATGCCAACATTTATACGTGTTGATATTGTAATTGGATTGGAGTCATAAAAATGTATTTAAAAGGGAATTTTTGAAGAGACTTTGAAAAAAAAGTTGGAGACAACCAAGTATGTGAGAAGATATAAAAGAACCAAACAATGGTTGAGATATGAACCCAGCAACTATTCACACTGACTGCATTATCAATGACATGATGTAAAGATGCCGGCGTTGGATTGGGGTGGTAAGAACTCAGTAAGAATTTAGCAACACCAATTATTAATCCAACCGATTTATTTGATAGTAAAAAAAGCGAGCTTTCAACACTCTTGTGTCTTCGTCAGGCAAATGCAGTGTTCTGGTCTGCAATAGCACACATCAGCACAGTCAGAGATTGCTGATTAGAATGCGAATCCTTACATCTAACCTGCTATTCAAGTGTTAAAGTGGCTAACAATGTGTGTGAAGGGGATCCTGAGCATTGTTAGAGAATTGTGTATTTTCTCCAGACAGCACAGTAAGTGAGGTTTTTTGCTAACCCAGGCAAGTTACGGGGGTTACAGATAGTGTCATGAAGCCAAGATCCCTGTTAAGACCGTCCTCATGTGTGCGGAGCTTGGCTATCAGTCTCTGCTCAGCGACTCTGCGCTGTTGTGTATCACGAAAGCCCCCTTGAAGAACATTTACCCGCAGGTCGGAGGCCGAATGCCCATGACTGCTGAAGTGTTCGCCCACAGGAAGGGAACTGTTTTGCCTGGTGATTGTTGAGCGATGCTCATTCGTCCGCTGTCGTAGTGTCTGCATGGTCTCCCCAATATACCATGCTTCGGGACATCCTTTCTTGCAACGTATTAGGTAGACAACGTTGGCCGAGTTGCAAGAGTATGTACCGTGCACCTGGTGTTGTCCAGTACTTCCCCGGAGCGGAGAAGCTACGACATCTTCTCCGTAGTCTTCAACACATCATTGATGACGATGAACATCTCGCTAGGGCCATCCCCACCCCCCCACTTCTTGCTTTCAGACAACCGCACAACCTCAAACAGATCATTGTTCGCAGCAAACTACCCAACCTTCAGGAGAACAGTGACCACAATACCACACAACCCTGCCACAGCAACCTCTGCAAGACATGCCGGATCATAGACATGGACGACATCATCAAACGTGAGGATACCATTCACCAGGTACACGGTACATACTCTTGCAACTCGGCCAACGTTGTCTACCTAATACGTTGCAAGAAAGGATGTCCCGAAGCATGGTATATTGGGGAGACCATGCAAACACTACGACAGCGGATGAATGAGCATCGCTCAACAATCACCAGGCAAAACAGTTCCCTTCCTGTGGGCGAACACTTCAGCAGTCATGGGCATTCGGCCTCCGACCTGCGGGTAAATGTTCTTCAAGGGGGCTTTCGTGATGCACGACAGCGCAGAGTCGCTGAGCAGAGACTGATAGCCAAGCTCCGCACACATGAGGACGGTCTTAACAGGGATCTTGGCTTCATGACACACTATCTGTAACCCCCGTAACTTGCCTGGGTTAGCAAAAAACCTCACTTACTGTGCTGTCTGGAGAAAATACACAATTCTCTAACCAATGCTCAGGATTCCCTTCACACACATTGTTAGCCACTTTAACACTTGAATAGCAGGTTAGATGTAAGGATTCGCATTCTAATCAGCAATCTCTGACTGTCTGTGCTGATGTGTGCTATTGCAGACCAGAACACTGCACTTGCCTGACGAAGACACAAGAGTGTTGAAAGCTCGCTTTTTTACTATCAAATAAATCGGTTGGATTAATAATTGGTGTTGCTAAATTCTTACTGAGTTCTTATCAATGACATTGCAATGATTGTGTAAAACATGGCAGGAATGACATTGCACTATTTATGTTGTGCAACATAGGTTCTAGGGTTACTGGTCGAATTTGTATTGGGGGATGGAAACTGTCATAGCAGGAAACGCTCTTTTAACGATGTTGTTATACATATTTGGAATGAGGCCGGTGGAAATAATTAAGTAATGGAAGGTGATTAGAGTAAAAAATGAGATCATGCTTGTATACACATTCTGTGAAGGGAATATTCCCATAGGGAAAAGAGTCTGGATGACCCATAACTCTTGGGTATAATACAGTGAAACTCTTGTGGTTTCAATACCTCCTCAAAAATAGCATTAATAATATTTTATTCAGCTGTATAGAAACACGTTTAATTTTATTGCACTTTCTATAATTTTCAAGTTAATATTTTGCATATTGTTTAAATTAAACTTCTTCCTGTCAGTAACAATAAAGTATTGTTACTGACAGGAAGAAGTTTAATTTAAACAGCCCTGATTTCTCCTGTCACCTGTCATTTGTAAATGGAAAGATATTTTGCTATTTTTGACATCCCACTTTAAGTGGTGACATACTTTCCAACCCCTCGGTTTTGGCATGATCCAATTTTTTAATAATCACACAGCAAGCTCAAGACAGATTAAACTTAAACTAGTTTATATTAAACATATTCAAAATATATGAAGGGGGGGTTTTAAAAAAAACATTTTGTGGGATGTCGGGGTTGCTGGCTAAGCCAGTACTTATTGCTTATTCCAAACTGCCCTTGAAAAGATGGTTGTGAACTGTCTTTTTGAACTACTGCAGTCTAGGTTGGTGTAAGTACACCCATAGTGCTGTTGTGGAGGGAGTTCTAGGATTTTGACCCAATGACAGTAAAGGAACAATGAGATGTTTCCAAGATGGTGTATGACATGGAGGGAAACTCTCAGGACATGGTGTTGATGGGTCTTGTTGCCTTATCCTTCTAGATGATAGTAGTTGTGGGTTTGGAATATGGTCTGTAAGGAGTATTGGTGAGTTCCTGCAGTGCATTGTGTAGAAGGTACTATTGCACCTCAGACCTAGGTCAACTGATGCTATGGACAAATACATTCAAAATTCTCATTATTGTACAACAAACCTCCTTTATTGTACTGACCAAGTATCAAACTCAACAAAACAAACTTTAGTACACAAGCTATCAACTTTATTACATACAATATTAAATTTTTGTCTTTCTTGTATATGAAGTATCTAATTTCTGTAGTTTACATCCCACCCCATGCAGACATGAAGATTGTGCTGATGAAATGTACACCACTACAAATAGCTTTAAGATGAAACATCCTAAGGCCTTGTCCCCAGCCACCATGAACTTCAATCAGGCCAAGCTCAAAAGTGTACTACCAAGTTATCACCAGAGGCCCAAACGTCCTGAACTACTGCTACACAAATATCAAACATGCCTATCACACTATCATGCGTCCACACTTTTTGGCAAATTTGACCACAAGGCTGTGCTCCTGCTCCCAGCTTACAAGCAAAAACTGGAGTGGGAGAATCCATCAAAGAGTCATGCCATTTTGGTCTGAGGAATTGGATGATCTCCTACGAGGTTGTTAGAAGTCAGTGGACTGGTCTGTATTTAAAAACTCTGTGACCTGTGTGTAGTGAATGAGTACGCCACTACAGTAATTGACTTCATTAGTAAGTGACTTGTAGATTGTGTACCAAAGAAGCAAATCCATGTGTTCCTTAACTGGAAACCATAGATGAACAGGGATATCCACTGCTTGCTGAAGTCCAGGTCTGAGGTATTCAAGTCAGGCGACACTGATTTATACAAGAAGAATATGATCCAAGGAGATCCATCAAAGATGCCAAAAGACAATTCTGGACCAAGCTAGAGTATCAGGCTAGCCACTCCGACCCCTGCCAACAATGGCAAAGTCTGCAAGATGTAACAGGCTGCAAGATGTAACAGGCTACAAGATGAAGACACGTAAAATTACTGACTCCAAGGCACTCCTCCCTGATGAGCTCAATGCATTCTCCGCCCATTTTGACAAGAGGTCAGCCAGAGCATTCTTCCACCCTAGAAGCCCTGGATGAACCTGTATCTGGATCACTTGAAAGTCAACCCACAAAAAGCAACTGGCCTGAATGAAGTACCTTGATGTGCTCTCTCAGATCCTGCGCAATTCAGCTGGCAGAGGTATTCACAGACATCTTCAACCTCTATATGATTTCCCTATCTGCTTCAAGAAAACAACCATCATCCCGATACCTAAGAAAAACCAAGCAGTGTGCCTTAATGACTGTTGGCCTGTGGCTCTGACATTCATCATTTATGAAGTGCTTCGAAAGGTTAGGCATGGCACAAATCAATTCCGAACTACCTGAATCCACTACAGTTTGCCTACCTCCGCAACAAGTCCACAGCAAATTGTATCTGACTTTCTTGTATAAATCAGTGTCGCTTGACTTGAATGCTTCAGGTCTGGACTTCAGCAAGCAGTGGATATCCCTGTTCATCTATGGTTTCTGATTAAGGAACGCGTGGATTTGCTTCTTTGGCCATGCACTCAACCATGGAACACCTAGATAACAAGGACACCTATGTCAGACTTCTATTTATTGACTGCAGCTCAGCCTTCAACACCAATATTCCTATGAAATTCATCTCCAAACTCCATGGCTTAGGCCTCGGCATCTGCCACTGCGACTGGCATCCTGAACTTGCTAACTCAGCACAATCAGTAAGGATAGGCAGTAATTCCTCCTCCATGATTATTCTGAACACTGGTGCCCCACAAGGCTGTATTCACAGCCCACTATTATACGCCTTTGACATCTATGATTGCTTGGCCAAATTCCCCTCCAATTTGATTTTCAAGTTTGCTGACGACACCACTGTAGTGGGTTGGATCTCAATGATGAGGGAGTACAGGAATGAGATTGAGAATCTGGTGAACTGGTACGACAATAATAGTCTCTCCCTCAATATCAAAACAAAGGAGATTGTCATTGACTTCAGGAAGCATAAAGGAGGACATGTTCCTGTCTACATCATTGGAGGTGAAGTAGAAAGGGTCAAGAGCTTCAAGTTTTTAGGTGTGCAGATCACCAACAATCTGTCCTGGTACCCCCTCGTGCTGACACTATAGTTAAGAAAGCCCACCAACGCCTCTATTTCTCAGAAAATTAAGGAAATTTGGTATGTCAGCTACAACTTTCACCGACTTTTACATATGCACCATAGAAAGCATTCTTTCTAGTTGTCTCACAGCTTGGTATGGCTCCTGCTCTGCCTAAGACCACAAGGAACTATAAAAGATTGTGAATGTAGCCCAATCCATCAGGCAAACCAGCTTCCCATCCATAGACTCTGTCTACACTTCCCACTACCTTGGCAAAGCAGCCAGCATAGTTAAGGATCCCACACACCCTGGACATGCTCTCTTCCACCACCACCTTTCGGGAAAAAGATGCAAAAGTCTGAGATAACGTACCAACTGACTGAAGAACAGCTTCTTCTCTGCTGCAGTCAGACTTTTGAATGGACTTAACTTGCATTAAGTTGATATTTCTTTAGCTATGACTGTAACACTACATTCTGCACACTCTCATTTCCTTCTCTATGAACAGTATGCTTTGTATAGCACACTAACAATACTTTTCACTGTATGTTAATGTATGTGACAATAAATCGAATCAAATATTTTGTTATACACAGTATCCAAAAAGTATCAAAAGCTTCACAAAAAAATCCCAACTTTTTTATATAAATAAAATTCACAGCTTGACTTAGATATTACCTGTGTAAGGTGAGGTGATCAGTCTCCCTCCCAATGGGCTGTGCTGTGGTGTCCCTGAGCCTTGGACTCAGCGCTTTGTTACGATGGTTAGTCCTGCAGATCGTTGCTTCTGAAGTTCCTATGTTTCTCTTATTCTGATCTTGTTGGCACTGATCATGCTTCCAGTCATGTACTCTGCTGACAGACAGTAATCAGTCACTGTCTTTTGATCAGAAATATTCATGCCTCTCTCAGGGTTGTATTTCTCTCAGGAGCATGATACAAGGGTCTGTGTTCAATCACTGTCTGTTCAAGGCATAGCAACAGCCATTATTCATTCAGCTCCTGTGCCTGTTCTTCATTTCAGACTCCCAGAGCCTTGTTTCTCCCATAGTCCTTAGCCTGATACAGAGTTAGCTCAATCAGACTTTGCTATGTCTTCATTTTGTTGGTGTTATCACAAATACCCACCAAGTTACTGTCCCATCTTTTAATTCATCAAGCGCTATCAAATTGGATCATAACTACATGCCTGTCTCACCTGGATGTATATTCAAGCCCATGCTGTGTTACATCTCTGTTAAGTTTGCTGTTGTCGATGCTGACTGACCCATCTGGTTTCATTCCTTTTAGAAGTTTGTGGTTGGATCCAACTGAATGGCTAGTTAGGTCATTTCAGAGGACCTTTAAGATTCAATCATATTGCTGTGAACCTAGAGTAACGTGTAGGCCAGACCTTATTGAACCTGATGGGTTTTTTTACATCAGTGGTTTCATGGTTATTTTTATGATTCCAGATTTTTATTCAAATTTCATCATCTGCCATGGTGGGGATTCGAGCCTGGATTACTGGTCCAGTGGCAATACCAGCATATCGCTGCCAACTTTAGCATTCCTAACATTCTAAATGCACTAAGGCACATGATTATTTGGCCTAGAGGTAAATGCAAAACACGCTTCTGGCTGCAATTGACTCCTGGACATGATTTTACATTATCTAGCTCAATGCTTCTCTTTTGGAGGGATGGGAGGTTGGGAGGGACAAGGGGGAAAAAAAAACAGTGAGGCTACGTGTGGATGGTTCTAACAAGTCCCTGCAGGCAACAGCTGCGAGTTGCCTCACGGAGCTGCAGAACTGAACAAATTAAATGAGATGAAAAAATGCAGCACGCTGCGTCTAGGTAGCATGTTCAGGCACCTGATAGTGGACCTTTAAAGAAAAATCTGTTCCCAGACATCTATCTTCATTATATTTCAATCTGGATATTTCATTCCAGCCAGGATCAAAGTTATCACGAAAATATGAAGGTCAGTTGGATTTCCCACCAACCCTTAAAGTTGTGAGAATGTGTAATTTTCTGCCACAGAACGACTTGTCACAATAGTATAGATGCAGTTAAGGGGAAGCTGAATAAAGCACATTCTTTAACAGAACATATTTAGACAGAACTTTCAATACTGTAAAACAACAATAAAAAATTTGAGGTACAATTAGTGTAATTAGAAATGTGGATTTAATGCCAAAGGGAAAAGAAGTGGGTTTTAATGAGGGTTAAAAGAGCTTAAACAGGAAACTTCAGAGTGTAGGTTTTAAGTAGTTAAGGAATAGCCCACCAATGGCAAGGTGAAGAGATGGGAGTAATTATAATCAAGCGAGCACACAAGATATCAGTTATTTATATAATGGAAATGAAGTGAACACAGCAATTGTATGGCAATACAATAATATAGAAGACTACTTTTTATAAAGGGAAATTTATGTTTAGATTTTCCATCAGTCGTCAAAGCAATTGGCATGTAATAGGGTTTAGTAAAATGAGAGATCGCAATGCAGAGCCACGTAAGTGAGGATGTGAGTTTAGGAAATAACTAAATCTGTCTCGGAATATTAGAAGCTTTTGGTGCAGTTAAAATAATTGCAAAGAAACCTGAGACCACATGTATAAATGTAATTCTGTTTTGTTAATTGTTTGTGAATTGTCTAGTTTCCATATTATCTCAAGTAGTGTTTTTTTTAATGGGAGAACAATCTAAAGGTTTATTGATATTAAAATGTCTATTTTGCAAAGAAATTGGCCTGATTTTGTATTTTCTGTAACTACATAACGTTGTCTTGCATTGAGTCATGCTTACATGTCAAAGCATAGCTTGCTAGCTGAGGAATGTTTGACTTTGAACAATTTCATTAACTCAATGATCAACCATGCCATCAAAAATAATTATGTTAAGAACATTTCTTCAGTGATTTCAGTCTAATAATCAGAAGCTGAACAGTCTTGAGGTAAAATTTGCATTTAATGAGCAGTGTTTAATTTTTTTCTTTAGCTTCAATCTTAATGGCCTTGTGATTTCGTAAACCTGTCTCTCCTCGAAGGAGTTGAATTGCTTCTCATCTAGGCGTGTGGTTTTTTTTTGTTGCTATGAATCAAGCCATTGGAGTGTAAGAGAGTACCTGCTCTCTAGTTTTTTTAACTTTTCATGTGGGGAAATTGTCACTTTTTTTTAATTTGGTGCCTCTCTTTCCCAGATAGCCTGGTTTATTTATCATAGAATCCCTACAATGCCGAAAGAGACCATTCAGCCCATTGAGTCTGCACTGATCACAATCCCACCCAGGCCCTATCCCAGTAACCCCACGTATTTACTCTGCTAGTCTGCCTGATAGGTGAGAGGCAATTTAACATGACCAATCCACCTAACCTGTAGATCTTTGGATTGTAGGAGGAAACCACAGCACCCAGAGGGAACCCATGTAGACATGGGGAAAACATGCAAATTTTGCACAGACATCGGCTCAAATCGGGAATTGAACTCAGGTCCCTAACGCTGAGAGGTAGCAGTGCTAATCACTATGCCATAATACTGCTCATAGATGGAAGAATGTTTGTTTGTTTTGGCTAATGATCTGATAAAATCACATTCCTTATATTGCAAATTTCACTGATTTCTTAAATGGGGTGATAATTTGAAAACTAATAGGGATTCTTTTAATAGGGATTCTTTTAATAGGGATTCTTTTAATAGGGATTCTTTTAATAGGGATTCTTTTAATAGGGATTCTTTTAATAGGGATTCTTTTAATAGGGATTCTTTTAATATAAAAGTAAAATACTGCAGATGCTTGATATCTGAACTAAAACCAGAAAATGTCAGAAAAACTCACCAGGTCTGGCAGCATCTGTGGAAAGAGAAACATAGTTTTTTTTTGAGGCCATTATTTTATTGTTTGATGTTTCAATGCAATGCATAGTAAATCTAGAATAGCTTTTATGCTCTAGTAGCTAAATAATCAATAATTTAAATCTTGCTTATATTGCGGTGAGGGACAGTTTTGAATTTGGAACCAATTAAATGCAAAATTCAGCTTGCACATGGAAAGTATTTGGTTTTGAGATTTCCCAGTCATGTATTGCACAGGGATATACTGACAAAGAATCGTTGGTATTACACTTTAAATAAGAGAACAAATAGCCATTTAAACTATTCCAGTTTTGACAAACTACCATCATCACCACCATCACCCTTTTTCAGTCTCCCTCCACTGTGCTGAAAAATACTTTGTGTCAATTTAGGAAAGAGGGAAATGCCAGTTGTAAGTCTGAGAAGTTCTGGTAAACGTGAAGCAATCCATATTAAGAATTCCAGCTTCTCCTCTGCTACCCTTTAAAAATAGAAATGTCCTTGACTGTCTGGAACTCTTTAGCTGTCTTCCTTTGAAAGTCTACAATGAATCAATACTTCTCACTTATTGCATAATATATTCCAGAGGTCAACAAATTTGTGACAGAAAATACTTCCTAGCATATAATTCAACTTTATTTCAATTTGTATTCATCTATTAATCCAGAGAAAGTTCACTTTTTATGAAAGCTTAAATTTTATCACCTGAAAGTGTCTCCACCTTTTGGCTAACTTCAAGCATTGGATCACGCCTAAGTTGGGGTACAATACCCTATTTTATCAGCTTGGATCTTGTATGTCTCTCTTGTGGGGACTTTGAATTAGATTCAATTTGAATTTGGTTTTTGGAGCATGTAAGAGAGATGGATTCAGGCTTGCCAGGTCCAATGTGTGCACTGGCTTTGTAATTTTTAAGTATGGAATAAAAATTAAAAATAAATTTCCTGAATTGGGGGGAAAATTCTACTTTATTGATCCTATCCTGATTGCTAAAATCCACAAGCGTATCATTCATATTGCTCTCTTGTGAATTGTCTTGATACTGCCAGCAATATGAAAACATCAAAATTTTAACATTTTAAATGTACCTTTACTTAGTGCACATACAAGCTAAGTATTTTGTTTCTTTATCGAATAGTTCCAACAATATACTCTGTTTCGCTTTAATTTTGTTCTTGTGATACTAGTTTTGGGCCTTTTTATTGTTTTATATTGTGGCCTCTAAATCTCTCTCCTGCTCTTGTGTTGTCTAGTATGTATTAAACAATGCTGTCAATACGGTAGCTGTTCACCTTCTTGAAACAAAGTGCAAAGAATTAACTTGTTATGCATCCTTTCATATCTGAAGCTTTCATTTGCTGCTGGGCTATGATTGCTGGGTGCTAATTGTTGTTTAGTACTTTACCTAAGTGGCTAGTAGTTATTTGATACTGAAGTAACACATCTGAGGTTGGAAATTATCAAACGAATGTAGCTGTTCTTACCCAGTTTGGCTTGTATGTAGCTACAGTTCGTACAAACATGACTGACTGTTAACTTCTCTCTGAGGTGACAAAGTAAATCTCAAAACTGTATCAAAGCACTTCTCTCCATAGACTTCAGTGGTTGGTTGATTCAGTGATGTGATGTGGCTCACCATCAGCTTTGCAACCAAGGATGGGTAACCCCCTGAGAATGAATGTTTCACTGTGACATAGTGAGGTTAAAAAAAAAAGTTTTGACTTTAATTTGAATATAGTCCAGACTTTGGAATGCAAGTTTCTTCTATTGTTAGCATTAAAAGTCTTGTATCAAATAAATAGTCTATCACTTCTTTCTTTAACACTCACTGGCACTATACTATATTGACATTTTCATTCTGATGAATTATAGAACACATAGGTGCAATTAGGGGATTCCGGTGCAGAATCTGACCACGTGGCCATGATTCTGAGAATGGATTCCCAAAATGAACGATCCACAATTTCTCATTTGTAAAGCACAAATAGTGCCATAACCTTAAAAAAAAAGTACTCTATTTTCAATTTGAAGTGTTATTTTTAAAGTATATTTAATAATTTTCAATCATTTATTTGTGTCCCAATAAGAAAGTAAATGAATAAAAACTCCAAATCACAGCAGTACTTGTTTATGTAATTAGCAAGTTTAATTTTACCAATCTGGTAATCCAATTGTTTTCAGGATCAAAAATTATCTGAAGTAGGATTACAAACAATGTTTAGTGAGGGAAAAGTGCCTTTTATCATTGCACATTTTAGTTATTCAAATGATTAATCTTCAAATTCCAGCATTGAAGTACACAGATATTCTTTGTCTCACACCTAATTAGTGAATGATTATAAGGATATATTAATTTCATCATTTCCTGAAAAAAACCCACATTTTTTCCACATTCTGAAAATCTTATCTCAAATGGCAAATTTCTGTTAAGTGCAGTGCCATGTAATTAAAACAAGTATTAAGCCTGTGCATTTTTCATTCTCATTTTATCAGTAGCATAATGATAATAGACTGCTATACAGAGAGTGAGACTTCAAATCCAAATGTAAATTGTGCAATTGAAATCAATGAATGTGGCAATTTGTGAGCTGGTACGAGAAGAAAATAGCTGAAAACTGCCAGATTACATTGACATTTCAGTGAATAAACTACTGAGCTTGCTTGAAAGGAACTTGTCATCCATGTCAGTTCTGTTTTTTTTTCTGCCTCCCACTTGTTGCCTTTCAAATATTATGTAAGAATTCTGAGATCCTGACCAAGGCAGATCAACAAAGTGACTGTGTGCTGCAACCTACTCTGAGGTGGTCTAGCAAGCTGTTGAGCTGTAATTATAAAAAAGGAAAGTAATTGCTGCTAGCCAACTAGAGGTGGACAGAATGTAGTCTTGCCAGTCTCACCCACACCCAAAGAACATTAATCCGACAGCTCATTTGGGTAGGTTTGAGTCATATTTAACTTACCTGCTGGATCTTTAACCTTTAGCTGTGTTTGATAATTCTGTATATGGAGAGGATAGGATTTTTATGTCACACAAAAAGTGTTATGCCACAGTCCACATTTTACGAAGCTCTGGAAGGAGTTAAAGTTTATTTGTGTTACAAGTAGGCTTACATTAACACTGAAATGAAGTTACTGTGAAAATATAATTCTACTACCTTCACCCACTCAATGCTTTGTTTCTGCAGTGTTAGAGTAAGTTACAGGTCTCTTTTCCTTTCAAATATTGTGTAAGAATTCAGGGATCCTGATCAAGACAGTTGTTCAACAAAGTGTGTTGTGGCTTATTCTGAAAACATGACTGCATGATTACATCAGTCTCAATGAGCAAATCGGAATGCCGAAACTGGCCTAATATCATACAGTTCCAAGAAATCTTCTGTACGTTTGTTACCTCTTCAAAAACCATAATCTTGGATGTATGCTGTTTCATGTGCATAGACCTTGATATTCAGTTGAACTAAAATTTCATTATTTGCATAGTTTGTTTTTAATGTGCCTCTTGATCTTACCGCTTTTTTAAATGCTTGACTTTTTTATCTTTATACTGCAACTTGTTTTAATTTGCCTTTAAATGTTAATTAACATGTCAGCATTACTTTTGTGACAGCACTATTGATTCAAGTCCCACTCCAGAAACTTCAGCACACAATGCAGGCTGATGGTTCATTGCTGCACTGTTGGAGGTGCCATCATTCAGATGAATATCATTTATTAAACTGAGACCTCATCTGCCCATATTATAAAAAATGGCATGGCACTACTCCAAAAAGGGCAGAGAGGTTCTGCTAGTGCTCTGATGAATATTTATTCCTCATTCAATGTCACTTTTATATATTGAGCATATGGCCATGTATCTTTGTAGAACTTGATGGATGTAAAATTAGGTGTTTCCTATGTATGACAGTCACCACACTTCAGAAATATTTCATTAAGTACTTTGATGTCTGATAGTTGTGAAAATGTAGGTTCCAATGTGTTGCTTCTGGTTTTAAAAGATTTTTGTAAGTGGAGGAAGGTTAATTTTGTTTTTTTTTCTGAAATAGGCTTAATGTATCAATATTTAGAAAATTAACTTAACCATGTTTGCAAACTCCTGGAAATAATTCTATACCAAGATGAACATTGTGATGTATGTTTTTTGGTTGCATCTACTTATTGGTAAATGGCCTATCTAGTAAGTTCTGGTTTTCTAGCTTTAAAATTGTCCTTATGCCACTTTGCATTAATAAGTGTGTTTTGAAACATGGTCACTACGAGAAACTGATGACCCTTTCGTTATAATGTATAATATCTCTGAATGTTGTTATTGTATTGTAAGTAGTCATTTTTATTGGTGGTTTATAGGTGACTTATTCATTGGTAGGGAAGTTGGATCTTTGATTGTGATAGCATTTGACAGAGCAATTTCAAATAGTAATTTCACTTTTCAAGTTGGCTGAATGTGTTGTGCCTCAAAGTCTTTTCTAATTTAAAACCTATGATGCATTATATAAAATGTGTTGCTGTTCTGCTTAATTGTGTCTTCCCATTTTTATTGAAGATGTTGAAGAATAAGATTTTATTGAAGACCACTGGAGAGTGGTACCATGGGCATCATGGCAATACTTGCTTGTTAACCTTGATGATGGGTGTTAACAACAGACCATTTAATGATGAAGGCTATTCTCTCAATTGAGACAGATTCTTCCTCAGATAATGTCCTTGTAGCAGCTCCAGCAAATGTTCTGCACAATGATTAGTACTTTTGATATTCTTTCCCCCCTCATCTCTCTACTCTATGGATATTGTACTTAATTGCTGTACACCTATGATTGCGGCAGGGAAAAATCAGTCATCTTAACTTTGACCAAGATTTTAGAACTGAGATATGCCAGTCTCTATCTTTCATTACTACCCTCAATTATTGAGTGGATAAGTTGCTGAGTCATTTGGGGAGTATTTTATTGGTTTAATAGCTGCACTACCCGATGTGCTGTAATAGATACAATGTAAGCAAGTTAAACAATTGAGGTTCTCGGCTTAACTAAACCATTGACATACATTTAGCGTGATTACAGAGATTTCTCAAAGTGCAAACACAATGAACTGCTCTTGAAGTACAGTATTATTCGGACAAATTTAGTGAGATAAACTATGTCCCTTTATTGTGCAGTCTCTCTTTTTTCAATAACTTAGCAATGTAAGGTACTTGTTACCAGGCAAATGAATGCAATGATTGATACTTATAACTCTTTGGGATGAGAAGAGGTGGTGGTTTTTATGCTGTAAAATTAAAGTATGTAAGGCAGAACTTGCAATTCAATGTACTAATATAAAATTTATTGTTAGTTTCAGTATTGGATCTGAAGGAACCATGACAGCAGGTGGAGGAACTGATGATGATATTCCATTGGGAGAAAGAAAGACCGTCACTGATTTTTGCTACTTACTAGACAAATCCAAACAGCTCTTCAATGGTTTACGGTCAGTGTTTTAAATCCACAGGATTCTCCTTATTTTGGTTTGAGGTAATTGTGTAATAACTTTTCCCTTGCCTGTACAGCTTTTTTTTCGATAAGAGGTGACCATTTTAATTCCCTTTTCTCTCAATATATTTCTAGGAGAAATTGTTTTTCATTAGTGGAACGTGAACTCAGTGCATACAATATGTATGTATGCAAGTTTTTTTTAGCTATTATGCTTCCAAAAGCTCAAATTTTTTAACTTAATTACCTTTAAATACAACACTTAAGTCGATTGGTGTTTGTTCTTTATTAAATATTTCGTATCAGAGATCTGTGACTGAAATACTTTTTGTGAAAACTGTTGTCTTAAAGATTGAAGAATCTGGGTGAATCCAGTAGCCTGTTTTTAATATCTTTTAAAGGAAAAATATATTAAATGATCTTATTCGAGAAACAATATGTTGTGATTTAGTGGAATGTATATGCTGATCAGTTACTGGAAATTGTAATACTATTTGGAAAGGTGCAGCATGAAGCCCAGTTATGTGGGATTGGCATGTGAGTTGCCAAATGAATTGCTGAAGTGTAAAAGCCTAAAACTGCAGCTGCTTCTTGGAGGCTGTAAGTCAATGCAAGTCCTGATGATAGTAATGACAGTAATTGGTACTGCATTAATTGTGTTCACTGATACCTTAATGTGGAAAATGTTTTATTTATTATATTTAAAGAGACCGAAGAAAGAAAATGTTACTGTAGATGCATAAAAGAATGAAAATTGTGAATTAATTCCTTGCAACAATGATTTCTAAATGAATTTTGAAGAAGTGTTTATTGTACAATCACAGACAAACCTGTAGTGCTCAAAACCTTAATAAAGAATTGAGACTAGTGGCAAAAATTGCTATAAAGCAATCAGAAAATCAAATGTTTGTCCTCGAGCTACCTGACTCCCACCCGCAAGCCCCCCATCTAGCAGCTTCAATATTTCTATGCACTGAAAGATCCCATGGCATGTGCAAACAGACTAAAGTTAACTCGCATGTGAAATTATTCTACTGTTGTTGAATATATGAAATGTAGTTGGCATGGGTTACAAATGACACAAGTGCCATTTGGCTGAAATCTCTTATTTGGATGGAACACTGGTTGCTTTTTAGCTTTTAGCACCCAGAATTGAGAGGGAATAGTGCTCTGATAACCTATGTGTGACTGTCTCCAATTATATTGACTATCATCTGGGGATATTAAGTATATTAAAAGCTGATATGGAATACAGTATAGATTTAAATACATGCAGGTGCTTAATGACAGCATAAGGGGTCATTTTGTTCAGTGGAAGCTGGCAAGGTTTACAAGAAATGAGTTTCTAGTGCCATTGGAACAGCAGTGAATCCTCCATTTATATTTTGACGTTTTTTTAAAAGTATATTTATTACTCTCAAGTAGGCTTACATTAACATTGCAGTGAAGTTACGATAAAATCCCCTGGTTATTATGCTCCAGCAACTGTTCGGGTACACTGAGGGAGAATTTAGCATTGCCAGTGTACTTAACCAGCA
Source organism: Sphyrna mokarran (assembly GCA_024679065.1). Lineage (NCBI taxonomy): Eukaryota > Metazoa > Chordata > Chondrichthyes > Carcharhiniformes > Carcharhinidae > Sphyrna > Sphyrna mokarran. Next base: position 19,445,920 of record JAGIQG010000025.1, read on the forward strand.
CATTTTTTGGACTGAGAGGAAAGAGGAATACCTGGAGAACCTCGTGCCGACACAGAAGGCGCAGACTCCAAACTGATAGCGACCCAAGCCATGAATCAAACCCAGGTCCCTGGTGTTGTTGGGCAGCAGTGCCAACCACTATCCCACTGTACCACCCCACTGTCAACAAATCAGAAAATGAACTTGCTGTTAGTCAATGCTATTTGGCCAGTGTGACGTTACAGAACATGCCAACTGGGAACGGGAAGGAAAGAGTAGTCCATGTTTTACTGCAAGCACATATCTGAGCTTGTCCTCTTCCTCTTTGTCTAGTTTTCCTTAGTATCTTCATGCTGTCTTCAACTCATTTGATCCATCTGACCCTTTCCAGTTCCCTTCACTCCATTTTTGCTAAACTACTGACTATCTTGCTGTTTGCCGCAACCAAGATGTGTCCTCTCTTCCCAAATTTCTTGTTTAACACTGAATTAGATTTTGCACATCACATTAATACTAAGATAATCTTAATCAAAATCATGTTGAATATTCTTTGTGATACATTTGTGTTTGTATCTTCCTACAATTTTTAGTATGCAACAGTTCCTGTGACCAGAACATCTCTAGCAATGGCTTCTAATCCCATCTTTGCACTGACACTTCATTACTTTTTCTAGGATTCATCCTTGAACCCATTCCTTTTCCTCATTTTAATATGCTGCTTGTTGCCAACATCATCTGGAGCTTCCTCGTAAAATCTTTCACCACTTCTCTTGACCTTACACCTTGTCCCAAATCCTGTCTTTAATGAGCTATTTCTTCCAGTTATGGTGGGAATAGCAATAACAAAGTATTCATCTTCACGCCATTGCCCATTCTCTCTGTTAGCTCTATTTCCCTCCTGGCTGTAGACTTTGGAAGCAGGTTGCTTGCAGCCTGGGCACTATATTTGACCCTGGTAGGTTTCCAACTCTATATCCCCTTCATCCCAGAAACACTCTATTCCCATTTCTGTAATGCCTGCCTCTGCCATTACCTCATCCAAATTTGTCCCTTCCCAAATTTAATTACTCAAGTCCACTGACCTTCTGTATTTTAGCCCATGTCTTGCTTGACACACATTGATCTTGTGCACCCAATACTACAAATTTAAAATTCTTATTCTTAAACCTTTCAGTGTTTTCCTGTTTCTGCACTCTCCAGCCTCAATCTTAGTTTTTTGAAGTCTTTAATATATCTGTTCTGGCAGCTTATGCAATTTGCAGCTTTGGTTTCATACTTTGAATTCCCTCCCTGCTTCTCCTCCTCCTCCTCTTCATAGACCTTATTTAAAATCCATGTTTAATTACATTTTTGGTTATTCCTATTTTTCCTTCTGTGACTTAGAAAGGATTTTTGGATTTTTTTTCTACATCATATGAATACTATTTGTGATTAGATCCAGTTTTGTTCATGTTGAGTGAAGTTTATGAAATATAACTGTGATTCACTAATTGTTGAGGTCATGCCACTGTACAGAAACCCTGGTAACTCATCTTGAGAGCCAAATGTCAGGTCAGCTGGGTTGAAGATAACTGCAGTATATTAAGAACAAAAGAGATGAAAAAACATTCCCTTTGGCCTCTTTGATGTAAAGTATCAATGACTGCTGTGCCCTTTAACCTCACACTGTCTACCTTTATCATGTTACAGCTCAGTGTGTCTTTGACAAATAAAGCATGAACTCTAATCCATGGTGATTGTTGAGCAATATAAGCCTTACAAAAATATTTGAGGCTGAACAGATCTTTAAGAATCACAAATGAAATAAGTTGCTGATGAATATATTTATTGTAGTCAGCTGTACCTTGCAGATTTCATTTACATTTCACCTCATTGATATAAACAAGTCCAGCATCTTCATTGTTCTGTTTGTACAAAAGCTTAAAACTACTTACCTGTTTCTACTGGATTAAATCAAGTTACACTATCAAAGGTAGGAGTCTTAGCTGTGTGGAAGAGCAGAGGGATCTTGGGGTCCGGGTCCATAAGACTCTCAAATCGGCCTCCCAGGTGGAGGATGTGGTTAAGAAAGCTTACGGTGTACTGGCCTTCATTCATCGAGGGATTGAGTTCAGGAGTCAGGAGGTAATGCTGCAGCTTTATAGGACCCTTGTCAGACCACACTTGGAGTACTGTGCGCAGTTCTGGTCGCCTCACTATAGGAAGGACGTGGAAGCTATTGAAAGGGTGCAGAGGAGATTTACAAGGATGTTGCCTGGATTGGGAGGCATGCCTTATGAAGACAGGTTGAGGGAGCTGGGACTGTTCTCCCTGGAGAGACGAAGGTTGAGAGGCGACCTGATAGAGGTTTACAAGATGTTGAGAGGAATAGATAGGGTGGACTCTCAGAGACTATTTCCCAGGGCTGAAATGGTCGCGACGAGAGGGCACAGATTTAAGGTGCAGGGAAGCAAGTACAGAGGGATGCTAGGGGAAAGTTTTTCACTCAGAGGGTGGTGAGTGAATGGAATCGGCTGCCGTCGGTGGTGGTCGAGGCGAACTCGCTGGGGTCTTTTAAAAGACTTCTGGATGAGTATATGGGATCCAATGGGATTGGGGGTTATAGATAGGTCTATGGCTGGGTAGGTTTTGATGTGTTCGGCACAACTTGTGGGCCGAAGGGCCTGTTTGTGCTGTAGTGTTCTATGTTCTATTTCAGTTGTGTGAAGTTTGGATAATTGTATCCTACAAGTATATCCAAAGCCCTGGAAAATGTGAACCATTGGCACGAATCTTCTGAGGAACAGCAGTGACCGCCTTGATTGCTGCTCCACACATACTGTCCTGCCCCATGACACTCCACATGTCTGGCTGGGTTTGCTGAATGTAGCTTCATCACAAAGCTCACCCCTCCCTCCCCCGGTATGTGGCTACTTCCTACTGGCGCTAGATTGGTCTGGGACGATGAACCATGCCCCCTTTTAGTACCACTTGCTACTGTTGTCTGACACATGTTCACTAATGCATTGAAAAACTTTGTAACTTTTAAACAGATTTTCAGTGTGTCAGTGGTATGTGAATGAATGGTGAATGTCTAAATTGGTAGGATGGCAAGCGGGTGAGTGGATAGGGGATAGTCAGGTCAGAATAGACTAGGATTTTTCTTTCTGACATTTCCTGGGTAACTATCCAGTTAAGTAATTTGAACTGTTTGAAATTTCTGATCCAATTTCAGAGTTGGAGACTTTTTCAAAGGGTGCTGGGGAGCAGGGGAATCATTTGATCCAGATTCTGAAACTGGAAGACGTGGCCATCAATTTTTAGATTCCTCTGTTGAAAAGTTCTCACTAGATGAAAATTTTCAAATTGATTTGTCACCCATTGCTTTATAAATGTTTTGCTTCAGCATAGGAATTAAATATTGCATTAGGATAGGATTATGAAATATCCAACCAGCATCACTCTTGCCATAAATAATCTTGCAACAAGAAATCTTCCCTGTACTACAGCTTCAAACTTAACATTTTGTTCAGACGACATTTACTTCCCCTGGATTTGCAATGTTCTAATGCAATTTAGTGAGGCTGAGGCAGCCAAAGCTTACAAAACTTTTCTGCCATTAGAGCTATGGTGCTTGAGGCCTTTTTTCTCCTTGAAGTGCCTTCCTTAAAATCTATCTTTTGACCAAGTTTCTGGTTATTTCACCAAATATCTCTCTCGCTGGTTTGGTGTCACATTTTATCTCCTAATGCTCCTTTGAAGCACCTTGGGACGTTTTGTTACATTAAAGGAGCTATATAAATATAAGCTGCTACGTTTAATTAAAACTATATAATTCACAGATTGTAGCCCTGCAGAAATTTAAGCTATCTTTTGTGTGTGACTCCCTTTATTTTCGGAATGTTTTCATGATAAATAATGAACATCCTGCAAACTATCTGTGTGGATTATACACATTGTCCTTGAGTGTGAGTGTATTTCTTCTGGGTGCTCCAGTTTCTAAAGCTTATCCTGATAGACACATGAACAAATGGGAAATAGAGGGATATAAGTGATTGGCCTAGACAGGACAACGTGATCGCTGCAGGCTTTGATGGCCGCAGGGCTTGTTCCTGTGCTGTGTTGTTCTTTGTTCTATGTGGAGGTTAAGTTGATTGACCATTAGTATCAGGAGGATTAACAGAATAAATACGTGGGGTTATGGGGATGGGGCCTGGATGAATTGTTCTGAGTGCAGGCTTGGTGGACTGAATGGTCTCCTTCTGCATTGTAGAAATTCTATGTTGCAGCAAATTGATTTGAGGATTACATTTCTCCTTTCCCCTTTCATGTAGGTAGGCATCATTGATAGAAAAATGCTGACTAATAGTCAATTCATCAAAGGTTAAAAATGTCATCCTTAGTAAAAGTCTAGAATTTCAGATTTGTTTTGTTGTTGTTATATTAGGGTATGAAGTCTGAATTCTGAATGAACCATTGGGTCACCCCTGCACTTCCTTCATTCTCAACATGGTTTTTTTTTACAAAACAATCATTATGACATTCAAATTGAAAAACAATGTTTTAGGGACATTACTTGGACAGAAATTGGAACGTTTCTGCTGTTGTTGTCTGAAAACTAGACATTTTAACTAAGCTTATACTGAAAGTCATTTACCCAGTTGTCCTTACTCATGAGGTGAACAAACGACAAAAGTTGATTTGCAATTATACTTTGTCTTTAGTACCACGTTTTTGACACCAAAGTTGAACAAAATACTTCATTAAATGAAACTTCTTTAACTTAAAAACCATTTTAGCACATTTATCTGAGACCCAGTTACTACCTGTGAGGTTGAACTGGCCAGACTTGTTACACCAAGTACAAATCTTGATCTTGGATCTTCAATGAGTTCTGAACTGAGGATCTTCCACATAGCGAAAGTTGGTCTCAGATCTTTGCTGGATCTTTGTATCTCGTTTGTCGGGGGTGGTCTCCAAGTATCTCTTTTTATTTTTCCCCTTTTCTCACCCTTTAGGTTCTCTGGCTTCCAGTCAATAAGGTGACCGGACAAGGGTTGTGGCACCCAATGGGATTGCTGATTCCATATATAGAAGATGTCAGGGTCCCCTAAGTGTCCATCTCAGGCACACAGGGTGTATGTGGAGCCCTTTCTACAGGAGGTAACGGTGGGAATTGGAGGTGCCAGTCTGGCTGAAACTGGGGAATATACACTGTCTTAGTTTGGTCATAGCTGAGCACCTCTGATCCCAGCTTCCAGGACAGATCCAGACTTGCCCGGGTCACTTTTTGACCTGATTAAACTTGGCCTCTTTAAATTCTCATTAGGCCTGGTTGTGGACACTACTGTTTGCTGTTTAATTTAGGTTGTCCAATTCTATGTCAAGCCTAGTTACTGAGGCCATTGGACATTTGCCACAATGTCAGGCACCATTCTGTCCAAAGTTGGCGCAACATGGTAGGCTGGGGACAATATGGGCTTTGCACCTGTGCTGTGGCAAACATTTCCGACCATAAATATTATAAAATATGAATTTGTTTTATAGAATTCGTCCAAAGAACGTGCAAATTACTGTTGCTTCTATTTTCTATTGGGGAGAAGGCGGGATCAGGATATTGATTTGATGGCATGATCGAAATGAATCTGGCTTAAAATAAAGCAGACACAAAGGGCTGAATGGCCTGTCCTGTATTTTATTTTCTATGTTTATATTCAGTTTTGATACACCTGAATAATATTAACTCAGTTGTAGGTATTGGATGTATTAAATGCAAAATAATCTCTCATTTTTGCTTGCATTTTAACTTGAATAAGAGATGTTGTTGAAGTAAATTCTGAAGTTTGCAACTATCAAAAACAATTCAAGTTTATACTAAATAGATGTAGTTGCCGTAATTGCCATTAAAAAGATTTCCAACTGAACATTACAGAATAATCAAACTGCCATATCAGTAATGGCAACGAAAACTGGAAAACAGTGATACAATGTTGAGTTTTCAGTCATAACATAAATTTAGCTTATTTTTGAAAAGACAGTAAGCTGGATTGAGTAGATCAAGCTTGGTTTCTCTAGCATAATGGCATAGGACAAAATACAAATGCACAAAATAGGCTGGAAGATGACTGGGTAATACAGCAAATTCATCATAAAGACATCCTTGCCTGATGTGAAATGCAAGGTCATTTAAGCTGATAGGCTATCATCAGACAGGATTTAATTTCATTCCACGGCCCATTAATTTCCCATCTTTGCAGACAGTGATAATACTTGATCTATATAGTGATAGAACAAAAAAAGCAAGCCAATAACTTAAAAAAAAATTAAGCTAGGTCAACTGCATCATTTTCAACATCAGTCAATTAAGGTGTCTTTTTTTGGTAATGGTAATACAATGAGAGAAGTAAGATCAATGATTCCTTTCTCCATTCATAACCTGATATTGATAATTTTGTTTACAAAGTTATTTTGATGTAAACCTCTACAGTCACTTTTTCTATTTTGATCACGTTTGTTTTAAAAAAAACAAGGAATATTACATGATATTAACCCCTGTTTATTTCCATAGCAATGAAAATAGATTTTTTAGACTTAAAAATCTGAACATTCAACTTTGAATGTTGAAGACAAACTCTGAAGACAAATATTGAAATTGTACATTATGCTGTAATGCACCCATTGCTGTGTAAAATAGTATGTTTTTTGCCTTGATCTTCTTGCATGTCTCCCTTCATAGGCAGGGTGGGCAAATTAAAGTATCAGTGAAGCAGGTTCTCATGTGACCCTTCATTGGCTATTTTTAGAAGATAGTAGTCATGATGTAGAGATGCCGGAGTTGGACTGGGGTAAACGTAGTAAGAAGTCTGACAACATCAGTTTTAAATCCAACCGACTTATTTGACAGTAAACTCGCAAGCTTTTGACTCTATGGCCTTCGTCAGACGAATGAGGTGTTCTGGTCTCCAGTAGCGCACACACCAGCACAGACTGTTCACCATAGACAAGTGAACAGTCTGTGCTAGTATGTGTGCTATTGGAGACCAGAACATCTCATTCGCCTGACGAAGGCCATAGAGTTGAAAGCTTGCGAGTTTACTGTCAAATAAATCGGTTGGATTTAAAACTGATGTTGTCAGACTTCTTACTATGTTTAGAAGATAGTAAGCAGAGGCCTTGTGATTTGGTTAATCTTTTTCATGTAAGGATGGTGCATATAGATGAAATGTAAACTCATATAAATGTCCCCTCTAATAAGCAGGTAATTTTATAGTACCTTGCCGTGTCAGTGATTGGTTATATACTTTATTCACGCTATGAATTATAGAATCCCTACAGTTTGGAATTAAACCATTCAACCCATTTGTGTCTACGTCAAACTCCTACCTAGGTTTACCCTATAACTGCATGTATTTACCCCAGTGACCTATATGTCTTAGGACACTACTATGTAGACACTGGGAGAACTCCACACAGTCACCTAAAGTACAAACCACTGTGCCACCATGCCGCCCAAATGCTTTATTTAATAAAAGCAAAATACTATGTATGCTGGAGATAGAAATAGAGAAGATTGGAATAGGAGAAGGCCATTAGCCTTTCAAGCCTGCTCCACCATTCATTACAATCATGGCTGATCATCCAACTTAATAGCCTAATCCTGCTTTATCCCCATAATCTTTGATCCCGTTTACCTCAAGTGCCATTTTAGCCGTCTCTTGAATACATTGAATGTTTTGGCATTAACTGCTTTCTGTGGTAATGAATTTCACAGGCTTACCACTCTTTGGATAAAGAAATGTCTCCTCACCTCCATCCTAAATGGTTTACTCTGAACCCTCAATGTAACCCCTGGTTCTGGATGACTCCACCATCTGGAAAAACTCCCTGCATCTATCCCTTTTGACCTATTAGAATTTTAAAAGCCTCTGAGATTTTCCTTTGTTTGTCTGAACTCCAGCGAAAACAATCCTAACCTAGTCAATCTCTCCTCATACGTCAGTCCTTCAATCTCCGGAATCAGCCTGGTAAACTTTCACTGCACTCCCTTGAGAGCAAGAATATCCTTTCTCGGGAAAGGAGACCAACACTCCAGGTTTGGCCTCATCAAGGCCCTGTATAATTGCAACAACACATCCCTGCTCCTGTGCTTGAAGTCTCTTGTAATGAAGACCAACATACCATTTTCTCTGTTTACCACTTGCTGCACTGGCATGCTTACCTTCAGTGACTGGTGCACAAGGACACCAAGGTCCTGGTACACACTCCCCTCTTCCAATTTACAGCCATTCAGGTAGTAATCTGCCTTTTTGGTTTTGCTTCCAAAGTGAATAACCACACATTTATCAAAATTATACTGCCTATATGATTTGTCCACTCATTCAACCTATCCAGATCATTCTGAAGGATCTCTGCATCCTTGTCACAGTTCACCCTCCCACCCAACTTGGTATCATCTGCTAACTTTTGAGGTGTTACATTTTGTTCCCTCATCCAAATCATTAATATACATTGTGAATAGCTGTGTCCCTGCATTGATCCCTTTGGCACCTCACTTGTTACTGTCTGCTAATTTGAAAAGCGCCCATTAATTCCTACTCTTTGTTTCTTATATGCCCACCAGTTTTCTATCTATCTCAATGCACTTCCCCCAATCCGATATGTATTAATCTCTGAAGATTTGGAATAAAAACAGAAAATGCTGGAAAAACTCAGCAGGTCTGGCAGCAGCTGTGAAGAGAGACATTGAGTTAACTGATCATGTTGTTTATAAAGTTATTTTGATGTAAACCTCTGCAGTCATTTTCTATTTTGATCATATTTGTTTAAAAAAATTAACAAGGAATGTTACCTTGATATTAATCCATGTTTATTTCCTTGGCAATGAAAATAGATTGTTTAGACCTAAATATCTGAAAATTGCAATTTGAATGTTGAAGACTGTTGAGACAAATATTGAAGTTGTACATTATGCTGTAATGCACCCATGGCTGTGTAAATGATCAGTTGAATTTGTTAACCGATATGATTGATTGGAAGAGTCTGTGGGTAAACTGGCTTGTAGTCCTGAGATGACTGAGTCTATAGCAAACATAGTAAAACACTAGAGTGAGATCTTATTTGTGTGTTGCAAAACACTGCCATTGTAACATATTTATGCATTTCTTTAACGGGCAAAAATCAAATCTGTGGGAAACGTGACACTGAAAAGAGCAACAAAATTGCTTCCAATTTGATGTCTCTAAAATCCAAAACAGTGCCCTTACATGTGATTTCGTTTGAAGTAATCAGAAAAATTTTCAATATTTCTGACGATATTATGAGTATATAGTAAAAGAGACGATCTTTCCTCTGCATTCTCTATTTAGTTTTTATTTACATTATCACTTCCATTTGTGAACAGCATGAAAAGATTTGTGATTAATGGAATGTCATCAAATTCTTTAGAACTTAACATGAGGCGATCCAGTTATATGTTTAAGAAATTTGTATCCTTGTTAGAGAGCAGATACAAGGCAACTGTGGGAACCAGAATAAAATATTCAAGTAATAGATGGTATTCATCCTTCCTGCTCCACTTACCTCAACTCCACCAAGAGACATCACAATCAAGTTTGATGCTGTCCTTTTCCAAAAGTGTATTTTTTACAGTAGGGGGCATCACTTTTCATTCTTAATACACTTCCATTCTGCTTGATATTAAATAAGAGGGTAAGATAAAGCTCACACACTCAGCCCTTTGCTTACTTGTTTTGTTGTTTATACTTGCTCGCTTGGCTCTCTTGATTTACTGTCTCTGCTTCACGCTCAGTCGCATGCGCTCACTGCCCCATGCTCATTCTGCCTTGCGCTTGTCCATGTGCACTCTCTGCCTCTCATTTGCCTGCACATATCCTCAGCCCTGTGTGTGCACTCTGTCCCATTCTGTGTGTGCCTCTGCCATACACTGGCCCACACATTTTCTGCTGCAGTTGACTTCTCTGCCGTGTCCCACGTGATCATGCTCTCTGCCACACTGTTTCTCAGTCGAGATACTAGATAACCTAAAAATTGATGATGAGTGGATATTAAGCCTGACTCTACTTTTTGGTAAATCAACAGGGTCAACAAGGTTCAAATTGCAGAAGCACTAATCACATTCTTCCAATTCTTCTTGGATATAGATGTGGGAATAGAGGAATGAACAGTTGCAAATGTTACGTTTTTGTTCAAGAAAGGGTGTAAGGATAAATTACAGACTAGTCAGTTTAATCTTGGGAGGGGGAAAAATAATTTATTACAAAGTTAGCAGTCACTTAAACAAACATGGATTAATTAAGGAAAGCCAGTATATACGTTTGTTAAAAGTAATTTGAGTTTTTTGAGGTAACTGAGAGGGCTGATGCAGGTAATGCAATTGATGCGGTTAATATTTGGGAAGTACAAAGTAATAGGCTTGTCTGCAAAGGAGAAGCTGATGGAATGAAAAAGACAGGATCTACGTGGATATGAAGTTGTGTAAGTGACAGGAAACAGTAGTGGTGAATATTTGTTTTTTGGACTAGAGAAACATTTCTCATGGGACTCTACAAGGGGCAGCTTTAGAACCACTGCTTTTCTCTATCTGTGTTAATAACCTGGATTTGGACATGCAGGGCACAATTTCAAAATTTGCAATTAACACAAAACTTTTCAAGTATTGTGACCTCTGAGGAGACATCAAAATAATATCGGTGGGTGGAATGGGCAGATATGTTCCAGATGAAATTTAAGGCAGGAAAGTGTAAAATGATGAATTTTGACAGGAAGGGTGTAGAAAGGCAATATATAAGGGGCATGGGATAAATGTGACCTGGGAGTACATGTCAGGCAGTGTGCTTTAATACTATCATCCAGTGGTTCTGACATCCATCATTATGTAGTCATGGCACAAATCAATTTTGGCCTCCCAGGTTGCTTGGATCCACTACAATTCACCTATTACCACAAAAGGTCCACAGCTGATGCCATCTTCCTGGGCCTATACTCTACTTTGGAACACCTAGATAAGAAAGACTCCCACAACGAGTGGTACCATTGGTCAGTACCACTGCCTTACAGAGCCATGGACCCAAGTTCAATTCTGGCCTTGGGCCACTCTGGAGTTTGCACATTCTCCCCATGTCTGCATAGGTTTCTTCCCACAGTCAAAAGATGTGTGGGTTAGGTTGATTGGCCATGCTAAATTGACCCTAATGTCAGGGGAATTAGCAGTCTAAATACATGGGATTATGAGAAGAGGCGCCTCTTTGGGATTGTGGTTGGTACAGACAATGGCTTCCTTCTGTACTGTGGAGATTCTATGTAAGACATTGACTACAGCTTAGCCTTTAACACCCATTATTCCTACAAAACTCATCTCCAAACTCCATGGTCTGGGGCTCAGCTCCTCCCTCTGCAGCTGGGTCCTAGGTTAAGGTTAGGAGTCTTAGCAGTGTTGAGGAGCAGAAGGATCTTGGGGTCCAGGTCCATGGGACTCTTAAATTGGCCTCACAGGTGGAGGATGCGGTCACAAAGGCATATAGTGTAGTGGCCTTCATTAATGGAGGGATTGAGTTTAGGAGTCGGGAGGTAATGCTGCAACTTTATCAGACACTTGTCAGACCCCACTTAGAGTATTACGCGCAGTTCTGGTCGCTTCACTACAGGAAAGATGTGGAAGCTATTGAGAGGGTGCAGAGGAGATTTACAAGGATGTTGCCTGGATTGGGAGGCATGCCTTATGAAGATGGGTTGAGGAGCTAGGTCTCTTCTCCCTGGAGAGACAAAGATTGAGAGGTGACCTGATAGAGATTTATAAAATGTTGAGAGGAATAGGGTGGATTCTCAGAGGCTTTTTCTCAGGGCTGAAATGGTTGCTATGAGAGAACACAGGCTTAAGGTGCTGGGCAGCAAGTGTAGAGGAGAGTTAGGGGTAAGTTTTTCACTCAAGGTGGTGAGTGAATGGAATCGGCTGCCATTGGTGATGGTGGAGGCGAACTCACTGGGGTCTTTTAAAAGACTTCTTAAAAGAGTACATGGGATTAAATGGGATTGGGAATTAGTTCTATGGCCTAGTGGGTATGGATATGATTAGCACAACTTGTAGGCCGAAGGGCCTGTTTGTGCTGTACTGTTCTATGTTCTATTTCCTAATCCACAGAAAATCAGTAAGGATAGGTAACAATCATCCTCAACACTGGTGCCCACAAGAATGCATTTTCAGCCTCTTAGCGTACTCCTTATATACCTATGACTGTGTGGCCAAATATCCCTTCAACTCGATTTTCAGATTTGCTGATAACGTCATCACAGTGAGTCAGATCTCAAACTATGATGAAACAGAATACAGGAAAAAGATAGCAAATCTGGTGAACAGGTGCAATGATAATCTTTCCCTCAATGTCAGCAAAACAAAGATAATCATTGACTTAGGAAGTATTGAGAAGGTCACGTCCCTTTCTACATCAACAGGGGTAGTGGAAATGGTTGAGAGCTTTAAGTTTCTAGGTGTCCAGATCGCTAACAACATGTCCTTTCCTACCACTTTGATGCTATAATTAAGAAAGTCCACCAATGCCTTGATTTTCTTGGGAGACTAAGGAAATTTGACATGTCCCCTACGATTCTCACCAACATTTATAGATGCACCATAGGAAGCATTCTTTCTGGTTGTTTCACAACTTGGTATGGCTTCTGGTCTGTCCAAAACTGCAAGAAATTACAAAGGAGGTCATGAACGAAGCCCTGTCCATCACACAGACCAGCTTCCCATCCGTTGACTCTGTCTCTACTTACTGCTGCTTTGGATCCTGGACATAGTCTCTTCCACCTTCTCCTGTCGGGAAATAGATACAAATTGTGTCTGAGGTCACGGACTAACTGACTCAAGAAAAGCTTCTTCCCTCTGCCATCAGACTTTTGAATGGACCTTTTTTGTATTTTTTTTCTAAACTCAAGCTATGTCTATAGCACTACATTTTGCACTCTCTTATCTTCTCTACGTACGGTATGCTTTGTCTGTATAATACGCAAGACACTACTTTTCACTGTATACTAATACATGTGTATAAATTGTGAAGATGACAAGGTAGGTTGAGAAAACTGTTAATAAGGCAGAGGGGATCCACAGGAAAAAAAATATAGAAGCAAGGAATTTATGGTAAACCTTTGTAAGATGCTGATTTGGCTTCAAATGAGCTGTTTTATCCAATTTGAGGCACCATACTTTGGGGGGATATGCAGTCATTTGAGGTGGCATGGAAAATATCTAAGAAAACGCACAAGGATAGATTAGTGACACTAAAACTTGAACAAAACAAACAAGCAATAATAACTAATATATATATTGAGCAATTAAGAAAGAAATTCTTAAGCAATGTGAATTAAACTGAATTCAACATAGGTAGCCCAGCTTTATCTTTTCACTGTGGCTTTCACATTTGAAGGCAGCTTCTTTTTCTCTGGGTCTGGCTTCACAGCTCAGGTCTATCAGTAAGACTTCCTGGTTCAAGTACAGATGTCACTGACTGTCATATGCCATGATTCACTAGACATAGAACATTACAGCGCAGTACAGGCCCTTCGGCCCTCGATGTTGCACCGGCCAGTGGACCTTCTAACCTAAACTATTCCAATATCATCCATATGCCTATCCACCGACCATTTGAATGCCTCTAAAGTAGGCGAGTCCACAACTGCTGCAGGCAGGGCATTCCACGCCCTCACCACCCTCTGTGTAAAGAACCTGCCTCTGACATCTGTCCTACAACTACCACCTCTTAATTTAAAGTTATGTCCTCTCGTGTTGGTCATCGTCCTACAACTACCACCTCTTAATTTAAAGTATGTCCCCTCGTGTTGGTCATCACCATCCGAGGAAAAAGGCTCTCACTATCCACCCTATCCAGTCCTTTGATCATCTTATACGCCTCAGTTAGGTCACCGTGTAACCTCCTTCTCTCTAATGAAAATAACCTCAGGTCCCTCAGCCTTTCCTCATAAGGCCTTCCCACCATACCAGGCAACATCCTGGTAAACCTCCTCTGCACCCTTTCCAATGCTTCCACATCTTTCTTATAATGCGGCGACCAGAACTGTACGCAATACTCCAAGTGCGGCCGCACCAGAGTTTTGTACAGTTGTAACATAACCTCACGGCTCCTAAATTCAATCCCTCTACCAATAAAAGCTAACACACCGTACGCCTTCTTAACAACTTTATCAACCTGGGTGCCAACTTTCAAAGAGCTATGTACTTGTACCCCAAGATCCCTCTGCTCGACAACACTATTAAGGGTCCTTCCATTAACCCTATATTTTATATGCCTGTTATTCCTACCAAAGTGAATCACCTCACACTTATCCGTATTGAATTCCATTTGCCACCTCACGGCCCAGCTCTGCAACCTATCTATGTCCCTCTGCAAACTGTAACATCCATCCTCGCTGTCTACAACTCCCCCACTTTGGTATCGTCAGCAAATTTACTAATCCAACCCTCTACACCCTCATCTAGGTCATTTATAAAAATGACAAACAGCAGTGGCCCCAAACAGATCCTTGAGGTACACCACTTGTAACTGCACTCCAGGTTGAATATTTCCCATCAACCACCACCCTCTGTCTTCTATCAGCTAGCCAATTCCTAATCCAAACTGCTAAATCACCTTCAATCCCATGCATCTGCACTTTCTGCAGTAGCCTACCGTGGGGAACCTTATCAAACGCTTTGCTAAAATCCATATACACTACATCAACTGCCTTACCCTTATCTACCTCTTTGGTCATCTCCTCAAAAAACTCAATAAGGTTTGTGAGGCATGACCTACCCTTCACAAAACCGTGCTGACTATCCCTAATCAATTTATTTCTCTCTAGATGCTTATAAATCCTATCCCTTATAATTCTTTCCAAGACCTTGCCCACAACAGAAGTCAGGCTCACCGGTCTATAATTTCCAGGATGGTCCCTACTCCCCTTTTTGAACAAAGGGACAACATTTGCCATCCTCCAGTCTTCTGGCACTATACCTGTAGCCAATGACGACATGAAGATCAAAGCCAAAGGCTCTGCAATCTCCTCTCTAGCCTCCCAGAGAATCCTAGGGTAAATCCCATCTGGCCCAGGGGACTTATCAATTTTCATACCCTCAAGATTTGCTAACACCTCCTCCTTATGAACCTCAATCCTGCCCAGTCTACAACCTGGTATCGCAGTATTCTCCCTGACAACATTGTCTTTCTCCTGCGTGAATACTGATGAAAAATACTCATTCAGTGTCTCTCCTATCTCCTCAGGCTCCATGCACAACTTCCCACTGCTATCTCTGACTGGCCCTAATCTTGCCCTAACCAATCTTTTATTATTTATATACCTGTAAAAAGCTTTAGGATTCTCCTTAATCCTATCTGCCAAAGTCTTCTCGTGTCCTCTTCTAGCTCTTCTCAACTCCCTCTTTAGCTCCTTCATGGCTAATTTATAGCTCTCCAGTGCCCTAACTGAGCTTTCACATCTCATCATTATATAAGCCTCCTTCTTCCTCTTCACCAGAGATTCAATTTCCATATCAACAAGTTCCATACCACCATCAGACTCACCATGGACTATTCTCCAGAATCAGTTGCATTCTTGGACACATGCATCTCCATCAAGGACGGTCACCTCAGCACCTCACTGTACCGCAAACCGACAGACAACCTCACAATGCTCCACTTCTCCAGCTTCCACCCTAGACACGTTAAAGAAGCCATTCCCTATGGACAAGCCCTCCGTATACACAGAATTTGCTCAGATGAGGAGGATCATGACAGACACCTCCAGACGCTGAAGGATGCCCTCGTGAGAACAGGATATGGCGCTCGACTCATCGATCGACAGTTCCGACGTGCCACAACGATAAACCGCACTGACCTCCTCAGAAGACGAACACGGGACACGGTGGACAGAGTACCCTTTGTTGTCCAGTACTTCCCCGGAGCGGAGAAGCTACGACATCTTCTCCGGAATCTTCAACATATCATTGATGACGATGAACATCTCGCTAGGGCCATCCCCACCCCCCCACTTCTTGCTTTCAGACAACCGCACAACCTCAAACAGATCATTGTTCGCAGCAAACTACCCAACCTTCAGGAGAACAGTGACCACAATACCACACAACCCTGCCACAGCAACCTCTGCAAGACATGCCAGATCATAGACATGGACGACATCATCAAACGTGAGGATACCATTCACCAGGTACACGGTACATACTCTTGCAACTCGGCCAACGTTGTCTACCTAATACGTTGCAAGAAAGGATGTCCCGAAGCATGGTATATTGGGGAGACCATGCAGACACTACGACAGCGGATGAATGAGCATCGCTCAACAATCACCAGGCAAAACAGTTCCCTTCCTGTGGGCGAACACTTCAGCAGTCATGGGCATTCGGCCTCCGACCTGCGGGTAAATGTTCTTCAAGGGGGCTTTCGTGATACACGACAGCGCAGAGTCGCTGAGCAGAGACTGATAGCCAAGCTCCGCACACATGAGGACGGTCTTAACAGGGATCTTGGCTTCATGACACACTATCTGTAACCCCCGTAACTTGCCTGGGTTAGCAAAAAACCTCACTTACTGTGCTGTCTGGAGAAAACACACAATTCTCCAACAATGCTCAGGATTCCCTTCACACACATTGTTCGCCACTTTAACACTTGAATAGCAGGTTAGATGTAAGGATTCGCATTCTAATCAGCAATCTCTGACTGTCTGTGCTGATGTGTGCTATTGCAGACCAGAACATTGCATTTGCCTGACGAAGACACAGTGTTGAAAGCTCGCGTTTTTACTATCAAAGAAATCGGTTGGATTATAAATTGATGTTGCTAAATTCTTACTGAGTTCCTATTACCAAGCCAGTTACTTATCCATGTAGCTACCTGTCCTTGTATCCCATGAGCCTTGACCTTTTCAACTAACATCCCATGAGGGACTTTGTCAAACGCGTTACTGAAATCCATATAGACGACATCAGCGGCTCGCCCTTTGTCGACCGTTTTCGTCACCTTGTCAAGAAATTCTACCAGATTCGTAAGGCATGACCTCCCCTTTAACAAAGCCATGCTGCATATCCTTAATCAGATCGCAACGCTCTGAGTGCGTATACATCCTATCTCTAAGAATCCCCTCCAACAGCTTCCTTACTGGCCTATAGTTTCCAGGGTTATCCCTACTTACCCTGTTTAAACAACGGTACAGCATTAGCTATTCTCCAGTCCTCTGGAACCACACCTGTGTCCAAAGAAGAGACAAAGATTTGCATCAGAGGCCCAGCAATTTCACCTCGCACCTTCCTAAGCAGCCTGGGATAAATGTCATCAGGCCCTGGAGATTTATCAGTTTTAATGCTAACTAGGAGCTCTAACACTTCCTCCCTCGGTATGGATATTTCCCTCAACTGGTCCACAGCTCCCTCAGAGACAGGAGCTGTCAACAAACCCCTCTCCTTCGTGAATACCAACGCAAAGTATTCATTCAGGATCTCCGCCATTCCCTCGGGCTCGAAGCACAGTTCCCTCCTCTGCCCATAAGAGGTCCAATTTTTCCTCTAACCACCCTTTTATTCCTAATATAGGAGTAAAAAGCCTTTGGATTTTCCTTAATCCTATCTGCCCCCTTTTTGCCCTTCTAACTCCCCGTTTGAGCTCCCTCCTACTCTGTCTATATTCCTGCAATGCTGTCTCCGTTCCCAGCTGCTTTGACCTATCATATGCCTCTTCTTCCTGACCAAGTCCTCAATATCCCTTGTAATCCACGGCTCTCTAATCCTACCTTTCCCATCTTTTCTCTTAGTTGGCACATATCTTTCTTGCAACATTTTTAGTATTCCCTTGAAAGAGTCCTACATGCCTAGCGTGGACTTGCCCTCAAAAAACCGTTCCCAATCAATTTCTGTAAGTTTCTGCCTAATCCGACCATAGTTAGCCCTCCCCCAATTCAGCACCCTGCCCCTAGGGCAACAAGTATCCTTTTCCATCTGTATCCTAAAGTAGACAGAATTGTGGTCACTGTTGGCTACATGGTCCCCTACTACAACATCAACCACCTGCCTTGGCTCATTACTCAGAACTAAATCCAATATAGCCCCCTGTCTAGTCAAGCTAGCCACATATTGCTCCAATGATCCTTCCAGGATCGTTTGTACATGTTTTACAAATTCTTCCCCTTCCAAACCCCCAGCTTCTAGGTACCTTCCAATCCACCCTATGGAGATTAAAATCTCCCACTATAACGACTCTGTTCTTTCTGCACCTATCCAAAATGTCTTTACATATGCCTTCTTCAACTACCTGCAGGCTGTTGGGTGGCCTATAATACACCCCTAGCATAGTAATCGCCCCCTTTCTATTCCTCAACTCTATCCACAACGACTCCACTCCTAACTCCTCTGCATTGTCCTCCCTCTGCACTGCCGTGATGCTCTCCCTAACTAACAATGCCACTCCCCCACTTCTTCTGAGATCCTGTGATGGAGGGCTTGTCTGTAGGAGATGGCTTCTTTAACATGATTAAGGTGGAATAGGGAGAAGTGGAGCATCATGAGGTTATCTGTGGGCTTGTGGTACAGGGAAGTGGTGAGGTGACTGTTCTTGATGGAGATGTGTGTGTCCAAGAATGCAGTTGATTCCGGAGAGTAGTCCATGGTGAGTCTGGTGGGATGGAACTTGTTGATGTCATCATGTAGTTTGTGATTGTTCACTATAAGTCCAAAGGAAGAAAATGTCATCGATGTATCTAGTATATCGCATCGGTTGAAGATCCTGTGCAGTGAAGAGGTCTTGTTCGAGCCTGTACATCAAGATGTTGGCATATTGAGGTGTGAATTTGGTCCTCATGGCTGTTTTGTGTGTCTGGATGAAGAACTGTTTGTTGAAGTTGAAGCGGATGATTGTAAAATTGCATTTGGAAACTGGCAGTTGTCAGCGTTGAGTACTGAGGCATTTGCAGCAATGCTATTGTCATGGGGAATGCTGGTGTAGAGTGCTGAGACATCTGTCGTGATGAGGAGTGCTCCTGGATCAACTGCTCGATGTGTGCTGAGTTTCTGTTGGAAGTCTGTAGTGTCATGACAAAAGCTGGGTTTTTTGTACAGTGGGTTTCAGGATGCCCTTGAAGTAACTGGAGAGGTTCTCGCTCAGGGTCCCAAAGATCTCTTCGACCTTCAACTAGTGCTATATGCTAGATACATCAATGACATTTTCTTCCTTTGGATTTATGGTGAATAATCACTGAAACAACTATATAATGACATCAACAACTCCATCCCACCATTAGACTCACCATGGACTACTCTCTGGAATCAGTTACATTCTTGGATACACGCATCTCCAAGAAGGATGGTCACCTCAGCACTTCCCTGTACCACAAACTCATGGATAACCTCACGATGTTTCACTTCTCCAGCTTCCACCCTAAACATGTTAAAGAAGCCATTCCCTACAGACAAGCCCTCCGTATGCACAGGATCTGCTCAGACAAGGTTTGCAACAGACATCTTCAGACGCTGAAAGATGCCCTCCCAAAAACAGGATTTGGTGCTCGACTCATCATTCGGCAGTTCAGACACGCCACAGCGAAAAACCGTACCGACCACCTCAGAAGGCAAACACAGGATATGGTGGACAGAGTACCCTTTCTTGTCCAGTACTTCCCTGGAGCAGAGAAGCTGCGACATCTTCCCTGGAGCCTTCGACATATTATTGATGAAAGCAAACATCTCTCCAAGGCCATCCTACATCCCCACTTATTGCCTTCAAACAACCGCACAATCTCAAACAGACCATTGTCTTCAGCAAACTACCCAGTCTTCAGGAGAGTAGTGACAATGGCACCACACAACTCTGCCATTGCAACCTTTGCAAAACGTGCCAGATCATCAACATGGATGCCATCATCTCACGTGAGAACATCATCCAGGTACTCGGTACATACTCTTGCAACTTGGCCAATGTTGTTTACTTAATATGTTGCAGGAAAGAATGTCCCTAGGCATGGTACATTGGGGAAATCATGCAGACGCTACAACAATGGATGAATGAACACAGCTTGATAATCACCAGGTAAGAGTGTTCTCTTCCTGTTGGGGAACACTTCAGCGGTCACAGGCACTCAGCCTCTGATCTTTGGGTAAGCATTCTCCAAGATGGCCTTCACAACACACAGCAACGCAGAGTCGCTGAGCAGAAACTGATAAGCCAAGTTCTGTAGAGCTGAAGACAGCCTCAACTGGGATATTGGGTTCATGTCTCACTATCTGTAACCCCATGACTTGCCTGGGCTTGCAAAATCTCACTAACTGCCCTGTCTGGAGACGATACACATCTTCTTAACCTGTGCTTAAGCCCCTCTCCACTCACATTGTTTGTACCTTTTAAGAATTTATTACTTGTAAAGGCTCGCATTCCAACCATTATTTTAAAATTGAGTTTGTGTCTTTATATGTCCTGTTTGTGAACAGAACTCCCACTTACCTGACAAAGGAGCTGCACTCCGAAAGCTAATGGTTTTGCTATCAAATAAACCTGTTGGGCTTTAACCTGGTGTTGAGTCTCCTTAATTTGTTTACCCCAGTCCAAAGCCGTCATCTCCACATTTCAATTGTAACAGCTATTTAAGGCGTACTGTTGTATTCAACCACAAATTACCTGTTAATTTGTTTTTCATTGATGTTAATTCTGAAATTTAAGGATAGAAAGTACTGAGTGTTTTCTTTGTTAACTCTTGTATTTTTTTAAATGGTGGCATTTTGTGGCTTTATTTGCTTAGTTGAAAACTGGCTTTTCAAATTTTGTCTACCTAAAAAAAAATTACTGGCCTCTACTGAAATTGTAACAATGTAAACATGCAAAGATGGTAAATAAAATTGGTAAGTTTCAGACACATAACCAGATTGAATCTAACGTTGTGATGACAATGTAGACCTCATTCAAAGAAGGGCACAACTGGATACTAAATATTCCTGCATACAAGAAGTCAAATTGTCCCAGGAATCAGCAAAGGCCAAAATTGGGCTGGAAAAGCAGCATTAAAGCTGCCGATGTAATGGAGCTTTCTCTGTTGTATAGTGCTGGACTGAAGGGACTGGCATTAGCACCAGGAGCAAGACCCTTGATGTGTTGCTGGCAGGACAGCCTCTGATTCCTTTGATTCTCCTGACCAACAGCAGCTTAGTAACTCAATGATTGGGGCCCCATTTTTTTATTGAAGGCTGCCCCAGTGCAAGGTGGAACCCTCCTCACTGCCCCAGGCCAAATCCCAGCGAGGTGTTCAGGAAAGATGGAAAAGAAAGATTGAG
This sequence comes from Sphyrna mokarran, assembly GCA_024679065.1. Classification (NCBI taxonomy): domain Eukaryota; kingdom Metazoa; phylum Chordata; class Chondrichthyes; order Carcharhiniformes; family Carcharhinidae; genus Sphyrna; species Sphyrna mokarran. The sequence continues at coordinate 19,467,215 of JAGIQG010000025.1, forward strand.
GGTTAGGAAATTGATTGATTAAAGACTGGAGTTAGAGAATGTTATGGAGGAGTCAAGGACAGAATCCTTGGTTAGTATTGTATGATAGAGGTGCTATTACACTCTTGGATGTATTTTATTGGCAAGCAGTGAGTGTTAAAAATATTGATGGGCAAATTTGAAGGATGCATTATGGTTATAAGATTTATAAAATTTTATTTTGAGACTGTTTTAAGGTTAAAATAAGAGGTTATGCTACTTATTCTGAAATCTGCTGACAGCAAGCCTAGATAGCTTGATCATTCGAGATTAAATGGGGTCCAAGTTATTTTACTGGGAAGAAGATATAAGCTGTTTACACTTGGCTACAATAGCAGCATCATGTACTAACAGTAAATGACTGAGAGTTTCCAAGTCCAAGAAATGTGTTTTTGGTATTTAGTTGTCCCTTTACAACAGCTCCTCCATACATCTTCTGGTAGCAGTGACTACACAATGCAAATCATGCCTGCACAATGCAAATCATGCCTGCACAATGCAAATCATGCCTGCACAATGCAAATCTTGCCTGCAACACCAATCAGCTCTACCATTCTGCTGCCTTCACCTAGACACTTACCTTCACATGAAGGTGAAGGGTGCCTTCTGGATGTCCACATTCTGATAGTAGTGACTGTGTCTATGCAAATCTTACCTGCAACAGCCAATCAGCTTTACCATTCTGGTGCCCTCACCTGGTAGGATATTGGGGAGAGTTACAGAACAAAGAGATCCAGGGATACTGGCTCATAGCTCCTTGAAAGTGGAGTCAGAATGGTGAAGAAGGCATTCAGCATGCTTAGTTTCATTGATCTCCCCTACTTTTAGGAAAGAACATTGAATACAAAAGTTGGGACATCTTGTACAACTTCAACAAGATATTAGTAAGGCCACACTTGGAATACTGTGTACAGTTCAGGTCGCCCTATTACGGAAAGGATATTATTAAACTAGAAAGAGTACAGAAGAGATTTACTAGAATGCTACAGGACTTGATGGCTTGAGTTATAAGGAGAGGCTGGGACTTTTTTCTCTGGTGTGTAGAACACTCCTCAGCCTTCTAGAGGTCTATAAAATGAGGGGCATAGATCAGCTTGGATAGTCAATATCTTTTCCCAAAGGTAGGGGAGTCTAAAACTAGAGGGCATAGGTTTAAGGTGAAAGGGGAGAGATTCAAGAAATCTAGAGGAGCAACTTTTTCACACAGAGGGTGGTGAGTGTCTGGAACAAGCTGCCAGAGGTAGTAGTAGAAGTGGTACAATTTTGGCTTTTAAAAAGTGTTTAGATAGTTACGTAGTAAAATAGAATGCTATGGGCCAAATGTAGGCAGTTGGACTAGCTTAGGGGTTTAAATAAAAGGATGGCATGGACAGGTTGGGCTGAGAGGCCTGCTTCCATGCTGTAAATATCTATGATTTTATCTATGTCTCTATAAATGTGTTGCGAATGTCAGGATATAAGTAGATGTGCTACTGCCCATTCTCTTCTCAATTAAAAGAATTGGCGTCTCAGAGATAAATAATCAGCATGTTTACCTGGATACAGGACCCATAGCAATGCAATGTTAATTGCTATGGAGATGAGGCTTTGAGAGGGGAAGGGTATTTAAGATGTCCCTGAAACTCAGGCAAGTTAACCTGCCTGCTTGTATTGAACAATTCCTTGCAGTCCATTCACAGCATAACTTTCTGTGAAATTTCCATCTAAATGAGGGTTGTTTTTGTTTTTAAATTCAACTCTGATGGCTTAGGAGGACTAGTCTCCCCTGTTGTATTCCTATTTATAGAAATTGTGTTACCCATGGACTTGTGAATAGATTTTTGTTGTAATGGGGCTTGATAAAACAAACACATTAAGAATCTAAGAAATATCCTCCAGCAATTTGGAAATAGTCATTCCTCTTCAAAACAAGAAAGTGAAGATCAAATGGGCCAGGAGAATAATACAGCTGAAGATGAATCATGAAATACCTATAGTGCAGAAAGAGACCATCCATCCCTTGAAGTCTGCACCGAACTCTCTGAAAGAACATCTCACTTATATCCTAGCAGCTCCATGCATTTATCATGGTAATCCACTTAACCGACACATCTTTGAAACTAAGATGAAATTTAGCATGGCCAATCCACCAAACCTACATATCTTTGGCCTGTGGGAGAAGACACATGCAGACATGGGAAGAACATGCAAACCCCACACAGACAGAGCCAAGGCCAGAATCAAATCCGGGTGCTTTGTGCTATGAGGCAGCAGTGCTAACCATTGTGCCGTTATGCCACTACAGATATAGTGAATAACTATAGATTAACAGAAAAAATATTTGAAATTCCCCGCAAGTCCATTTTCATTACCTCACTACCATTTCTTCCAGGGCAGAACTTTTCAGTTTCCATGAATCCTTCCATCCTTTCTTTATCAACTGTACAAATATTGAAGGTGACACTGATTTGTGGAACAACATGCAGTTATTGACCCCGAGTTGAACATCCAACCATGCACCTATTATTACCAGGACTGCCTAGTTACCATCTCATTACTTGTTCCTGCTTCTGCCTTAATCACTCTGTGGCTTCAGGTTGAATTTTGGTTGACAACATTATTTTGAAACAGCTTGAGCTGTTTAATCACATTAAAGATATTATAAATTCAAATTGTTGCCGATTGTGATGAGGCTGAAAGAGTATATAGACCATGGTGACTATATTGTACTGATGGATGGTGTGGATGATGCTTGTGTTGGCTGATTAGTGCTTTCCTTGGAGTTTTCCATCCAGATGTCAACGCAAGTTACAGTGGGGACTTCGACTCTTGATGGCTTGCTGTTATCAGGGTAGTCTCCTGCAAATGAAAGCACATGTTTTAATGAAAGGGAGGGTCCAGTATCTGGGTAGATTGCAACTTACCTGAGAACAGTTTTATGTGAATGAAGGTTTTGTGGTTCCTCATTTCTGTGGTGCATGCTGACCTGGTTGTTATCATAGCTCTCTCCTCTGCTTTTCCTGACAGCTTCATTGCATCCTCTGTGAAGGCTGTCATGAGCTGCAGCTCAGGAAGTCCACTGTCGGTCTTCTGTTCCCTCCTGTTATGGCCAAGTTCTGCTCAGGCACAAGGGGGGATTTGAAAGCTTGAGTGCTGGTAGGGCACAGGATGTCAGGCATTGGGGCAGTCAGGTGCCGTATGATAGAAACATGCCTCTGCAGCAAGGGTTATAATTGGTTGGAAGGAGACTTGAGGGGGTCCTGGGGCCGCGGTCCTGGGGCCGCCGTCAATAATGCTTAGAAACGTTTAGGAAACTTCCGTCCATTGAATGAGCTATTGGTTGAATTATGAGTAATAATTCCAAATAAATTATTGAATCAGCAATATTTATTGAATTCTAAGTTTAACAATCTGAATATGCACCCCGTTTTATTCTGTTTTATTAGTTCTGTGTTCACCTACTCCCAGTCCCTTGTCCTGTGCCTCTTCGTCTGATTCACCAGCTTGCTTTTACAAATACATGTCATGGCTCTAAAATAAATATAGATTATTTTCTGCTTATAGGGATTTACCTCAATATGGACAGAAACAATGGCAGTCATATTTTGGACGTACTTTTGATGTTTACACTAAACTCTGGAAGTTCCAACAGCAGCACAGGTTGGAAGAAATTTTGCTTGGTATATTACTCGATGAAATAATATTTTGTTTTCAGCAAACTATTTCAGTACATGAAAAATAGGTAAATGTTTCATGATCCTATCACCTGCCATCCTTTTGTTTTGTGTTTAGTTACAAGTAGTGATTCTGGTACAGTATACTGAAATTATAATCATTATGCATTTGAGATTGTCGGTATCATTGTTTAAAATATGAATAGTTAGAGTAACAGTATATATAAAATTTACATTTAATTTGTTTATATTCATATAATATGCTGAGTCTAACTTGGTTTTAAATTGCTTGATGATATCAGCATGGAAAGAGGGAAATATACTTCTAACAAACCTGATAGTCTTGTTTACTTAAACTGGAGGTGAAGCTCTATGTTTTGAATTGGTCAGATTTTTTTTTATTAATTATATTCTCAAGTTGCTAGAGGAAGTGGGTAAGGGTTTCATTCTGTTGGGTGGATAAGGCATGAGAGTTTTGATGTGACAATCTGTGTGTCAGAGTATTACTGTATGATTAATTTTGCATAGATTAAAAACTTTAAAAATTATTGCATGTTGCACTTAATTGACACTATCAAACTAGTGTTCACTGAATATACAAATATCAAGTTAGAAATTTCTGTACAGTTATTTTGAAAGATTTAATTCATATATGTAATATGTTTCATGCATGTTTGTACATGATGTATGTATTGTTTTTGTTATTTGTACAATTTTTACTCTAGGCAAATTCTGGATAATAGGTATGGTCTGAAGAGATGGCAGATTGGAGAAATTGCTTCAAAAATAGGACAACTCTACTACCATTATTAGTAAGTTTGATTTTTGAATAGTTAAAAGCAAATTAATTGCATGCCAACTTTGAAAAAGCATTTACTTCTATTTGTTATTTTCTGCGATGTGGGCATCGCTGACAAGTCCAGCATTTGTTGGCCTTTCCTAATTGTCTGTGAACTGAATGGCTTGATAGGACATTTAAGAGGGCAGTTAAGAGTCAACCATGCTGCTGTAGGAATGGAGTAAGACCAAATAAGAACAGCAGGTTTTCTTCTCAAAGGATATGTGAACTAGTTGATTTTTAAAACTGAAGCTAGTTTCCTAGTCACAATAAAGGAAACTGGTTTTCAATTTCACATATTTCTTTTTAATTAGTTGAACTCAAATTCTACCAGCTGTTATAATTAAATTTGATCCTATGTCCCCAGGGCAATAACCAGATTCTCTGGATTACTAGTCTAGTGACATTACTACGGCATATTGTCTTTCCCAATTTTACCATCTCTGCCTATTTAATGCATTGATTTGTCCTGACACAACACCATATCTTCTTTGAGTTGGCATAAATCCAACAACAGTGAGTTCTATGTAGTCAATCAATATTTCAGACAGCCTTGCATTTGCAGATGAAAATTGACGGGCACTTAAACTTCTCACAGTTAGTTTTAATGGCCCTGTTCAGCCTTGGCTCCGATCCTGAGCTTTGGTTATTTTGCTTGGGGATCAACTTTCTTGTACAAAAGAAAGAGGCAATGGAAGTAATGTATGAAGAAATTTCTGCTCACAATAAGATACAAATAAGAATTACTGACATTTTGGTATCAGTGAAGTATGACTTTTTTGACTTTATAACGGCTTTGTGAGATCAGCAGTTCCTTTCGACGATTAGGAGCAACATTAATTCAAGTGATTTTGCAACTATGGTATATACCCACAATGTTTACTACTGAGGAAAATCCTCTCAATTGTTGGGTATATCTATGCTTTAAGTTATGACCAGCCTGCATTATATTGCGCACTCAGTGCATCTGCATGATTAAAACCAATATTCAAGGCTGTTGACAATTTTTGAAGTGATTGCTCAACTTTCCGTCGTACTTGCAATCTTCACACTCTCATTCAAATCTCTCTCCTGTTTTCCCTTGTGCTCATTTTATGGCACTGACATTATTCTCCTGCAATCCTGCATTCTGCTGACCTACGCAGGGAGTGGCAAGAACAAATAAAGAAAATAAGGTGAAAGCTAGAAAAATAAAGGAGAAAATAGAGGAAAAGTTGAGAAAAGAGAATGGAAGGAAGGAACAAAACATTTTCTGAAGAACTAACTATTTGATGTGTGAATAGCCTGATGAAGCTTGAAAGCAACTGAGTTGCTTTGCTTTAAAAAATTAAAGTTGGCTCGCATTTTTGTGGGCTGTGGAGAAGAGGAATCTCCTGATGCTGAGTGCAAGAAAGAACATCACCTGTCTTTGTGATGGTCCAAAGGAGATCTTGCAAGGAAGTATTGCTGAATCATGGGGCGTGTCTCTATTTAGACTCTGACATCTTTAAAGAGGTGGGCTTGGACATACTGACAGGGGACCAGAACAAAACAAATGGTAAGGGAGGAATGATTTTGCAGGGACGGAGCTGGAGAGGTATGAAGGCAGGGTGGAGGAGCTATGCTTAATTTGAGAAAGCAGCAAGAAACAGATCAACTGAACTTGAAAGTTGTAGCTGTGATGCAGACCCTTTTGTTTGTGTAGGTGGATCGGTTACAGCCTGCGTTACCCCGCTGCAGTGTGGACTGATGACAAGTTTCACCTATGAAGAGCTTACCTTATCATGTGATCACGTGTCATCCAATATTTCACTGGCACATTTTAATTCAAATTACATGAGAACCAACAAAAAGCAAAAGAGCAGAAGTGTAATCTGTTTTGTTCCATCAGGAATATGTGCCACTGATAAAATATCACTCTTCCTTTTTAAAACTTTTGTTCCCCTTTTGCACCATTTTAGCTTATCCTGTCCCCCCACTCATTTCAGTATAATGCTATCTTATTGTTTTTTTTTGTTTCCACACCACCCCATTCTTTAGCTTACGTACTTCAGAGACCAGTTATCTGAATGAAGCATTTTCCTTTTACTCTGCGATAAGACAAAGGGCCTACTACTCCCAGGTCACTAAGGAGGATAGGTATGCCAATCTATCTGATTTCATAACTATCTTTTGTGTGTTTATAATGACAAATATAAACTGCTGCAGGCATTACATGTTACAAACATGGTTATGTACAAGTCTTGTCTGCTGAAATACTCTGACAAAATTTGTTCTTATTTGCGTTTATACACAGTTATGATGTTTTTTTTAAAAAAATGCTCTTGAATTAAACAGCGAAATTAGGAAAATGCCTAAATTATGTGCAGAAAATTTAAATTGTGTCAAGTTTTAATTTGTAACGGTGAATATTTTTCACTTAGTTCTTGGTTAAATGGAGTACTCTGTTTTGTTGCTTTAAACCTGTTTGGTTTGCTCACTTTTTGTAGGCCTGAGCTTGTGGTCAAAAAGCTACGTTATTATGCCCGATACATAGTGGTTTGTCTGCTGCTTAACAAAATGGACCTTGTTGGCGATTTAGTTAAGGTACGAGTCATTTTGTGAACTGTGTTTTAGACATTTTTAGAGATTGATGTTTTTGATTTCATATTTTTAATGATTTTGAAGCATTTGTTTTCAGCTCCTTCCATTAACGACTGCTTTGCCATTGACTTCATCTCTCCAGCCCCCACTCCATCTTAAGGAGACTGATACAGAATGTGCAGGACCCTGACATCCTGTTTGATCCATAGCTGAACTTCAAACCCATATTATCTATAGTCAAAACTGCTGTTTCCATTTCTGCAACATTATCTGCTTCCATCTCACCTCAACTCTACACCTGCTGAAAACCTTAGCCATGCTTTTGCTGCACAGACTTTTTTCCCCCCAATTTATTCCCTGATGCCTCTATCATCAAACTTTGTCCTATACTCATTCTCCTGACCATCATTTTGTTCTTGCTGATGTATACTATTTCCTTCTTCCTCAACACAACTGAGGTTATAATCCTCCTAATCTTCAGATCTCCTTTGTGATCTTGTACTGCTCTCTCCAATAGTCCTCCAGCTTTGGATGTCTTGTACTTTTTTTTAGAAGAAGCCTCAAAAAGCACCACTTTGTTTTAACTAAGCTTTCTATTAGCTGTCTAAACTCTCTTTCCCAATGGGTTTGCATTTGGATCTGTAATTTAATTAACAGTACTGTCTCTTTACTTTCTAATTCTTTCTATAAACACCTTGGAATATTTTCTTCATTGTAGCAGTTGTTGAATTTGGAGCAGATGTAAAATTGGAAGTCTTTATATTTGTGAATTTAATATTGTTCATGGTGGAAGTAGTAATCTACAATCATTAATCATCAAATAATCATTTGATCATTTGTCAAATAGGAAAAATACCTTGCAGAATGGAATGTTTATTAAACTATTATAGATGTTTGGCTGAGTACAGTATAGTTGCCTGTTACTGTCTGATGCTGTTTGCTGGGAAAGTTTGACACGGATACATTTACAGTTACACATGTTATTCCAGCTGATCTTGTAATAAAACAAGGGATATGAATATATTGATAGGCAATCCCAATGAAGAATGAAGTAATGATGAATTTCACAATAATGAAAATAACAAAATTTTTCTCATTGTCATTTTGCCCTTTCTTAAAGAATAATGGTAGCTATTCTAGGAATAATACAAGAATTTTACCAGAGTATTTCCTATTTCTCAATAATCTGTCTTGTTGCTTAACTAATTCTGAACATAAATTAATTTTCAGGAAGTCTAATTTAACAGAAACCAACTTTCTGCTACTAAAATTTATTTTAAATGTATTAAAATAAATTTTAAAATTCCTATTTAGTCATTTGGACATGGGCCTTGACACTAATCATCTTAGTTACCTAATAGAATCTGTATAGAAGAAATCTAACCATGCATGGATACGTAGTTATTGTCTGGACACGTATAAAAGTAACCACATGCATCGAGAGTTGTCATTACTTTGATTTTTTTCTAGTTTGTTTTTGAAGATATTCATTGAAATTCTCCAATATTGTATGCCCTTTAACTGCTGTCAACGAGAACGGAGAATTTGATGCTGAGCCAAATCTTCATTCTCAACAGCAAGTCTGGAAAATTCCAATTGCGGACGGGGTTGGAGAATCCTGGCCACTGTATTTTCCTAATTAACCACTTCTCACAATTGAAAAGAATTCTCCCTTATGATGGGAGTGTTGCTGGCAAGTATAGTATTTGTTGTCCATGCTCTTGAGAAGATAGTGGTGAATCACTCCCTTCGTGAACCACTGTTGTCCTTCTGGTGTCAGTACACGCACAGTATTGTTAGAAAGGGAGTTTTAGATATTTGTCCAACGCCTGTGAAGAAATGATATAGTTTCAAATCAGGATTGGGTGTGACTCGGAGGGGAACTTGGCAACTGTTGCCCTTGTTCTTCTGGTGCCAAAGGTTGTGGGTTTGAAAGGTGCTATTGAAGGAGGCGTGGTGAATTACTGCACTGCATTTTATATATAACACACATTGCTGCCATTATGTATTGGTGGTAGTGGTAGGAGTGAATGTTTAAGCTAGTGGTTGGGATACCAATCAATTGGACTGTTTTTTGTCCTAGATAATGTCAAGCTTTTTGGATGATGTTGGAGCTTCACTTCTCCAGGCAAGCAGAGAGTATTTCATTACGCTCCAGATTTGTACCTTGTAAATGGTGGATAGGCATTGGGGAGTCAGGAGATGATTTACTTACCACAGAATTCTTATCCCCTGATCTGCTGTTGTAGCTACAATATTTACATGATACAATTAAGTTTGGTCAATGTTAAACCCTCTCTGAGATGTTGGTGGGGGATTCTGCAACAGTAATGCCAGAGTCAGTGTCACTGGGATGTCAGTGGGATATGGTTAGATTATCTTGTCAAAGATAGTTATTGTCTGATACTTGTGTGTGGTATGAATATTACTTGTCAGTTATTGGGCCAAGCCTGAATGTTGTCCAGACCCACCAAGGTCTGTTTTGAATCCACTGATCTGTAGGATACAAGTCCATCAAAAATTGCAATCCTCTGGTATTTTGCCCAAATGACAACTTTTCACTGAGCCTGGAGAATCAATGTGCGTAAATATGAAGAACTTTCAACCAGAACTGAATTTTTTCTCCAGGTTTGCAGTTTCTAATAAGCAGGCTTCACTTTTTTTATCCCCCTCTCAGGTTCTGCCCCCACTTAATTAATCCTGGTATAGTGATCTCCAATTCTGCCCCAGCAAAATTCCGTACATTGTAGGGATTACGTTTAGGACTACTGAATCAGTACATCTCAGTGGAACACAAGCAATCTACTTGGCTTCATTGTCTCCATAGCCTTTCGGTTTTAGTTTAGCTACTACATAGCTCCAGTTTCAACACTTTGTCACTTACACTTTAAATTTCTGAACCTGCTGTAAACTTTTGCAGATTTAATTTTCAAAATGGTGAACTAGTTGTGGCTGGATATCAATGCTAAAAATCATTTCTAATTTTAATAGGAACTGTCAGATGAAATTGAAGATTATACACATCGGTTCAACACTGAAGATCAGTTAGAATGGAATCTTGTACTACAAGAGGTGGCAGCATTTGTTGAGGTCTGTTTAATCGTAATCTGGAGTTATTTGGAAATAAGTTATTCAATCGCTGTTTATTATCTGCATGTTTTAAATTACTTATTACTAGTTTGTTAACTAAATTTTCAAATCATCTTTTCTCTGTTCATGCTGATGGTTATGCGTTGATAATGAATTCAATACAGCTGATGCAATATGCTAATAGCTTAAATTACTTCTTAATGTGGGTACAACGCTAATGAAAGAGTTTAGAATCTTTCCAAGTGTCAACAAAACTCACTGGTTGAAGTTAGATAGTTTCATCTCTATTTACTCAGGGAATTGGAAGATTTGAAAGGCAAAGAGGAAAAAATAAACTGAACTGCTCCAATATTCAAAATTCACTTGATGACTATCAAGTAATATTGCTAATTGCTCCTGATTTGTTATATGAAGGAAATATGTTGATTAAGTGATGGTAGATACAGACCAAATGGTGCATGTAAAACAGTGTGCTCAAAAAAAGTTGCCTCATTAAGTTGAAATGTACCAATTTCCAGCCTTGGTTTGAATTATGTACAGTGAGTAGTTTTTGTATAGGTTCATTTCAAAGCCATTAAGGTTTTTAAGCAATGTGAAGGTATCTAACTAGAAATTAGTCATGTATTAAAATAGTTTGGATGAGAACAGTCTTATCCAAACTATTTTAATACATGATTGACACCATGAAGTGTATGATGTCAGTTAGCAATACATTTATTTACTATTGCATGCCAGAAGTACAAATGCGGAAGGTTTCAGTGGAGCAAGAAGCTATTTTCATATTCTAATTGGTTTGTATTATTCCCCTTGTTACAATATAATTCGAATCAATAATGATCATTTTACAGTAATCTTGAATATTTTATGTAAAATATTTTGGAAATGGGGGAAGAACAACTTTGATTGTCCAATGTTCCCTTTTGATCCTTGCATTGTTCAGTATAATGTTGCTGGAATCTGTTATATCAATCTATTGTCTATTTATATATGACTTTATTACTGTACTGTTCTCTACAAGCTTGATGATGGCATTTAAAACTTATTTTGCTTTTATCAAATGTGCATTGTGCATTTGTCCAGTAGAGGTAAAATTAAAGATAAAGTCACCATAGCCTCAGATGACCATAGGCTGTTCTCCCCTTTGAGGGGGAGAGCTGATTGGTGGTGATTTAACCTGAGGATCGCCACACCTTACACAAGGGGCAAGGTTGAGAAGCTGGGCCTTCATGAATAACCTCAGCATGTGTGAGAATTGAACCCGTGTTGTCGGCATTGCTCTGCAGCACTAACCAGCTGTCCAGCCAATTGATCTAAACAAACCCCCTAAACCAATGGCACCCAATGTGGGGTAGTCTGTAGAGCATGAGACTCTTAATCTCAGGTTTGTGGGTTCATGGTGCTATACAGTAGCAGTCTTAGGAATGCTGCATAATTTGAAATTCAGTCCTAGTAAAAATAGAATAGCAGAAAATATATTACTTTTCTAAGTATGCATGAACATATGAATTAGGAGCAGGAGTAGGCCACTCAACCCCTTGAGCCTGCTCCACCATTCAATAATAACATGGCAGATCAGATTGTAATTTCAGCTCCAAATTTCTGCCAACCCATAATAACCTTTCATACCCTAGCTTGCTAAGAATCTAATTACCTTCGTCTTGAAATATTCAAGTCTCTGCTTCCACTGTCTTTTGAGGAAGAGAGTTCTAAAGATTCATGACACTCAGAGAAAGTTTTGCTTTTAAATGGGTGATTTCTTGGGGGCAATTCTTTCAACCTGAGAGACATCTACTGGACTTACCGTTGAGTGCCATCGCCTCAGCACTTCTCCAGCCCCAGATTTCTGGCGGCGTCAGCTCCATGTTGAGTTGATTAAAATATTTAAATCTTCATTTTTTTGGGGAGGAGAATTCTAGTTATTTTAAAACAGTGACTACTCATTCTAGATTCTTTCACAAGAGGTAATATCCTTTCCACATTCACTCTGTTAAAACCTTCAGAATCTTGTATATTCCAGTCAAGTTGCTTCTTGCTTTTCTAAACACCAGAAGGTACAACTTAGCTTGTCCACTTTTCCTTATAAGACAATCCATCAATTTCAGATATTACTCTAGTAAATCTTCTCTGAACTGCTTCCAATGTTATGTTCATCCATAAGATGAAGACCAATACTGTACATAGTGCTCGAAATGTGATCTCAATTGCCCTGTATGACTCCTACTTTGGTGTTCAATTCCCTTTTGCAATAACATTCTATTAGCTTTCCTAATTACTTGCTAAACCTGCATACTAGCTGTTTGTGATTTATGCACTAGAATACCCAAATCCCTTTTCACCTTGAAGTTCCATTTAGATAAAAAAAAATTTTAAAAGTCCCAAAAATGGACAATTGCACTTTTTTTCCACATTATATTCTATTTGCCAGATCTTTGCCCATTCATTTAACCTAGTTTTATCTCTTTGTAGGCTCCATACGTCATCTTCATCTTTACTTTCCTTCTGTCTTTGTGTCTCAGCAAATTTTGCAACTGTGAACAATTCTGGTTCATCAATTAGATAAATAACTGCAATGTTTATTTACATATAACTATGATACAGAAGCTTTCTGGATAGACTAGACTTAAGTTTACATTGGTGTCTTAAGTAATCTTTCCTGTGGCAAGAAAAATATTCAGCCACTTTATACCTGCAGGTTTCAGGGATTGATAACCTTAGGACTTCAATTTTAGGTGATTGGTTGGCTCTTTTAAATCTTCTTTCTCTATTCATGGCTGCATTTGCTTGTTTTAAAATTACATCTTCATTTTTGGTCCCACTGTTGACTGCAGCTTCCTGCCCTAACTGATGCACTGCGCCATTTTGTGTGCTTTGAATCTCCTGTGCACTCTTCTCAGCCCTCTCCATCACCACCAGTGCCATATTCTTAAATTTTATATCTGCCTCTGCTAATAGCTAACTTTGGATGGCCTTATGATTTACTCTGCAGCTTAAATGGTCCCACAACATATCCCTGACTGTGGCTGTGAAGTCGTAGTGCTCTAGGATCTGACTCAACTTGGTAATATAAGTTGCAATAGTTTCCCCAGGGGCTTTCCTGGTTGAGTTAAAATTAAATTGCTGCAATATTATTGATGGCTTTGGATAGAAATAAGTTTTCAACAAGTCAATTATCTCAGTAAATGACCTTGGATCAGGAATGCTTGGGAATATGAGGCTGCATATTAAATTGTAAGCCTGGCTCCCCACACAGGCTCAGAAGGATTGCCTTTCTCTTTTTCTCCCTCCCTATTCCATTGACCTGAAAATGGTAGCCCAAATGTTCAATATGTTGTGTTCAATCCTTGCATTTGGAACAGGGGCACATCTGTAAACAATTTCCTGTTTCTCTACTTGAACTGAACCTTAACATAACTTTATATTAGGATCCTAATATGATCCTTTTTCATTTTAAAAAAAAGGATTGCATGGATGAATAAATTGGGCCACAGGGCCTGTTTCCATGCTGTAAACCTCAATGATCTATGACTCTATCTCATATCACCAATATAATAATTCCGGTTCACTAATTAAGTCAATAGCAACTGCAATGTTTAGTTACATATAATTGTATATGAGGTTTGCAATCTCATGACTGCAATCAGCTCCTGATTGGTTCACGTGACCTCTGAAAATTGACCCTTAAAGGGACAGTTATCACAGCAACCATACCTTTTGCCTCTTCAACCAAGTCATTTATATATAGTGTAAAAAGTTGAGGTCATAGCTTTGATTGCTATGGTATGCCATTCATTACATCTTGCCAACCAGAAAATGATCAACTAGCCTCTGGCTAGCTAACCAGAAACAATCTTCAGTCCACGCCAACCTGTTATCCTCCCTACACTATGGCCTTTCATTTTCTGCAATCATCTTTGAAATGACACCTTATCAAATACCTCCAGGAAATCTAAATACATCCACCAGTTTCCCTTTATCCACAGTAATATTACTTCTTCAAAGGACTCCATTAAATTGGTTAGACATGATTTCCCCCTCTCAAACCTGTGTTAACTTTGCCTGATTACTGTACATTTTTCAAAATGCCCTGTTATAATGTCTTTCATTTTCATCAGTGACACTTATTGGATTTCTTGCTTCCTGTCTCCCTTTTTGAATAAAGGAGTTACATTCCCTATTTTCCAATCTGCTAGAACTTTCCCTGAATCTATAAATTTTGGAAAATTAAAACCAATGCATTAATTATCACACAAACCACTTTTTTTAAGACCCTGGATGTTGTATGTCAGAACTTGGAGACTTGTCAGCAGATAGCTCCAACAATTGACTTAGTACCACTTCCCTGGTGATTATCATTGAGTTCCTCTGTCCTTTCCATTTCCTGACTTAAAATTTCTGGCTGCTACTTCTATCCTCTATAGTGAAGACCAATCTAAATACCTTTTCAGTTCATCTGCCAGTTCTTTATTCTCCATAATTAATTTCCCGGACTCATCTTCTATAGAACAAACATTCACTTTGTTAACTTTTTTCTTTTTCAAATAACTTTGGGAACTATACTACTTGTCTTTACATTTCTAGCTAGCTTTCTCACAGAACATAAAAAAAATTACAGCACAGGAACTGACCCTTCGGCCCTCCGAGCCTGCACTGACCATGCTGCCCGACTGAACTAAAATCCAGTATCCTTCTGGGGACTACATCCTTCTATTCCCATCCTATTCATTGTATTTGTCCAGATGCCCCTTAAAATTTACTATCATATTGCTTCCACTACCTTCCCCCAGCAGTGAGTACCAAGCACCTGCTGCCGTCTGAGTAAAACATTTGCCTCGTACATCTCCTTTAAACCTTACCCCTCGCACCTTAAACCTATGCCCCCTCGTAATTGACTCTTCCACCCTGGGAAAAAGCTTCTCACTATCCACTCTGTCCATGCTCCTCATCTTGTAGACTCAACCTCCATCATTCCAGTGAGAATAAACCAAATTTCCCCAACCTCTCCTCCATAGCTAATGTCCCCCATACTAGGCAACTTCGTAATAAATCTTTTCTGTACCCTGTCCAAAGCCTCTACATCTTTCTGGTAGTGTGGCGACCAGAATTGAACACTATATTCCAAGTGCAGCCTAACTAAAGTTCTATAAAGCTGCAACGTGGCTTGTCAATTTTTAAACTCAGTGCCCTGTCCGATAAAGGCAAACGTGCTGTATGCCTCCTTGACTACCTTCTCCACCTGTGTTGCCACTTTCAGTGATCTGTGTACCTCTACACCCAGATCCCTCTACCTATCAATACTGTTTTGGGTGTTGCCATTTACTGTATATTTCTATCTGTGTTAACCTTCCAAAATTCATTACCTTACATTTGTCTGAATTAAACTCCATCTGACATCTCTCTGCCCAAGCCCCCAGCTGATCTATATCCAGCTGTAACCTCTGATGATCGTCATTGCTATCCATGAAACTGTGTTGTCTGCAAATTTACTTATCAAACTCCGTACAGCAAAGATCCCAGCACCTATACCTGAGGAATGCCTCT
The DNA here is from genome assembly GCA_024679065.1 of Sphyrna mokarran. Classification (NCBI taxonomy): domain Eukaryota; kingdom Metazoa; phylum Chordata; class Chondrichthyes; order Carcharhiniformes; family Carcharhinidae; genus Sphyrna; species Sphyrna mokarran. Next base: position 19,482,914 of record JAGIQG010000025.1, read on the forward strand.
TGTCACAGCCCTCCATTCAGAAATACACCCTTCCACTGCTACCTCCTCTGTCTTCTATGACAAGCCAGTTATGTATTCACCTTGCCAGCTCACTCTGATCCCATGCAAATTCACCTTCTGCACCAGTCTGTCATGAGGGACCTTGTCAAAAGCCTTACTGATGTCCATGTAGACAACATCCGCCGCTCTATCCTCGTCAATCATCTTTGTCACTTTCTCGAAAAACTTGAAATTAGTGAGACATGTCCTTCCCTTCACAAAGCCATGTTGCCTCTTACTAATACATCCAGTTATTTCCAAGTGGGGGTAAATTCTGTCTGGTAGAATCCTCTCCAATAATTTCCCTACTACTGATGTAAGGTTCACTGCCTGTAATTACCTGGATTATTCTTGCTACCCTTAAACAAAGGAACAACATTTGGCCATTCTTCAGTCTTCTGTGGCCTCCCCTGTATGTGAAGATGCCAGCATTGGACTTGAGTAAGCACAGTAAATGATGTTACTGTGTTGTGAGACTTCTTACTGTATCTTCCCTGTGGCCAGTGAGGATATAACGATTTCTCTCAAGGCCTCAGCAATCTCTTCCCTCGCCTCTCTCAGTATTCTGGGGTATATCCTATCAGGCCCCGGGGACTTGTCTACTTTAATGTTTCTGAAGGATCTCAGTACTACCTCTTTTTTGATCTCACTCTGATCTAAGCACTCTCTCAGATTCATCACCCACCAAGTCCTTCTCTGTGGTGAATACTGATCCAAAGTACTCATTTAATACCTTGCCCATTTCCTCTGGCTCCATGCATAGATTCTCTCCCCTGCCCTTTAGTGGAGCAACTCTCTCCCTGCCATCCTTTTGCTATTCATGTATGAATAAAAAGTCTTGGGATTTTCCTTACTCCTACTGGCCAATGATTTTCCTTGCTTAAGTTTCTTTCTACTTTCCTGTATTCCACAGTTGCTTTATGTATTCCCAGCCTTTTAGCTTTGACAAGTGCTTTCTTTCTGTCTTTGACTAGGCTCACAATATGTCTCGTTATCCAAGATTCCCAAAACTTGCCATACCTATCCTTCATCCTTACAATGTGCAGGTCTTGAATCCCTGTCAACTTACTTACATTTGAAAGCCTCTCAAATGTCAGATGTTGATTTGCCCTCAAACACCTGCCCCCAATCCACATACTCGCGTCCTCTAATTGTTTCCCTGTTAATATTTTTGCCATTTTTGTGGTTTTTATATTCTGTCCAGTCTTCTGATCTGCCACCCATCCTTGCGCAATTGTATGCTTTTTTTAAAGTTTGATACTGTCAAATATTTTGAACTAACCACAGATGGTAGATCTGCCTGTTAGAATTTTTCTTTCTTATTGAAATGAATCTATCCTGTCTGTTCTGAAATATCTTCTTGAATCTCTATCATTACACCTCTATGGATCTATTCCTTAATCTAATTTGCCAGATCACTTTAACTACCTTTACTTTCATGCTTTCACATTGACCTTTATTTAAGTTTAAAATACTAGTCTTAGACCTACTCTTCTCTTCCTCAAACTGAATGTGGGATTCAATCATGTTATGATTGAGGTGGTGGAATGATTAAACTAGTGCAGTTATTGCTAAATCCAACAAAGTTGTGGTTTTCTAATCTTTCATTCTACATCACTTTCATGTAGACATCACTGGCTAGGTCAACAATTGTTATCTATCCCCCATTGCCCTTGAGAAGGTGGTGGTGAGCCACTTTCTTGAATTGCTGCAGTCCACGTAATCTATATCTACACCAGCATGGAAATTGTTGGATTTTGATGCAATGATAGTGAAGGCAGCGTGGCGCATAGCCTGAATGGAAACTTACTCTTGCCTTGCTTAACCTTAACGATGTTGGCCACTCAGGATGGAGCTTGTAATAATCTAATAGTTCAAATTCTTTTTGCACAAAGTGCTCTGATTTTCCAGTAACTAGGATTAATCAGTAAATTAAAATGACATCTTTTTCAGAAAAAGTTCAAATTAAGTATTCTTTTTTCATAATGCCCAAAACTGTTGCAAGGTGAAATCTTGGGCATCGATTTGAAGAACTGGGGCATTGGTGGCAGTGAAGTAAATCTTCATAATAATGTTCATAGGTTTATTCAGTTAGTAAAGATGCTAAATTAAGATTCCAGTTTCATGTATTGTCTAAGTAACTTTTTTTGAATGACTGATGGCCTCTGCCTCTGCTGCTGATTAATATTTGTGTGTGTGTGTGTGTGTGTGTGTTGAATTGTCTGTGCCTCCAATTTCTCCTTGGACAGTAGATCTGGCATTGGAAATTTGCATGGGTCCAGGATTATAACCTGAAATTTCACCCTGCCTTTAGAACATCAGCGCTCAGTAACAAGCTGCGTTCGAAGTTGTTGTTTTGAAGTGTGAAGAACATTGAAGTGTCAGAATTATTGACAACTTGAATATGATTGTCTTCAGCAGCAGCCAAGTTATAACATAGTTTAGGTGTCAGTCAAACTAGCCTTCATCCTTTGGATCAAGTTAATTAATGCAATTAATTAATCCATGATGTATAAACATAAGAGATGGAAATACATAACAGGCCATATGTAGGGAGAGAGAGACAAACAAGCTTAACATTTGAGAGTTAGTGCAGAGCTGGAAAAATGTTACAGATGTTTCATCGGGAGACCAATTGCAGATCGAGTGATCAGTTGCTGAACACCTCCATTAAGTCAGTAAGTGCGATACTGAGCTTCAAGTAGTTTACTATTTTAATTCTGTCTCAATCGCAGTTTGAACTCTGTCTGCGGCTTTCTCCCCTATTGCACTCAAAGTATCTTTTAAAACTCTAAAGTTTAGTTTATATTAAAGCTAAATGTTGGTTTCTCATCAGTATACTTACCTATTGAGTTCTGCTGCTGAATTTTCCACCTAACTCTAGATTGAGGGTGGAAACCCTGATTTTTGTACCACAGCACCCCACCTGTCCCCCCCGGTCCATCACTTCCTATCTCTCTGGCCTAGAATTCCTAATGCCAATTATCATGCCGTCAGTTTTATTTTCATTAGACATCACTTTCAGGTGGGAAATCAGAGATGTTTTTCCTCATCTGTATGATTTAGTTCCATATTGGACAGTGTATTTTCCAACTGAGCTCTGGATAGGGTTGTGAGCACCATTTGTTAAAATCAAATCTATTTTTGGATTCTTCCTGCCATTTCTTTGCCATGCTTTCTTTTTTGTGTTAGGTTATCATGTGTTACTCCAAATGTGGTAGAGATTGATAGTGCAGATGATCTTTTGCCATGGATATAACTTCAATCTGAGTGGTTGGAGGACATTAAGAGGGAGGATGATTTGATTTGATTATTAATGCCACATGTATTAGCATAGCATAATGTATTGTTTCTTGCACATTATTAGGATAAAGCATACTGTTCATAGAGAAGGAAATGAGAGTGCAGAATGTAGTGTTACAGTCATATAGTTAGGGTGTAGAGAAAGATCAACTTAACGCAAGTTAGGTCTGTTCAAAAGTCTGACGGCAGCAGAGAAGAAGCTGTCCTTGAGTCGGTTGGTACGTGACCTTAGATGTTTGGTCCTTTTTCTTAATGGAAAGAGGTGGAAGAGAGAATGTCCGGGGTGCGTGGGGTTCTTAATTATGCTGGCTGCTTTGCTGAGGCAGTGGGAAGTGTAGACAGAGTTAGTGGATGGGAGGATTGTTTGAGTAAAGGATTGGGTTACATTCACGACCTTTTGTAGTTTTTTGCAGTCTTGGGCAGGCAGGAGCCATACCAAGCTATCATACAACCAGAAAAATGCTTTCTTTAGTGCATCTATAAAAGTTAATGAGAATTGTAGCTGACATGTCAAATTTTTTTAGTCTTCTGAGAAAGTAGAAGGGTTGGTAGGCTTAACTATAGTGTCAGCATGGAGGAACCAGAACAGGTTATTAGTGATCTGAACACCTAAGAACTTGAAGTTCTTAATCCTTTCTACTTTTTCCCTGATGATGTAGACAGGGGCATGTTCTTCAGAGTAGTCAGAGGTCGTTGTACGCATTGGTACCAATGATATGGTAGGAAAATGGATGAGGTCCTGAATTGTGAATATAGAGGGACAGAAAGCTAAAGGACCTCGAGTAATAATTTCTGGACTACTGCTGGTGTCACGTGATAGCGAGAGTAAGAATAGGAAAATTAGGTAGATGAATGCGTGGCTTGCAGGAGTAGGGATTTAGATTTGTGGATCATTGGAATCTCTTCTGAGGGAAGGGTGATCTGTTTGAGGGACTGGTTATACCTGAACTGGAGGGGTACTAATATCCTGGCGGGGGGGGGGGGTTAGACCCACTTGGGAGGGTTTGAACTAAAGTGGGACCTAAAACAGTAGTGAGACAGAAAAGGTTGAGGACAGCACAGAGGTTAAAGGGAGCATGTTAAATACTAAAGGCAGTGTCAGTAATCCTTGTACTAAATCAGTCAGGCAAGAGCAAGGCAGAGAGCAAGGAAAATCTATTTCAATGCAAGAGGCCTGACAGGCAAGGCAGTTGAGCTCAGGATATGGATGGGTACATGGGACTGGAATGTTAAACATGGCGAAGGGAGAAACAAGATTGGCAGCTCAATATTCCAGGGTACAGATGGTATAGGAAAAATAGAACAGGAGGCAAGAGAGGAGGGAGAGTTGCATTTTTGATGAGGGAGAACATCATGGCAGTACTGAGATTCCAACGGTTTGGCCACTGAGTCTGTATGAATAGAACTGAGAAATAAGAAGGGAAGATCACTTTGATAGGATTATATTATAGTCTCTCTTTCTTCTCTCTTGCCCTCCCCCACCACCACCACCACCACGGAAATTGCAGGAAATTAGCAGACAATTGAGGAGCAAATATGTAATGACAATACAGATAGTTACAAGAAAAATAGGGTGGTAATAGTAGGGGACTTTAATTTTCCCAACATTGACTAAAACAACCAAAATACTAGGGACTTGAGTGGAGAAAAATTTGTTGAGCGTATTTAGGAGGAATTTCTCATTCAGTGTGGCCTGACTAGAGAGGAGGCAAAATTTGACCTTTTCTTGGGAAATAAGGAAGGGCAGGTGACAGAGTGTTACTGAGGGGTTACTTTTGAGGCTAGTGAACAGAATTCCATTAGTTTTAAGATAGCTATGGAGAATGATCAGTCTGGCCCAGAAGTTAAAATTCAAAATTGGGGTGAGGCTAATTTCGATGGTATTAGACAGGAATTTTCAAAAGTCTGTAGGCAGGCAAGGGGACATCTAGTAAGTGGGAAGCTTCCAGAAGTGTGTTAGCCAGGGTTCAGGATAAGCAATTTCTTTTAAAGTCAAGGGCAAGGCTGGTCGAAGTAAGGAACCCTGGATGACTTGGGTATTGAGGCACTGGTCAAGAAGAAGGAGGCACGTAACATGCATAGACAGCTGGGATCAAGTGGATGCCTTGGAGAGTATAAAGGGTGTTGGAAAGAAATCAGGAGGGCAAAAATGAGACATGAGATTGTTTTAGCAGATAAGGCAAAGGAGAATCTAAAGAGCTTCTATAAGTACATAAAGGACAAAGGAGTCACTGGGTAAAGAATAGGACCTCTTAAGGATTAGCAAGGTCATTTATATGTGGATTCACAAGAGATGGGTAAGATCCTAATTATTTCTCATCAGAATTTACTGTTGAGAAAGGCATGAATGTTAGGGAACTTGGAGAAATAAATAGTGATGTCTTGAGGAATATACGTATTACAAAGGAGGAGGTACTGGAAGTCTTAAAGCACATTGAGGTAGATAAATCCCTGGGACTTGATAAAGTGCATCCCAGGATATTGTGGGGGGCTAGGGAGGAAATTGTGGGTGCCCTTGCAGGGATATTTGAATCACCGACAACCACAGGTGAGCTGCCTGAAGTTTGGAGGGTGACAGATATTATGCTTTTGTTTAAGAAGGGCTGCAGGGAAAAGCCTAGGAACTACAGACTGGTGAGCATAATGTCTGTAGTGGGTACATTGTTAGAAGGTATTCTGAGACAGGATTTATAAGCATTTAGAGAGGACTGATTTGGGACAGTCAGTATGATTTTGAGTGGAAAATCATGTCTCACAAATTTAAGTTTTTTGAAGGGGTAACTAAAGAGGTCAATGACGGTAGTGCAGCTGATGTTGTCTACTTGGACTTTAGCAAGGTTTTGACAAGGTATGGCATGGTAAATTACATAAGGTTAAATCTCATGGGATCCAGAGTGAGATAACCAACTGGCTACAAAATTGACTTGAAGACAGGGTGGTTGTAGAAGGTAGTTTTTCAAACTGGAGGCCCATAACCAGTGGTGTGCCTCTTGGATCAGTGCTGAGTCCACTGTTATTTATCATTAATATTAATAATTTGGTTGAGAATTTGAGACATGATTAGTAAGTTTGGAGATGACACCAAGATTGATAGTGGTCAGTGAAAAGTATTATCTAGGATTTCAATGGGATCTTGGACCAGTTGGGCCAGTGGGCTGATAAATGGCAAATGGAGTTTAATTTGGATAAATGTGAAGTGATGCATTTTGGTAGATCAAACTAGTGCAAGAGTTACTCAGTTAATGGTAGGGTGTTTGGGGAGAGTTATAGAACAAAGGGATCTAGGGGTTTTTTTTTGCACAGAGGGTGGTGAGCGTCTGGAGTGAGCTGCCAGAAGTAGTAGTAGAGGCAAGTACAATTTTATCTTTTAAAAAACATTCAGATAGTTACATGCGTAACTGTTAGAGGGATATTGGCCAAATGCAATTGGGACTAAATGGTAAAAACTGGTGGCATGGACAATTTGGGCCAAAGAGCCAGTTTCCAAGCTATAAACCTTTGACTCTACTGGTGGCTACTTTGTTGGTTTATGTTTTGATCGAGTACTTAAAATGAATTATTTAATTTTATTCTAAAACAGTTATTGAACTTGTATTTTGTTAATTGAGAAGTGATTTATAAAGGTTAAACTTTGAAGGGAGATAGTTTTGGTCCAAAAACTCATGCTAACTTGTCTAAATTGAAGGAATACATAGAAACATACAACATTACAGCACAGTACAGGCCCTTCGGCCCTCAGTGTTGTGTCGAGCTATGTCCAATCTCAAGATCAAGCATCCCCCTCCCTATAATTCGGGAGTGCTCCATGTGCCTATCCAATAACTGCTTGAAAATTCCTAGTGTCCGACTCCACTATCGCAGCAGGCAGTCTGTTCCACACCCCAACCACATTGAGTGAAGAATCTACCTCAGACATCCCTCGTATATCTCCCACCATGAACCTTTATAGTTATGCCCCCTAGTAACAGCTACCTCCACCCAGGGAAATAATTTCTGCGTGTCCACTCTATCAATCCCTGTCATCATCTTATAAACCTCTATTAAGTCGCCTCTCATCCTCCTCCGCTCCAAAGAGAAAAGCTCCAGCTCCCTCAACCTTTCCTCATAAGACCTACCCTCCAAACCAGACAGCATCCTGGTAAATCTCCTCTGCACTCTCTCCAATGCTTCCACATCTTTCTTATAATGAGATGACCAGAACTGAATACAATATTCCAAATGTGGTCTCACCAATGTCTGGAATGCAGGGGTATGTTGTCTCTGGATTACTGTTTGTTATACCTCAACCAGGTTCAAATGTTATTTGATCTATTATTTCTAGGCGGATCCTGCAATTGTGTTAAATGATGATAACAGCATTGTGGTCACGTCAAATCGCCTGGCAGAAGGGGTGGTCCCTCCACTGGAACAAGGAATGGTGGCCGGCCAGCTGGCATTAGCTGATGCATTAATCATTGGAAACTGCAGCAGTCAGGTGTCCTTTTCTATCTTTCTACTGCTACAACAAATGCATTATCTTTCCTTTTTTAGTTTTTACCATTACAAAATATCCTGGTGGCATACCTTTTAAGTATTAGACTCTGACTTGAAGTTCATTTTATCAAAAGCTGCAGACTCAAGTTGCAATCTTGGGATAGATTTTACACTTTCTTTACTGCCAGCATGGTTTGAAAAGGGAGGGTGCATGTAAAGTTGAGTGGCCTTCCCAATGCATACCTGCCTAGGCCTGATTTGCCTGAAATTTTAAAGGGCCAGGGGAGATGTAGGTTGTCTGTCAGCTTTTGATCCTACCCAAGGTCATAAGTGTTCAATTAACGGCCACATAAGGGCTTCATCCCACTGCCACTGGTATTTTGCACATAACGAGAGGGAATCCCTGTGCGCATGGTGGCACAGTAGTTTTATTCTGGCACGGGGTCACTGTCTGTGTGGAGTTTGCACGTTCTCCCCCTGTCTACATAGGTTTCCTTCCATGGTTTAAAGATGTGTGGGTTAGATTGATTGGCCATGCTAAATTGACCCTAGTGTTAGGGGATTAGCAGGTTAAATATGCGGGGTTATAAGAATAAGGCTTGGTTAGGATTGTGGTCTGTGCAGATTCAATGGACCAAATGGTCTCCTCCTGCATTGTAGGGATTTTGTTATCTGGAAAGCCTTGTGTTGGGAGGGACATCATTTTTAAGCCCCAGTGGAGACAACTCCCTCCCACCCCAAAAGATCATACCATCCCTTTATAATCCTCATTGTGGTCTCTTGAACCCAAGCACCCTTTTAATTGCAGATTTTTATTGGATTCAGATTTCACCATTACATCACCACCTCACCAGAAATTGCTGCAAGAGTTCCCCATGGTCGTGTACTAGGCCCAGTCACCTTCAGCTACTTGAACAATGACCTTACTTGCATCGCAAAGTCAGGAATGGGGATGTTTGCTGGTGATTGCACAATATTCAGCATCATTCAGAACTCAGATATTAAAGCAGTCCATGCCAATATGCAGCAAGACCTGGACAACATTCGTGCTTGGGCTGATAAATGGTAAATGTTCAAGCCACGCATGTCAGATAGTGACCACCTACACAGGAGAGAACTTAACCATCTCTTCTTGATATTTCATGGCTTTACAATTGCTGAATCCCCACTGTCATTATCTTGAGAGTGAGCATTGACTGGTGACTGAACTGGACTAGCCATATGAATATTGTGACTACAAGAACAGCATGGGAAATCCGAGGCAAGTAACCTGATTCCCAAAACCTGTTCGCCATCTGTAAGACACATCAGGTGAGTATGGCTGTAGCAACATTTAAAAAGCTCAACACTCATCCAGGACAAAACAGTCTATGTAATCGATGCCCTATCCATCAATTTAAACATTCACTTCCTCCATCATCGATGCATAATGGCAGCAACGTATATTATATACAAGATGCTACAATAAAACTCAACAAAGCTTCTCCACCAGCACCTTCCAGATCCAAGACCACCACCAAGAAAGACAAGGGCAGCAGACACATGGGAATACCGCCACCTGCAAGTTCCTCTCCCATACTGTTTCAAATGCATGAAAAAGCTTGAAACTAAAAGTAGCATTTGCACCTAAATGGGGTGTACCCAGCAGAGAAAATAAATATGTATGTGAATATGCAAGAACACTAATAGCCCTATGAGATAAATATCTAGCATAGACTGAGAAACAAATTTTCAACCAATTGGAATTTATATCTTAACGAGCTTTGAAGCACAAACCCCTTTCAAGTGGGGTTATAGTTATTCGAGAACAAATCAGACATGGTTGTAAGCGATCCCTTGAATTGAGGGTAACTTTCTCCCACAATAAAAATGAGTCCTCAGGTAATTGAGGAATCTGTGCATTATCTGTCACAGGCTGTCAGGTGGTTGGAAGGGTAGTTACGTGGAGTGTTTGGATTGCCACGTAGTCTTGACTTAAGCTTGCTCACAGTGATGAAACATAAGATGTGCAGCTCTTTTCCACATGCTTTTCCTCTATTTCAGGTGATCTTGGGCAGGAATCTCTGTGGTAGCAAATATGTTGTGGTTTGGGTATTATCACATCTACTTCATTCTCTTCCAGAAATAGTATGAACAAAGATGTGACATTTCCTGTTTTTGGACCAAGTAAAAATTGAATACATGTTCTTGCTTAAACTTGGAGATTTTCCATATCTTTAAAAATGATACCAGTAATGTAGCAATGCCAGTTTGTTATTTTGTTGATTTACATGATTTATATTACTCTCTTTAAATATTAGGTTAAATTCAGTGAATTAACTATTGACATGTTCAGAATGCTTCAGGCGCTGGAACGGGAACCCATTAATTTGGCTTCACAATTAAACAAGACAGGATCCCAGGTGAGTTACGATCAGTATACTTATTGATTTGTTGAACCTGGAAGCAAATTCTAATTTGTGTAATACAGTAAATTAGAATCAGATGAAATATATTTTCCTGGGATAGTGTCACAACAAGTTGTGTTTTCTTTTGGAATTTTATATTGTCAACTTGATGCAGAACATATATAGTATTATTTGATTTTACATGGTTTTGCTTATGTGTTTCAATGCATTTTGCTGCTACCTGGCCTGTTCCTTTTAAGGCAGTGCTAAAGTACCAATCTGAGGAAATGATCTAAATAGATCTGTATCTATTTAAATGTAATTATGATGATATGGCTCTTCTGGAAAGAAGTCAAGTTATGTTGGGTTTAGAGAAAAAAAATAGTATCACCTAACTGGGGAAACCAAACAAAGTGCTGGAAACATAGCAGACTAGTTGGGAATTGTGCAGGATCTGATAAGTTAACATTTTTGCTGCAGCTGTTCAAAACAGAAAAAAAGTTTGGTATACACAAAACTTTAACTTGTTTGTTTCTCATCACAGATGTTGACTGACCTGCTTTGTTCCCAGTATTTTATATTTTTGACTAAGATCTGTGGCATCTTCAAGTTTTTGCTTTTACTTGAATTATTTTCAGATTTTCAATTGCAGTTTTGTATATCATACACATTATGGCAGATGTTATGACCCAGGCCAGAAACTCCAAAGTGTTTTGTGAAGACAAGACTCTAAATTTTTACCTTTTGAATTTGGCATGGGTGAGCATAAGGTGTTTCATTTCAGTTATGATTCAAATGACCCACTAGGAAGCTTTTATCAAACAAAATTTATTTAAGAACACAATTAACATATAGTCCAAAAGATTAGCAAAACAAATGATATAGTATAAATCTTAACAGCTTGCTATGATGTTCCAAATCAAACAATACTCAATAAATACGTGCTTCTTAATAAATTTGGCTCAGAAAGTGAAAATATGCTCATGTGTGGCTGAATTTTGCAGCTTTTTAACATCTGCTGCAAATTGGTCCTTTGAATGTTGGATTAAAACTCTGAGGCTTCCCAGTCCTGGAACTTTTAGCACTCCGATCGAGAAACCCACGGCCCCAAAAGAGGCTTGTCCTCTAGTCCTGCTATCTTTGTTAAGCGGGAAGAGTCTCTCAACCTCTATCTTATACGTTTCTATAAGATCCCCTCTCAGCCTTCTAAACTCCAAAGAGTACAAACTTAGCCTATTTAGTCTTTCCTCATAATCCAACGCCCTCATCTCCAGCATCAGCCTAGTAAACCTTCTCTGCACCCCCTCCAAGGCCAATATATCTTTCCTCGAATGCAGAGACCAAAACTGTACACAGTACTCCAGCTGCGGCCTCATCAGCACCCTATACAGCTGCAACAGAACCTCCCTACTTTTATATTCTATCCCCCTAGCTATAAAAGCCAACATTGCATTCGCCTTCTTAATCACCTGCTGCACCTGCATACTGTGTTTTTGCGATTTGGGCACAAGGACCCCCAGGTCCCTCTGCATTGTCGCATGCTGCAGCTTTTCTCCATTTAAATAGTAGTCCTTCCTACCATTCTTTTTTCCAAAGTGGATAACCTCACACTTGCTAACTTTATTGGTTGGCTAAATATTTTTAAGTTTTACTAATTGAAAGTGATTCTTTATTAAGATTATTTTGAAAGCACATGAAGGCAGATTGTCCTGAATCAGGAATGGTTTATAACCTATTGTAGAAACTTCAGCGATGCAAAAGGGGACAAGTAACTTGGTAAAATGTAGATATATGGTTCATATTATTTGTCTTTTATTCTTTCCAGGAATCTACAGAAAAACCATCAAAACGAGAAAACCCTCATAAATATTTGCTGTATAAACCAACATTCAGTCAACTGTACACATTTCTTTCTGCATCTTTCAAGGTATGCTAACTTTTCAGTGTTGATCAGTAGTTGGAGAGGAGATCACATAATGCGTTCAAAACCATTTTTTTAGAACAATATGCCAAGAGACTAATAGGAGACTACTTTAGATCTAGCAATGAACAATGAGACAGTGTAAATCAGTAATTTTATAGTAAAATGTTCTGTGGGAAAATGATTGAATTTCAAAATGAGTTGGTTAAATACTAGGAAATAACTTCATAATTGGTGTATGAGGGGAGAGTTGGCTGAGGTAGAATTGGGGAATTAGATTAAAAGATATAACCATAGATAACTACTGGTAAATATTTCAAGAAATAAGCTACAATTCTTAATATATATTTCTTTAGAATAAAAATTTCATTGAAAAATTAATCAATGACTAATCAGGATACTAAGATTCAAAGAAGAAGCTTATAATGTTGCTTAAAAAAAAGTAGTAAACCTGACAAGTGGCAGGTTTAAAAATCAATGACGAATGACCAAGATATTGATTAAGTGGGATGCAAGAGTAAGCTGACAAAAAACATAAAAACAACAAGAGGTATTAGTGAAAGTAAACATTGGTCCTTTAGAGGCAAACTCAGTAAAGTTTTACAACACCAATTTTAAATCCAACCAATTTATTTGATAGTAAATTTGCGAGCTTTCGACTTTATAGCCTTCGTCAGGCAAATGCAGTGTTCTGGTCTGCAATAGCACTCATATCCACACAGACAGTTACAGATTGCTGATTAGAATGCGAATCCTTACATCTAACCTGCTATTCAAGTGTTAAAGTGGCTAACAATGTGTGTGAAGGGAATCCTGAGCATTGGTTAGAGAATTGTGTATTTTCTCCAGACAGCACAGTAAGTGAGGTTTTTTGCTAACCCAGGCAAGTTACGGGGGTTACAGATAGTGTGTCATGAAGCCAAGATCCCTATTAAGACCGTCCTCGTGTGTGGAACTTAGCTATCAGTCTCTGCTCAGCAACTCTGCGCTGTCGTGTGTCACGAAGGCCCCCTTGAAGAACATTTACCCGCAGGTCGGAGGCCAAATGCCCATGACTGCTGAAGTGTTCGCCCACAGGAAGGGAACTGTTTTGCCTGGTGATTGTTGGACACACGCATCTCCATCAAGGACGGTCACCTCAGCACCTCACTGTACCGAAAACCGACAGACAACCTCACAATGCTCCACTTCTCCAGCTTCCACCCTAGACACGTTAAAGAAGCCATTCCCTATGGACAAGCCCTCCGTATACACAGAATTTGCTCAGATGAGGAGGATCGTGACAGACACCTCCAGACGCTGAAGGATGCCCTCGTGAGAACAGGATATGGCGCTCGACTCATCGATCGACAGTTCCAACGTGCCACAGCGATAAACCGCACTGACCTCCTCAGAAGACGGACACGGTGGACAGAGTACCCTTTGTTGTCCAGTACTTCCCCGGAGCGGAGAAGCTACGACATCTTCTCCGGAGTCTTCAACATATCATTGATGACGATGAACATCTCGCTAGGGCCATCCCCACCCCCCCACTTCTTGCTTTCAGACAACCGCACAACCTCAAACAGATCATTGTTCGCAGCAAACTACCCAACCTTCAGGAGAACAGTGACCACAATACCACACAACCCTGCCACAGCAACCTCTGCAAGACATGCCAGATCATAGACGTGGACAACATCATCAAACGTGAGGATACCATTCACCAGGTACATGGTACATACTCTTGCAACTCGGTCAACGTTGTCTACCTAATACGTTGCAAGAAAGGATGTCCCGAAGCATGGTACGTTGGGGAGACCATGCAGACACTACGACAGCGGATGAATGAGCATCGCTCAACAATCACCAGGCAAAACAGTTCCCTTCCTGTGGGCGAACACTTCAGCAGTCATGGGCATTCGGCCTCCGACCTGCAGGTAAATGTTCTTCAAGGGGGCCTTTGTGACGCACGACGGCACAGAGTAGCTGAGCAGAGACTGATAGCCAAGTTCCGCACTCATGAAGACGGTCTTAATAGGGATCTTGGCTTCATGACACACTATCTGTAACCCCCGTAACTTGCCTGGGTTAGCAAGAAACCTCACTTACTGTGCTGTCTGGAGAAAATACACATTTCTCTAACCAATGCTCAGGATTCCCTTCATACACATTATTAGCCACTTTAACACTTGAATAGCAGGTTAGATGTAAGGATTCGCATTTTAGTCAGCAATCTGTGACTGTCTGTGTGGATATGAGTGCTACTGCAGACCAGAAGACTGCATTTGCCTGATGAAGGCTATAAAGTCGAAAGCTCGCGAATTTACTATCAAATAAATTGGTTGGATTTAAAATTGGTGTTGTAAAACTTTACTGTGTTTACCCCAGTCCAACGCCAGCATCTCTACATCATGACCTTTAGAGGCAGACAGAAGAAATGATAATGGTGACTGAGGAAAAGGCAAGGACAAATATTTTGTCTGTCTTCTCAGTGGAAGACATAAATAATGTACTGGGAACCCAGTGTCTAATATAATAAAGACCTAAAGAATTAATATTAGCAAAGCAAAAATTTAATGCAGCAAAAAGCTGACCTATCTTCTAGACCCAATGGCCTATAAACAAGGGTTTAAGAAGTGGCTGCAGAGGTAATGGGTTCATTTGATTTTAACCGCCTGGAAGTCAACAAATTTTAGAGTAGTGCCTGTGGATTAGAAGGTACAAACTGTAACTCTACTGCTCAAAAAAAAGAGAAAGAAATAAGAAGGAACTAAGGATCTTATATTAGTCGTAGAGCCATTTTATCATGGGTGTGACAAATGAGTGCTTGTTAAGTCGCAGTGAAGTTATGTAGGGACAATACAGTTTGATGGAAGGGAAATTATATTTGACGAATCTGTAAGTTTTTGAGAATGTAATTGCAATGGAAAAAAAAGAACAGATGGATTTGGTGTCTTTGGGTTTTTAGAAGGCATTTGGTCTGCTGCCACACAAGAGGTTTTTACTGTAATGAGCAGGTGAGAAGGGGTAAACTGGCTTCCCTCTATTAACCTCCTTAGTTGGTCACGACAAAGGTTTAAGTTTCTTTTCCACAAGGATATGCCTGTTTCAGATTGGAGTGTATTTAACTATTTAAGCTATGAACCAAAGAGCAAATTTATTAACAAAAACGCTATGTCAAATATTGGGCCTCATACAATCATTCAGGCCCACTAACAAGGACATGCACACACATTCTGGGCGATTAAAACCAATGCACCCAATACCTCTGCGGACACCTTCTAAATCCTTCTTAGGAACACATGCCTGCGGACGTCACTCTGCACACACGCACATATTCATTTGCACAAGCACACACACATCATAAATAAAGGAAATTAGAGTCTAATTTTTAAAAAGAATATATTCTTTGATTGCCCTTGATGCGTAGATTTTAAACACTGCAGCCAATGGGCTGCACAGTAGCACGGTGATTAGCACTGCTGCTTCACAGCTCCAGGGACCTGGGTTCGATTCCCTGTTTGGATCACAGTCTGCGTGGAGTTTGCATATTCTCCCTGTGTCTGTGTGAGTTTCATCTGGGTGCTCTGGTTTCCTCCCATAGTCCAAAGATATGTGTGTTAGGCTGATTTAGTCATGCTAAGTTACTCCTTGGTGTCTCTGCATGCATACATTAGGGGAATAGCGGGGTAACTATGTGGGTTCTGGGGATAGAGCCTAGATAGGATTGTTATCAGTGCAGACTCAATGGGCCAAATAGTGGTCTCCTGCACCTGTAGGGATTCTATGAGTCAATGTAGATTAGTTGGTTTCTTGTGTGCAATCAAATGTAAAAGATGTTGAAATTATTCAATTTCTGATAGTGTTAGCTTCCCAGGTGTCAGACCTATTTCAAAAGAAGGGGAGAGAGAGAGAGAGCAGACTTAAGCCTGTTTCCTCTGCTGAAGACTTTCTTGAAATAGCCTGTGCCATTTCCAATCTCTCTGATAGCTGGCAGGGTTGCCTTCTTAACATTTTTAAGCTATTTTGTATTTCCAAGAGTTTGAAGTACAAACTCTTTCTGTTTTTTTCTGGCAGCCATTGTCTCAATATGCAGTACTCTGCCTTTTTAATGTCTCCTCGAGAGGTGGTTGCAAGTTTCGATGGATGTCTAGACTAGAGAAAATGTCTCTCTTATCACAGTCCCCTGGGAGTGCTTTGTTTTTCACCTTCACCCTAGAATATGGCCTTGCATTTTTAAACAGTTTGCTCTATCTCTGTTCAAATTGCACAAGTTCCAATCAGTTGAAAATTTTAAAAAATAAGGGACATAGCCTTCTGTCAATTATGTAAGATTAGAGCTTGTGGGGTTGGAGGTATTGTATTTGCATAAATTAAGAACTGGTTAACAGAAAGAAAGCAGAATAGGAATACATGAGTCATTTTCAGGTGGAAGGATATAATAATAAATGTAACATAGAGTCCCTTAGCTAGTTATAGTCTATATCAGTGGTCTGGATGAGGGGATTGGATGTTATATATTCAGATTTGCTGATGATTAAAAAACTAAATTGTGAGCAGATTGCAAAGGTATAAACATTAGGTCAGTGATTAGGTAAATGGGATATGATATGAGAAACTGTGAAATTCTTCACTCTGAAGTTGAGAGACTAATAAATGTTAGGATGCAGAGTAATTTGGGGGCACTTGAACATGAATAACAGAAAGTTAATCTGCTGGTGCAGCAAGTAATTAGGGACGTAAATGGCATATTAGTGATTATTGCAAGGGATTTGGAGAATAAAAGTAAGTAAGTCTTACTGAAGTATTATAGGATTTTGAGAGTACATCTGGATATTGTGTACACTTTTGGTCTCCTCACCCAAGAAGAATATATTTGAGAGAAGATGCAACAAAGATTTCATCAATCAATTCCTGGGAATGGAAAGGGCTGTCCTCTAAGCAATGATTAAGAAGGATGGGCCTATGTTCACTGCAGTTAGAATAATTCGAGATGATTTTATTATAACACACAAAATTCTTAAGAGCTTCATGGAGTAGATGCTGAGAGGCTAGAATTAGTGGGTCATAGTTTCAGCATAAGGGGTTGGCCATTTAGGACTAAAATGAAGAAAAATTTCTTCTCTGAGAAAATTTGAATCTTGGGAACATTCTACCACTATCTTATTGAATATTTTTAAGGCTGAGATTCATAAATTTTTGGATGCTGATCAAATCTAGGGATAAAGGGATGGGCCAAATCTAGAGATATGGGGATGGGTAGGGAAGTGGAGATGATATAAAAGTTTGATTATGTCCTTATGAATAGCAAACTCTAGAGCCACATTCCCTACCTTGCTCCTAACTCTTATGTTTGCCAATGTAAAGTTTTAATCCAGAACTATGTGTATGCATAGTATTAGTCTGAAAGCTGTCAAATGCTTGTAAGAAAATCCCAAATATCAAATACATTTAGTGAATGCTAAGTTGCTAACTGAAATGTGCCATTGTGATTTTAAAATGAATGCAAAATTTTTGAAGAACTCTAGTTTCAGTTAAGAAGCTATCTTTCAACTATTGCAATTATTCCCAACAATTAAGTTTAAGAAATTTGAATTGTTACTAACTGAAGGTTTCGGGATTTATTTTGTATCCTCTGGTAATGGAGAAGAATGTCAGGTGATAAAAATTTTATTCATCTGTAAATGATATCCCCTTTTCAAATTACAATTTTTTTACATCATTAACTGAAATACACGATCAAATCTCAATTATTAACTGAAATGTTAAGACAATTAAAGTTGGGTAACTTTTTGATAAATTGTTTCATCTATGACTTAACATTTTTTTTAAAAAATGTTTCTTTGTTGGGAGAGTGACATCAGTTGGATCCCACACTTCTACCAATGTTGCTGGTAATCTAAGAGACGTGAGTAGAGGACCTAAAATTTCCCATGATTGTTGTCCTATCTGCTTCTAATAAACTGTCGATAAGTAGCAAAGTGGGTATAGGGAATGGAGTTTTTACAATGTGTACAGAACTTCTTTCTTATCCAGAGTATAAAAAACATAATAAGAATGCCAACTCTGCTAAATCTATTATTGGGAAATGAACCACAATAGATCAGAATGTAAGCCTAAAAGAACATTTAAGCAATGTGATAACTGGGCTAAGGATGAGCAGAAATATTAAAAGGACATGAGACAAAGACTGAAGTAATAAATTGAAAAATAACTGATTAAGGGGATAAGAATAGAATTAAAGAAAATTAATTGGAAACATTTACTGACAAACATAGAAATCAAAGAATAGTTGGAAACATTCTAAATGGTGATCAGTAGAGCTTAAGAGAAACACATTCAACTAAAAACCAAACACTAATCTGTAGTGACATGCCATAGGTGAATAAAGAAATAAGAGCAAAATTGAAATCCAAGAAAAATGTACACTAAGAACACACAGGAAATTTTGTCGAAAGGGAGTAAGAAAAGATCGGGAAAGAAGTCAATAAGAATAGTAAGAAGGCAAAGACAAACTAGAAAATTATCAAGAAATAAAAAATAGTGTTCTTTGGGCACAAACAACAAAATAAAGTCAGGATGGAGATAGTATCACTAAGTTTACTTACAATTAACTTACAAATAATAACAAAAAAAGCAGAATTATTAAATAATTACTTGGTATTTATAAGGGGTCCTAACATAGTGGACAAAACATAGCAATGAAACAAAATAGATACAACATAAATGTAAGATAGAAATGGGAGAGAGCAGAAGCTCCTATGGTTATAAATAAACATATAAAAAAAAGTATTGACACAAGTTCATGAGGTCATTTGAAAAAAGCAAACAAAGCGCTCTGGTTTATTTCTAGTGGGATGGAACTGAAAAGCAGAAATTTTGTTCACCTTGTATAAAACATTAATTAGACCACACTTGGAGTTCTGTGAATCCTTCTGGTGTACAGTTATAAAAAGGACATATAGACACCAGAGCACATGCTGGAATACAGAATTAAGACTGATCAAAAACATCTTTACTTATTTCTGCTAAACATTTTTTAGGTTATTTATTTTTGTCCAAAATGCAATGACTTAACCAGTGAACTGGTTTAAAGTATATCAGAACAGCAGTTGCATATATCAATCTATTATTTTTCTTTATTTCTGCTTGATATTTAAAAATGAAGAGCAAAAAGTTAATCATCTTGTCAGAGAGTGTTTTATAAACAATAATATACAATTTCAAATATAAATATTCATATTTTCACTTTCAGGAGCTGCCTGGAAATAGTGTCCTCCTGGTCTATCTGTCAGCCACTGGCGTGTTTCCTACAGGTCGTTGTGACTATGAAGGTATAATATAAACCTAGTCACCTGCAAGGCATGAATTGAATTCAAAACAATTACACTTAATTTACAGGGAAGGGGACTGTGGGAAATTTTATTGAATATAGGAGAATTTTTCAATTTGTGATTTTTGTTATTCATTCATGGGATCTGGAGTTGACGGCAAGGACAGAATTTATTGCACATCCCTAATTGCCTTTTAAAAGATGATGAGGAACCATTTTTTAAAACCACTGCAATTCATGTGCTGTAAGTCTACTCTCAGTACTGTTGACAAGGGAGTTTCAGGATTTTGACTAAATGACAGTGAAGGAATGGCTCTATAGTTCCAGGGCGTGACTTGGAGAAAGTTTGTAGGTGGCAGTGTTCCCTTGTGTATGCTGCCCTTGCTCCTACTTAATTATTTCATCGTGCAAATTTGCGATTTGGGAAATGCCGTCAAAGGAACGTTGGCGAGCTGCTGCAGGGCATCATATATTCAATACCACTCCTGACTTCTTCCCCTGGGTAGGTAATAGTGATGTTTCTGCAATTCTAATGCTATCTAACATCATGAGGGAATAGAGTTTGGAGATAGTCATAGCCTGGTTTAAGTAAATGATGGAACTGTATTACATATTTGTGAGTGCAAAAACAATAGTGTCTGTGAATCAATTGTGAATTCATATTCTGTTTATTTCTGTGCTCTTTTGACTTGAGGCTTAAATTATTCTCAAAAAAAGAAAAATCTAGAGGGCCAATATCAATCAGATTTTGAAACTCCATCATCTTAAATGCTGAAATCTTCAGAGCATTGCTATTTGCTACCTGGTTTCCTTTAGTAGCAAAAGCTGCTGCTATTATGTCTAAGCTGAGTAAGAGCGTGGAACAACAGTAACCTGATTGAGAACACCAAACTGAGTTTACCAAGCCTATATCCTCACCCTCCACTATAGTAGTGGGACTTGGATAGCATAAGCCTGCCAGAAGAAAAGGCTGAACATTTCCCATCTTCGGTGTCCTGGATATATCCTTGGCATCTCTTAGCAGCAGCAGGTCACCATGGAGGTTCTGGAGCATATTAATTCCATTGCTAAGCCAGCAACACCTGCACTGATGATCACTGGATAAGTGACAGCCCTAGCCCCAATCTGTGTGGGCAGTTGGCATTGGATTACTACCTCCTGAGCAACCATACCTCTGTTATTAGGACACCTGCATGTGAGTTATGAAGATGGCAGACATTGACACCGACAACTGGGAGACAGTCATTGATAGTCATAATCTCTGGAGTCAGGCTGTATGGAAGAGCATTGGAAGAGGTGAGTGGAAATAAAAAGCTCAACATGCTGAGAAGAGGGCCCAGAGACAACAGGGGCTAGCAAATTGTGTGTCTTCCAAGCCTAATGTTTTCTATACAGCAAGGATTGCCATGCCAGAATGGGACTACACCACTGGAATGAACTACACTGGGTGATACTTAACAAAGTTGATCACCACAGCACAAATCATTCTCTTATGAGAGAGAAGGGGATAAGTACAGAGGAGATGTTAGAGGTAAGTTTTTCACTGAAGGTGGTGAGTGAATGGAATCGGTTGCCGTCAGTGATGGTAGAGGTGAACTCACTGGGGTCTTTTAAGAGACTTCTGGATGAGTACATGGGATTTAATGGGATTGGGAGTTACAGATAGTTATAAGGTCTGGTAAGTATAGATATGATCGGCACAACTTGTGGGCCGAAGGGCCTATTTGTGCTGTAATGTTCTATGTTCTAAGTTCAATTTAGTGGTTCTGAACCTTTTTACAAGCCTCTTTATTTCCAGATGTGAATGGCGTTCCACATGGGGTCTAAACGGGGTCTTATACAAGGAAACTTTAGTACTGTTAATTTTATATTAGATAATTCTAGCTATAGATGCTAATTCTGTCTATGTAATAAACTGTCGACACAATTTGTAGATCTCATAGACACTGATTTCTTTACATTTGAGAAGACTTTGTATACATGTTACATTTTTCTATATTAACTGTCATCTACCTGATATAGAGTCATCTTCCACTGCACCAAGATTAAATATCCTTTTTCTCTTGCGGGCGCTGACACTAAATCAGATATGTCATCTGTCGAGAGACCTCTAACATCTTTACCCAAATCATTGATATAATTCATGAAGAGAAATAACTGTAGAATTGTCATCATCATTATCAAATTTCACTTGTAACCAGTCTCTGTATGGAACTGCTGGAATCACTAAGAGCACAGTAAATTCTTTTAACCCAGATTCTGTATTTCAATCTCGGAAGAAGCTAACTTGAATTGTAATAATATAGTATGCGGCACTTTGTCAAAAGCTTTGCAAGTTAAAATACACAATTTTTGAGCTACCTTCATTCATGAACCTAATAATCTCCTGGAGGAATTTAATAGGTTGTTAATTTGTCCTCCATCAAGCAAGTTAGTTTGGTGTAGATATCCCAAAAGATCTCCTTTAGGTTCAGATACAGAAGGAGGCCATTCAACTTATCATGCATATGTAAGCTCTTTGAAAGCACTGTCTGGATAGTCCCTCTCCCTACTATTTTCCCAAAGCTCTGATTTTGTTTTCGTTCGAGCATTTTACTAGTTTCCTTTGAAAGTTGTGATTGAATCTTCTTTTCTCACCCTTTTTAGGTAGTACATTTCAGATCATTATAACTTGGTGTGTGAATATTTTTTCTTCTTTTGTTTCTGAACCAGATGTCCCTTTTAGTTAAACAGACCCTTCTGCCACTGAAAACGGTTTCTCCTTAATTACTTTAACGAAATCTTTTAAAATTTTAATCCTCTTTGCTTTAAGCAACAGACTTCCAATTTTCCTTCTTTCAGAGTAACTGAAACAATAGTAACTATTCCAATAATATTTTCTCCCATATTCTCAAAATGTTTGTGGTTCCCAAAATTGGCCACTGTAGTTCACCTGGGACTTGACCAAGATGTGTTTAAATTTCATTCGGACAAAGTGTCATCCAGACTCAATGTTGGTTCTATTCTTTCTCCACAGATGCTGTCAGACTTACTGAGATTTTTCAACATTTTCTGTGTTTGTTTATTTTAATTTCCTTATTTTTGGTCCTTTTTATGATTATTTCTTTGTGCAACCTCAATCACTGAACAAGCTCATAGACCCATCAGTTCCTATTTCTAACTTCATTGCCTTTTTGAATCTTAGTATAATATGAGCCTCCTTTCAATCATTGGATCAATGCCAGAGTCCATTGAGGCATTGAATGTACAAGTAACCACAACTTGCATTTAGATAGCAGCGTTATATTAATAAAATGTCCCAAGATGCTTCACAGAAATAAATAATTTCAAACAAAATTTGACATCAAATCACATAAAGGAATATTAGGACAGGTGACCAAAAGCAGAGCCAAAGAACTGAATTTAAAGAATGTCTTGAAGGAGGAGAGAATGATAATGAGTTAGACAGAATTCAGAAGGAAATTCTAGACTTTGAGACCTAGGGAACTGAGGCAGTGATATGGGGTGATAGAAATTGGGTGTATATAAAAGGCCAGAATAAAAGGACTGCTAACATCTTAGAAGGTTGTAGGACTGGTGGAAGTTAGAGATAGAGAGGGGCAAGACAGTGGATGGATTTGATTGTAAGAATTTAAATTAAAATTTATTTCCTTGTCTCTTGAAAGTGTTGAGTTCTTGTTTCGCTCCAATTATCTCTGGTATCATGCCCAAATAGTTCTTCTTTGTGCCATGCTTTTCACCCATGATAAAGAACCCATGGCGTAAAGAACAAACATTCTTTGCTTTCAAACTGTTGATGATCAAATTTATTGTCTAAATTTAAGCTTGCTTTGTGATCCTAAAATTTAAGTGTCTTTTCTTTTAGTTATTTGCAAATTTTCCCTGCAGCATTGACTTTTGTACACTTTTAAGAGTTTGTTTATAGATCTGACATTATTTACTCTTAATAGTGTAAAACCAAGCTGCCTATTAACCCATTCTCAAGTTATATGTTCTGGAGTGTTTTACATGCACTTAAGTAGAATTGATCTTGTAACGCAGGGGAATATCTGCAGCCAATTTGTATACTACAATGTTCTACAAATAGCAGTGAGGCCAGATCATCTGTTTATGTGCCATTGGATGAGGAATATTTACTGGGACATCTGAGGGGGCAGATGGGACTTTTAACAAGAGCCCAATTTTAACTCATTCAAACAATAACACCTCAGGCATTGCAACAGTCCTTTAGCATTGCACTGAAATGTCAGCCTACATTATAAGTTCAAATTTCTGGAAGAACCTGCAATCCTTCAATTTTGCTTTATTTCACCAAAGGATATCTGGTGAGCTCTTATTTGGTTGTACTAAAAGGTCAAAATTGTGTTCTTGTTGATGAATGAAAAAAAATTCATTCAAATATCTATCTAGCAATTTAAATTTTCTCAGCATGCTTAACATTTATAACCATAGTGTCACTATTATTAATGTTTATTGAAAGTTAAGCCATCAAAAAGAATTGATGTGTTTGTAGGTGAATCAGCTTAATGATTAATGAGGTGTCAAGCATCACAGTAGCAGCCTTGAGATGTGATTTGATATCCTTGCAGTGTGTTTTAGATCAGCACTACCAGCTAACCATTACTTGTTTTTGAATAATCTTGCCCTCTGGTGTGGGAAGAGTTGCGAAGTCTCAACAGTTTTAATGTTCCTTCAATTTCACTATCTCCAAATGTTAAGATCTGTAATTTCTCACAAGCTCTCATTATAAAATGAATGCTTCAAATTACTTTTTAGGTAAATGCACAGCCTGCTATAGTACTGAGTTGCATGGACTAGTAAAGTCCTAGATGTCTGGTCTGGATTGAGTTAGCTGGTCTTGGTTGGGGAGTTACAATTAATTTAGGCATCAATAAGTGAGGGAAGGGAAGAACTAGCCAGTGTAGATTGTTTTTGATCACTGAGTGACTTCTGGTAGAAAGCAGCATATATGAACTTTGTGTGAGAATAAAATTAAATTTAGCTGTGATGCTGTGTTGCATAGTTCATTCTGAATCAAGAAGACTGGCCAGTTGGAGCAGTGCCAATGTATTCCACCGAGTATTACTATCTTCAAGAAAAATGAGCAGGGGATACAGAAGTCCCTGCTTTTGTGATTATTAAAACACGTAGATTAGTTTAAAGATAAGGACATTGTGATACTTTTGTATATATAAGGCACATTATATAATCACTTGTATATCATATGAAGATATGGTCTATATAAGCATATATAGTTTTTGTTAAGTATTATAAACTTAAACTGTATTTTTGTATTTTGAGCTTTGGCCAACAAGCAACTTACCCCTTTGCATAACAGGAAATAAGTTTTTAATGAGATAGACCACATTCTCTTGGAACAATGAAGCATACAACGTATATCCTATTATTAGGAGCATGCCAAACATCTACCAGCAACCAAGGTTATTGAAATGAATAGAAGGATTCAGCTGCATTCAGCCTCCACTAATAAAGGGACAGAAAACAGAAGATGACTCCCTTCTCGTTCTCAAGACTGCAGGTGTTAGGGGTGACCTTTGAATCTACTGGATTTGCATAGATAAGGTTTTTAGGCAACAGGGGAAAGAACTTCGGTTTGGTGACCAATGAATCCCTAATTCTGCTCAAGGTAGAATTCTATTAGCCAAAATAAATAGTGTATTAATGTAATTGGACCATCCAACTTGGATGACAGATTGGATGGGAGGGTCAAATCTCTAGAAATGTATATCTGTTGTACCCATGTGATGTAAGGCCAGAAGAAATTGGAATTGTCTGACTATCTCTCCCAGTGTGTTGGTCAAATAAAGAACATCTTTAACTGCGTACTGTCTTTTGCAAGTCTTTGTGTTGCCAAGATTGAGTGAATGCAAGACTGTCCCAGTGGGAGGCCCCAAGAAATTCCCCTTGCAGGAGTGTTGGGGAAAGGAAGGGGAATATTATAACAAAAAAAAAGACAATCCACAGGTATTAATTTAAATTTTTAAATCATTAATGCACAGTAAGAAAATTGTGGAGAAAGGATTGGTGTATTTATTCTCAAATTTGAGTTTATTATTGTGATTTTTGCTCTTGCACCAGGAATAATTTTTTATGTATACTTAAACTGAAGTTGAAATATTTAATTCACATTTTTCATGCCTGTCTTTAAATGTCATTACAAATGCCTGTTCTTTAAATATACCCAATACTAAATTGCTTTCTGGAGGAAATAAGGAAAGATTCCTAATCTTGTACGATGGTGTGATATTGTTGGTTATGTTATCTTTGGCATTAAGATTATTTTCTTTTTTGCAGTTTGTAGGATCCTTCCTTTGTTTTTCACTATTATACAAATTTTGCCTTTCTTGAAAGAAGTATAGGGTACAAGTTATAGTCCATGATATTCTGAGGCTGTCACATTCTTTATGGTCTAACTGTTGACATTTATTTCCTGACACTTTCTTGTGCTGATAACAATTGAATGGGATAGAAGAGAATCTGAAGTATATTTATTCACTGAAGGATTATTTGCCTGAACTAGTTTTATGGCAAGGATTGCTTTTATAACGTGGGATAAGAATACATTATGCCTGTGTAAAACTATCAAAAGCATGCATTAAGAGTGTAGGCAAAGACGAATTGGAAACAAGGATACAAAATAATTAATTCTTTCTATGCCCTCATAATCTGAAGTGAAAACTTTAGCAATGGTGATGTTTAAATTTAACTTGGGCTGCACAAGATCCCAAATGGGTATTTAGGCTAATTGAAGGTCTACAATAGATTTTACAAGCACTTCTTCCACGTTTTTAAAATGATAAATTGATATTGATTTTTCCTCAGTGTTTCATAGCTAGTTTTACACGGTAGAGTGGGTGTATAAAGAGGAAGATATAATGAGCCCAATTTTAACTCATTCAAAACTCTTACACAGTTTAAAATCAACGTGCATGTTTATCTACCTGATACTTGGAGCGAAAGCATATTCATTCACATTTTGCTGGGTGATTGGCAAAAAAAAACCTTATTTGGGTTCACATTAAGTACTTAGGTTGCAGATTATGGAAACTTGCAGAAAAGTGATTGTTATGTTCTGGATTTTACAGTAGGGAGTACCTGGTGGTGGAGAGGGAATTTTTCAAGGTGTTTTCTATTCACAACCATTAAACAGAAAACTGAAATATGGTATAGCAAAATAATTTCTTCCTACATTTGAAGTATTCCTCAATGAGTTTAGAATTACCTAAAGTCCTCTGAATTTCAATGTAATTGAAGAATAAATTAAAAAAAGACTTTTATAGAATATATTGATTTATCGAGATGAAATAATACTTTCATTATACATCAAGATCCATAAATAACTATATACCGTGTTGGACTCAGTATATGCACATTTACACGCTGTGGAATTCTTTAGCTCAGTGGATTGTTAGAAACACAAAATGAGTCTATTATGAAAAATTTACAATACATTTTATTAATGAGCACTTTTTATCCAACATGATTTTAATTACCTGGATGGCAGTCTATTTTTAACAACTAACCACATGGACTTTAAAATAAGCTCACTGCTGATGATCAGTTGTTAAGATCTGCAATGCACTCACTGGACAAATGATGAAATCAGACCCCTGAGAAACTTTACTTGAGGACTAGTTTGTAGGGTATATACTTAAATTAGATAGCTTTCTTGAATCATTGGCATAGACCTCCCAACATGATGGGCTGAAGAGCCGCCTCCTATCTTGCATGATTCTTTGATGAGCCAGAATGATGCAATAATTCATACAAAATTACACAATCAGATCAAAAGATTTTAACCATTCATGTAGAATTTTTAATACTGAAAATACAGAAAGCATTGTATATTTTATAGGAACATTATTCCAAGGACAATGGGCATCTCTCTTTGTATTGTTTCAGAGGAGCATTGTCAGAAAAAAAAATTGACAATGACATGCATAAGGAAATGCTAGGGCAGGTAACCTGAAGCTTGGTCAGAGCAAGGAGTGCCTTAAAGGAAGAAAGGAAAGGGCTCGAGATGTATACGGATGGAATTCCAGAATTAGGGCCATGGCAACTGAAGAAAACTGACAGTGAAGGGGGATTAAGACCAGGGATGTGGATGAGTACAGAGATCTTGGAGGTCTGTCAGATGGTTGCAGTGTTGGAGAAGAATTTGTTGGAATTTGTAATCTGCAGATGTTCAGCAACTAATGAAGAATGTTCTAATTATTAAATTCATGTATAATTAATTAGTTCACCATGTTATGAAAAGCAAAATGTAAAGAAACAACCTATGCATAATCAGGATGGCTACACCAATCTCAACTACATTAGTAACTTGAATGGCAAAATTATTTTTGTTTTCCTGTTTAGGTCCATATGATTTTGGTGGAGTGCTCACCAACAACAATCGCGATGCTGGAAGCATGGAAGTAATACAAAAACGCAATAATTCATTTAAAGAAATGCACTGGTATGTCAGTTCAGTTTCATTACAGGTATTGAGGAAATTTAGAATATTTTATGACAGATGTGCTCAACATGATTGCTACATATTGCAGATTGCTAAGTTCAACGTGAGATATATGGAATCAAACCAGAGTGACCCATGATTGGCGAAGTCATAAGCAAATTTTTTTTAAAAACTGAGTTTTCATTTTCATGCAGCACCATGTTTAAGTGTTGATGAATAGTAACACTTTCACACCTCCTGTTTCTCAACTTTATCTTTCCCTTTTATTTTGGTATGGTGTTTGCCAGTTCTGGACGGTTATAGCTGGTTTTATAAAAGAATAATCCATGTTTCAATCAGTTTTATGATGATTCGCACAGCTCTTTATTTCCTGCACTCAAATACTATGCAACTTCTCTGATAATCTCCCCCTAGGAGAGTTGGTAATTTGTTGATTTAACATTTACATTAATTGCAGGAATCTGTTTACTGTATTACACATACCTTATGCTGTGCTACCCCTTTTACTTCAGCGTTAAGCTGGATTTACATAATAGTGACTATATAGTTTAATCTTCATAGAAAATCCTTTACATTGAATGAAATATATTTTGAATATTTTTGCCAAGTCTGTACTGTCCACTGTTGCCACATATGGATATGATATATACAGCATGATTCTTGATAAAATTGGAACTACGTAGGGTTGTAATTCATTTGTATTTTCCTTTCTCTTTAGCCTACATCCTGGTGATTTTTTCCCATTCACACGGAAACCATTATTTCTAATTGTGGACTCTTCAAATAGTATAGCATATAAGGTAAGCTAAAATCTGCATTAAAATGTTGACATTGTTTCAGTTGTAATTTAAAACAGACATAATTCCACTTCCATTTTACTGTAATTATCTTCAAATCATAAAATGTTAAGAGCACAGGAGCCATTCACCCACATCGGTTCCTTGCTTATTCTCTAAGAGTGATTCAACTCGTCCCACTTTTGTCTTTTCTCTGCAATTTTTTTCTCTCAGATAACTATCCAATTCTGTTTTGAAAGCCATGTTTGGGTCTGCCTCCACTACATTCTCAGGCAGTGCACTTCACATCTTCAACACCATCTATGTAGAAAAAAAGCTTTTCCAGACTACTCATGATTCTATCCACAAAACTAAAACCTTTGCACCCATGGAACAATTCTTGTGAATCTTTTCTGCACCCTTCCTAATGCCTTTAAATCCTTCCTAAATAATGGTGCCCAGAACAAATTAGAATATTTCAGCTGAGACCGAACCAGTGTTTTTATATTCTATGCCCTTATTGTTAACCTTTAAGTCAATCTGCCCTGCCAGTTTCAATGATTTGTGCACAAATACCTTGCGTCCCTCTACTTTTGCGCCTGTCTACCTATTCCCTGCTTTTAGAATCGTATACTTCATTTATATTGCCTTTCCTTGTGCTTTCCACCAAAATAATTCATTTCATGTTTATTTGCATTATGGTTCATCTGCCATGTCTCTGCCCAACCCACAGGTCTAAATTCTCCTGAAGTCTATCATTGTTTATGTTATCTGCCAAGTTAGAAACTGTGCCCTGTGTACCCATGTTTAGCTCATTAATGTATATCAGGAAAAGCTGGGGCCCTACCATTGATCCTGGGGAACTCACTAGAATCATTCCTCCAGCTGAGCCTAATCTGTTCCCGCTCTACTGAAGTTCGTACTCCCCTCTTGTTCTTTGTTTTCAGAACAATCCTACCTTTTTTTTTGAGGTTATTGTTTTATATCGTATTTTCACAGTTTCTGAACCTGCATCTTGTAATATATATATATATACCATGCTCTCTCATTCACATACACACAATAAGCCTAAATTATATCTTATACATTCCATCTTATTCTTATTCCACTTAAGACCTGATCATTTCTTACTCTAATGGCATTGGTCTTTCCCAATTTTTCTGCACCTTGGTTCTCTACTTTAATGTTAACCCCCAATTCCCACACTACTGCTAAGTTAGTCAAAGTTTCCCCAAGAGGGCTAGTGTTACGATCACCAGTTGTGTTATTATTGGACAAAATGGAACCATGGGTGTAATTCTCCCCAAAAAAAATTCTAAGTGTCGAATGCACGTGAAAACTGGAGTAATTCACACTGGTTTTCTCAATGGGAGTTCAGAGAAGAATTTCTCACACTGCACTGCAGAAGCCACCAAACATGACTGTCATTCGGTTTCAGTGGCGGGGCCTATTCCTGCTGGAGAAGCTGAAATCAGTGCACTGAGCAGGCCATTACGCACGTGCTGAACTTTTAGTGCTGAGATCGGTGCTTGTGCTGATAGTTTCCCAATTGTTGGCCAGCTTGATTGCTGCCCCCGACCATTCCTGGCCCAGCACCATCCCTCCTTCCTGGTCAGCCCTGATCTCCAGCAGTCCACCCCCCTCTCCTCAAACAGTTACCCCGCAGTGCTGACCTGTCCACCTCAGTCGTTGGATTCTCTTCTTCCCCCATCGATCCCTATGCAAAGTGGCAACAGGACCGTTAACCCACCCCCCCCTCACCCGTTCACACCAATTGCCCTGCCCCCATATGCCCACCTCCTTGGCACTGCCACATGTCTAATGGACTGTGCCCTGGGAATTGGCAGTTTGCCCTTCTGCAGTGCTAGGGGCACAGGCTGGCACTACCAGGTCCTTGAAATTGAACAGTTATTGCATTCCTCATGGGAATGAAGAATCACTGTGGGTGGGGTGAGAGAAGCTAGCGAGCTTGGAGACTTCAGTCCTGGGCCTGCTAATCATATTTATATTATATTTAAATCTAAATATATTTCTTTCTGACATGCACTGTCTCTCACTTACCCCCTGCCCTGACTTGCTCATTCTCTCATTGAGCCCCTGCCCCGACGTGCTCACTGGTTCTCTCTGTCATTGAGTACCTGCCCCCATTCGCACTCTTTCTCTCTCTCCGACTGAACCCCTGCCCCAACTAGATCTCTCTCTCACAGCTCCTGTCCTGATTAAATCTCTTTCTCTCTTTCTCTCTCTCTCTCGCACACATGCACACACCCTCCCCCAAATTGTGCTCTCTTTCACTCACTCACTCAGCCACTGTCTCTTGCTCATGCTCACCCCCTCTTTCTCGCACTGCTCAAGTGTCTCCAAAGTCTTGGAGACTGAATAGGAGAGTGAGATTAGACTAGGTACCGTATGGAGCAAAAAAACAGTGACTTGTACTCACTGACCTGTTCCTGTGCTGTAACATGCTAATTTCACCTGAGTAGAAGAATTAAGAACAAAATTGTAGTCTAATCTTTCAAATCATTTCAAATGCATGCAAAATCATGATAATCGAGTATTGAAAAGAGATGCCATATATATATATATATTCCTTGTTGGTAGTCGTGACTTTTTGTTGTGCAGTTCTGTTGCATTCCAACAGAGAAATGAGCACCAGGGCACTCAATACTTAATCATTCCCTCCCCCTCATCCTCCCACAGTTCTAGAGAGGATACATGCAAAACTAGGATAGAATAATTCATAATAAATATTCCTTTTTGTTCTTTCTTTAAATTATGGATAAATTTGAACTGAAAATAAAAACTCTGCTGGTTTTTCAGTTTAGTTTTCTATTTCATAAAGGCTGTGAATCAGAGAATAACACAACTCACAGCTGTGAGCATCATGTACCTCAAAATTAGCATTCCAAGGTGCAAGTAAACCAGTTCATAATAACACACCTGCTTGCTGAGCAGCTTATTTTCAGCAGCAGCAATTAATTGTCCTCTATGTTCTGAATATCTTTTCCAATGTTTCACAATACTGAGTTCCTGTGGTGTTTGTTTGTTGCTTTACACTTCTATGAAGCACTTTGGAATGTCTTTGTATGTTAAAAGCTGTATATCAACGCTTTTGTTTTTTAATCCTGAAAGTTGGAGAAGAGAGAGAAAGATCATATTGAGTTTTGCATCAGTGGCAGAGTTTTGGGCGCTTAGACATATTTTTCCTCTTATGGATTTATTAAATTTTACATCATTGACATTTATTCAAAGTTATAATGTTACGGAAGATGACTGGAACTCAAAGTAATTTATTGTTCATGAACTAAGTAAACAGCACCATGGTTTACTCCTCTTGGTTTTATTACTGCATCAGCAAGTTAGTTTCTTGTTAAACTGGGTTCATAGTTATAGTTTGAAATATGTGGTCATTGATGTCACTTGCAAATCAAAAAGCATCATGTACTATTTTCAGTGCCTATCTTAATCATTTTTTTAAAAAAAGTTTCATTGTTTTCTCTGTAACCTGTACAGGGTCATGCAAAATATCACAGGAAGCATATTGAAAAAGTTAATTTTTTTTGGGTATGATACTGATTTGTAACACTTCATTGTGGATCAGTTGTGACTTTCCTGCTTGTGGGGAATTGATTTGAACAGATACTTTGAGGTCAGTTAGAAGCTGAGTTGTTTCTAAACCCCCTGCTTTTGTGAAATATCAGATTATTAAGGTTAGAAAAATCAACAGAAAGTATCTGCAAAAGTATTCCATATGTTTGATTTTTACTTTGCTAGTCCAACTGGACTTCATTTAAAATGAAGTCTATTTCATCTCTGGAGCCAGCTGGTTTTAAAAAAAAGGCATGTGCTAAGCAGAAAAGGATAGTGCATTGGTTTAATTTCCCAGATGTTATCAAAATTTCATAATTTGTTTATAACATAGATTTCCCAAAACTAATATGTTGTAAATGTTCCTTTCATATCAGACCTTACCGAAATATGCAGTGTTAAGGAGACATGGGAATTGTGAATACATCTGATAGGCTAATTAGTATGAGAGAGTTCAAAGGAGAAACAGACGGTAGCTAAAATTTGATGTTTGCCTGTGGAACGATGATTCCATTTCCAAACAGTTTAGGCCAAAACAATAGACTGCACAGGTTATTAATAATGATCAAATGGTGCTAGCCATTTATTACATTTGCATCTTCTAAGATACTTTTGTACTGGAACCTTATATAGTTTAGAGAGCCGTTTGCACGCTGTGCCATCTATAACAGACTTGTGTGCAAAGGGCAAACAATAGTGTCTCCTTAATCAAGCAGATTGAATGTCACAATGAGTAGCACAGCCTCTGAACTAGGAATATCAGTTCAAATTTTTATTTCTCTGTCAAATAGAAAGGGAAGGAAAGATTCGATTCAAAGAGGACCAAGAGACAAAGATTTCCAGGTTTCAGTGATTAGATCCTGTAGGTATACGGTTTGTCCATTAAGCTATTTAGGCAGAGATTTACATGCTTCTTGAAGTGTTGACCTTGTTCTGCCTGTATCAGTGAATTGTTTTCTTACTACCTCCTCATCACATGAAGAAGTATGTCTAATGTCCAAACTATGTTAGGGATTATGGGTTTTAAACAAAAAGAAAAATATATGGTTTTGCACATGTAGATTAAAAATAACAACAACTAGATTTATTGCAAAAGTTATTGTCCCTGTGCAGAGTAGAAAAAGAAATGAAACAGGAATCTGTGAAACACCCCAAATTACATCGTTAAATCATGTAACTGGCTCTGCAAGTAATCATGCAACCATTTAAATATATAAACCATCCTCTCCCCCCCCCCCCCCCCCCCCCCCCCCCCCCCCACATCTGGTCATGACAACAGATTACTATGATGATATACATAGAATCAGTAATATTCTGGACACATAATTATGCACCATTAATCATTATACACAGTCAACAAATAAGTCAATCAGGAGGACATCTATTCCTCTTTGGTTCTATGTGACGTTCTGGAATTTGGCTGCCTTTGACCCTAGAAGTATGATTTGTATCTTCAGTGGACACTTTTTTCTCTGGGAACTAATTCTACATCATTCTCATGTTGTATCATGTTATTGTTCTTGAAAGTGCCTAGACTTTTTTCTTCTGAATATTCTTGTCAGAGGAAGCTGGTCTTGCCTAACAAACTCTTGCAATGTGACCCATTTTGCTTCAATTCTGTCATACAGCAAAGCATCCCTTCTTTTCAAATATGCCAAATATTGTTTGGAATCATGCCCTTCTCTGATTAGAAAAACCCCTTCTTTAAAAACCACACTGAGAGCATCCACCCTTTTTCAACTGTGTAGTGAGTCTGCTGCTCTGGCATTACACGCTGCAACACATGCTCGGATCCTGTAGCTTAAAGTCTACCTGAATTTTTTTTTAACCCTCCTTTTTTCATACTTGGTCTTCCTTCAGTAGCACCTCAATCTTTAATGCTGTTGTTGATCTTCCATAGCCTTCTAATACTCAAAGTTCAAGGACCACAATGGTTTTATTTACTTAGTCTCTCTTTGTGATGCTTTCATTGAAACATCCGAATTCATCATCAGTATTCTCTTTGTAATATCGTAATGGTGCCAAATTCTCCGTCCTCGCTGGCAGCGACTTTGGGGTGTGAATGGCCAGAAATTTTCTTATTTTCTCATTTTTCATTGAGAAATAATGTCCTGCTTCTGCTATGCTTCTTATTGTCAGAAGGATCTATGTTCTTTTGTTAATGTTAGTGCCTCTGTTTCCATCGAGCTATAATCATTTTGAACTTCGATGACAAAATTTTTAACTGAGGCTGATATCTGCAGCATTATTGAAGCAGCCCACTACAATTTACGATGTCTGAACTTTAATTTGCAAAGTCGTCCAAAACTGTTGCCTTCAGATATTTAGACGTGTCAGATTGTAGCTGGACAAAACAAACAAATCATTCTACAACTTCACTATTGCTGGTCACGTACCTTAAAATTAATGCTAATTGTTCCACATTACATTCATCTGGGGTTGAATCAACTATTATGGAATAGTATTTGGCATCTTTTATTTCATTAGTTAATTGATTTCTGAACTGCTCTGTCATCATAGTGATGAAGTCATTGTAGCTTTGGTGAGTTTAAAAAGTTGGTCTCCCCTGAGCCACAATATCGCTAACTTCTCAGATGCTCTATGAGAAGCAAATCAAATTCACTGAAATATTCAAGGCAGGCTTAAAAAAAAAAATTAGCTCTTTGATTTGACATTAATGACTCTTCATGTTCTCTTGGACGTAGCCCCAAAGAAGACAGCAGTTTGACTGTGGCAGCAACATGTTTCAGCACTTTCTTCCAGTAAGAACACTCTCCTTTCTTCAAAGGGAGCCGATAAAGCAGAATCAATTCTTCCAAATAATTTACATTTTTGAAGAGAGACACACATAGCTTTATTATGAACTTTGGAAGTTTCAGTCAGCAGTATCTTTTCTGACATTTCTCCAGTTAAAGTACTTGTCAGCAAATGCTTGTTTCTGTTTACAAGGGTCAGGGATTAATTTGCAAACGTTATAGTAGACTGCCTTAGAAGTTTCCAATTTCTAATTTCCATCATTCCATTTCTCTTCACCCTCAGAAAATGGGACTTATGAAGACTGTTAACCTGCTCTCAGTCTGCAACCTCCAAACTCTGGTCTCAAATTTTCCATATTACCCATGTTTTTTGGTATATTTCATTTGGCCATTAGACAATGTCTTCAGAGTAGGTTTGTTCCCTTCTTTCAACAGAAGAATCAGCAATACCTTGCAGTTCTGTTGTCATTAGTCCACTTCTTGTTCAGCTTTTTCAGGTGATATGGAAATCAGCCAGTCTGAGTTGTCTGGCTTAGACTGTAATTCACCCATACTTTTGGTGAATGAGGATGAATGTGGAGTTTGTGCACTATTCAGTAATTAAACTTTTTAAGTACATTGACGAACTGTCCTCTTGCCTCACCTTTTAATTTCCTAAGATTTTGCCTGGCATGTTGATCTGTTCTTGCACATCCTGAAACTGTAAAATCCTGCCCAAGGTCAACGGACTTTTCTATGGTCTTTCCTTCATCCGCTCCGATTCCTATAGCAGGCATGATGGTAAAATTACAGCCACAATGTAAGTTTGTCTTTTTAGGCAAGGATTGAAGCATATTTAGAAGTCTTACTCTTGATCTTGATTTTAAGCACAAAGAAATATCTGAAAGAGCAGGCATTTGCCCGGTCAACACCCGTGCAATCAGGTTCAAGCTCTGCACAGATTTGATTGATTAATGATGAAGCTGCAATTCTGATCATGGATTTTAAGCATCACTCACTTGACTCTCCTCTTGCCCATTCTCCCTTTCACAAACTATCCCACCAATGGACCTTCAATCCCATCGCACTCTTTCTCCTTTCGTCATGCAAATTGGCCTTCACACAATGCCTGCAATGTCCTCATGTACCCTCTTTCCCAGCACACTCTCACTCTTTCCCTCCCACTCCCATCCCTTTAGTCTCCCATTCTCATTCACTTCGCTCGTTTGTTCATGTTTCAAGAGGCAGCCTCCCTCAATGACCATGGCTGTCACACTTATTTCTTGCCTCGGTGTGTTTGTGTGTCTGTTACTGCTTGTTACTTGAGTCCACTCTGCTGTTGGCACAACCTAGTGCTCGGCTTCTCATGGCTTGATTTGGGCAGCTTTTGCTGGCTTGGGACAACTAATGCTGGCATCTGACACAAACCAGCTCAGCTCCTTTGTGGCTTTATTTGAGATGTGGAGATGCCAGTGTTGGACTGGGGTAAACACAGTAAGAAGTTTCACA
This sequence comes from Sphyrna mokarran, assembly GCA_024679065.1. NCBI lineage: Eukaryota > Metazoa > Chordata > Chondrichthyes > Carcharhiniformes > Carcharhinidae > Sphyrna > Sphyrna mokarran. The sequence continues at coordinate 19,519,439 of JAGIQG010000025.1, forward strand.
ATGCCACGTTAAAGTTCAGCTTTAACCTGGTGTTGTGAGACGACTTGCTTTATTTGAAGGCAGGGGTGTCACATGTCTCTTAGTGTTTCTGGCCTAGATCCACTAGTGCTGGTGCCAGGTGCAAACCTGCTTGTCTGCTTGCTTCCTCTTGGTTTGCAAACTCAGCAGTTAAATCCCTCATCTTATGCTGGCTGTAATGTCTTTCCCTTTTCTTCTGTCATGACGTTGTGCATGTCTCAGTAAGTTAACTGTTTGTTAGCTGTTTTCCTGCAGTTTCAGACTCAGCAATCAGAATTTGCTTTGCATTTGCTACTGATTTTGAAGCTGTCAGCAAATGCAGAGAAATCAGTCCAATTGGATGCCCAATACTCCAGACCAGCAAGGGAATTCGCCCATTGATCAGAGCCCTGTGCCTATATATGATGTATTGCATTGTAAACCTGCCTTTGCTTGGCAGCATTTCTATGTTGCAGGTAAATAAAACACAGATAATCAATAATAATTTATCTACAAAATTGAGAGGCACAGACAGGGTAGATAGTCAGAGGCTTTTCCTAGGGTGGAAGTGTCAATTACCAGGGGGCACACGTTCAAAGTGAAAGGGGGAAAATTTAGGGAGATATGTGAAGGAAGTTTTCATGCAGAGAGTGGTGGATGCCTGGAATGTGCTGCCAAAGATGGTAGGGGAAGCAGGTATATTAGCAACATTTAAGAGACATCTGGATAGATGTTATAAATAGGGAGAGAATAGAGGGATACAGACCGAGTAAGGGCAGAAGGTTTTTTTTAGTTTAGTTAAAGCATCATGATTGGCACAAGCTTGGAGGGTCAAAGGGCCTCTTCCTGTGCTATACTTTTTTTTGCTCTTTGTTATGAGTGTTTGGTGCCATTCTATTTTAGCCCAGTTTCTGCACAAAAATTTTAAAGATTTGCTCATTTTTAAAAATAACACACAGAACAAATGTCATTGTCTTTGTCATAATGTCATTTAATGAGTAGGTTATTAGATCTTAGGATGCATTTAATGGATACATATAGAAGCATTTTTTAAGGAAAAATAGTGTCTGATCATTGAGTGTTGTGTATTCTACTGCCACATTTTTTCAGAAGTTTTTGTCCAAATGTTATTTGCAATATTTTGATTAGGGTTGCAATTCTAAAATCCAGATGCATTTAGAAGACTATCCATTGTCCATTTCATGTTTCTTCTGCCTGTGGTCAGTAGGTAAAGTACATTAGCCCCCTCTGGTGCTTGACTTCTGTCATAATCTTCATGTGGCAAGATTAATGTGTTGTCAGCTGCTCACCTCCTATTTGTTAAGGTGCTAACTTAATATCATTAGTATTATTCCTGAACTTCTTAAAATCTTTGACAAATTTTAGTAAGCAAACTGCAAATATTAGACCTTGGATGTGGAACATTATTGTTTTAACCACAGAGTCTGTATTGAGTACTTGCAGGTGAGGTCTGGTGCAGTACATTCATTGCTTAGCCAACATCTGTGCTGCTTTCCCCACATTCATCAGATGGATGTGGCCATGTTGTCACAGGTCTTCTAAATGCTAAACTGGTCACGACCGCCTGGACATTCATATCTCCATATAAAGACACCTGCAAGCAAGAAATGAAGATGGCAGACAACTGCTGAAGGCTGTGTCCTTTGTCTTAGAAAACAGTACACTGATGCAGTGAAATACAGTAAAATTCCTAAATATATGCTTCAATCCTTGCCTGAAAAGAAGCACTTGCATTGTATGTACAACAGCAGCTCATATAATATGAACGAGATTGAACATTTAATGCTGACTTCTGAATCATTTCACCCTCTAGGCTATGCCCACTAAAGAAAATAGTTGGGTCTGTATAAATTTGCTATCTGTATGACAATTATGTCTGATTGTGAAGACGATAGCTGGAATTTTACCAACATTCCAGTCCCGATTCCAGGGGCGGCTCAGCTCAGAGGAGGAAAAAACCAGAGGGCAAGGGTTAAGGATGAAAGGAGAAAAGTTTAAAGGGAATATTGGGAGGGGGTTCACGCAGAGAGTGGTGGGAGTGTGGAATGAGCTATCAAATAAAAGTGGTAAATGCAGGGTCACTTTTAAAATTTAAGAAAAACTTGGATGGGCTCATGGATGAGAAAGAGGGTATGGAGGGATATGGTCCAAGTGCAGGTCAGTGGGACTAGGCAAAAAATGGTTCAGCACAGACAAGAAGGGCCAAAAGGCCTGTTTCTGAGTTATAATTTTCTATGGTATGGTTCTAATGGCATTCTCCATTTGGGCGGGATTATGCGAAACTTGGGTGGATGTACCTATAAAATTCTGCCCTATGATTCCATTAGTCTTAGTTGGTATGAAGTCTTAATTCTAGAAATAAAAACATGTGCAATCACATTGTGTCATTCAGTTCCCCAAAGTGAAATGGTTTTATAAGTGTTGACTGGGATTTCTGAGATTGCAAAAGAGTGGTTATATACAGCTTTTGTGAATGCTTTGTCATGAAGTCCTGCATGCTCTAATTTCAATAAACAAATAGTTCTTGTAATCAGAATTCTTGTTTCAGTACTATAAAAATAAGCAGTGAGGTAGAAATGAGAAAATTCTGTTGTATTCTTTGGTAGAACTGTGCAGGCATTCAAATGTTGGTTGATAAGAATTAAAATTGAGGCAAATTTGTCTCCATTATTCTGAATAATTCACTCATCCACTGTCTGATGCTATTGATTTAAAAATATTACAATTACTCAGATGGGCTTGAGGTTCTGTTTTTTTTGGAGTAGTAGGGTGGCACATGGTAGCACTGCTGCCTCTCAGAGCCAGGGACCTGAGTTCAATTTCGGCCTCAAGTTACAGTCTGTGTGGAGATTGCACATTTTCCCTGTATCTTCATAGGTTTCGTGATGTGGGGATGCCAGCGTTGGACTGGGGTAAAAATGAAAGAAATCCCACAACACCAGTTTAAACTCCAAACAGGACTTATTTGAGAACTCCCAGCCACCTGACGAAGGGACAGGCTGTCCCGAAAGCTTGCAGCTTTTGCTACAAATAAATCTGTTTGGACTTTAAACTGGAGTTGTGGGATTTCTTTCTGTCTTCATGGGTTTCCTCAGGTGCTCCAGTTTCCTCAAGTCCAAAGATGTGCGCTAAGGTGGATTGGCCATGGAGACAAAATTGACCCTAAGGGCTCGAGTTTACCATTTGGATCAAGACATACTGCAGATCCGTGCCCTTGCAGTGTGCCCATGTGCTTTTTGCCAGCTCCGGTCTGATCCACTTAGTGGATGAGGCTTTGCACTGCCGGAACAATCGGAGCTCTGAACTGTGCATGCGCATTTCGGAAAAAATCTAAAGTAGTGTGCCAGGGTGGGGAAAAAAGCAGCAAGAGCGGCTTCTGACAATGGAAGAGTTGGCAATAATTATACCTGCCCTTGTTAGGGAAAACATTGTTCTAACTATCTGAATGCTATTAAACTCAAAGCTTTTGTCAAAAGATTACACTTGCATCTATTACTGTCTACTTTTGTCTCAGTAATGAAGGTGAGCTGCTTTGGTTATTTTGGGCTGATTATATCTACTTGCAGGGCTCAAGTGAAAAATAAAATTTGCATTTCTGAGAATCTTCGACCACATAGAACAAAGTACGTCCATATCGTTTTGAGTGTCTATTCATTCATGTCACAGAGACGTCTCTCCATCAACATATTATAAAATAAATATATAACAACCACTACTTATAGCATATATCCTGAAGAAATAGTTCTTTACAAGAAATTTCTAGACCCAGGAACATTTAGGATATATTTAAACAGTGTCAGAAGTTTAATATTTTAGATCAAATGAATGTAATGGTAGTTTATGCAGCAAAATTAGTTTATTGACTTTCTAAAGTGTAACAATATTTTGAAAAGAGATGCTTTTTACTGTTAAAGATAGGAATTAAAACATTCAAATGTTTCAATTCCTATCCTTTAACAGTAAAGATAATGAATGGTTTATGTCCTCTGCCTACAACCCCTGCCCTTCCAAACCCCACCCCCACCCAACTCCAACCAGAGATCCATCTGAGTCCATCACCCTTCTCTGGTGGACGCCAGAGGAACGATGTGAAGCCCGGTCACTTGAGCCATGGCCAAGAAGGTGCTGCAGGCTTTTGAAGGACTGAAGACGATTGAGGAGGATAGTGAAGGGAGACCAGTGATCGAGGCAGGTTGGAGGTATGGTGCCGAGGGGGACCTGCCTCCCAGAAGGGGTCTGATTCGGGGAAGGGGAGGGGATCTGCCTCCAGGGGAGCGTGGTTAGTTGGGGGGGGGGATTGCTACTGCTAGGTGGTGTGGGTTAGATATCAGGGTGCTCTGACAAGGGTGGTTGAGGAGGATGGTGGGGACAGACTGACTTCACGAGGGCAGAGAGCGCTTCGGAGGTTCCCCTGCAGAATAGAAATCCACTTTGGATTTTTCTTTATCAGGTCGCTTACAGGGCGGATCCGGAACGAACCAGAAGAAGGTGAAGTGGGATTTGGTGGTAGAGTTGGGCCTCTATTCAATTAATAGAATTTATAAATTAAATAGATTTAAATGCAAGCTAATGCATTTAAATTGTCAGGCCGCCCGATTCAGGCACGGACTGGATCCGCACCTCAATCGAGTGTCAGTAAAGTCACGATTTACTCGGATTCAGGTGCAGATCACATTAAAAGCCCAATGCCTGAATTTAATGCAATTTCGCACCCAAAAATAGGTGCACATTGTTGGTAAAATCAGGCCCTTAGTTTCAGGGGAATTATCAAGGTAAAGATGTGTGGTTATGGGTTTAGGGCCTGGGTGAATTGTTATTGGTATAGGCTCAATGGAGCAAATGACCTCCTCCTGCACTGTTGGGATTCTATGATTCTAGTCAAGGCCAAAAGGAGAGTTAATGGAAGCTATTAAAATTATGTAAACCTTCAGTAAAGTGAATATTAATTCTGAAATGTGGCTGTAACATTTGGGTCTTTGGGTCTTCACCCTGGACAAATATGTGATTGTTGTTTAATGACCTACATCAGAAACTGATCTGTTGAAACTTATTATCCAGCCCAATGTAACTGAAATATAAGCTATGAGGCAATTATTGTTGAGGATTACGTTGTTTGGTTATATAGCAGCCTTCAATATAATGCTCTTAAGGGGAATTAGTGTAATTGTTTTAACAGGAAATGGTAAAAGTACTTTTTTTGAACAAGCCACAGGCATTTAATTTTTCAGTCGTATCTTCAATTTTGCTATAACCCAGGTGCACAGAATTAATGATCAGAATGAACAAATCTGATTCCTATTCAGTGATTGACTGTAAACTTCTCTGAATGTTCACCTTCATACTGGTGAATGATCAGTTTTTTGATATTTGTGACTATCCATCTAATAACTCCTATTAGGCTGATAGGTCTGGACAAGGACTACTTAGTAATTTGTAACTGCTGAACTAACTTGCAGTAGATTTTATAGTTTTCATTCTTTAAAGATGAAGTTTGGAATCCAGAAATCAAACTACAAAGTAGAAATGATTTCCCCTACTTTTTTGATTGGAGAGAGGAATTTTCCTTTATCTGTCAATGTGCATATTGATTCTGTTCAATGGACTGTATTGTGCATCTCTGATAAGTGATGTATCCAGACCTTCTAAAATGAGAGTCTACAGCGTGTTAATCAATGGTAAGAAATGAAGGAATATCAGCCCAAATTTTGTGGTCAGTGATGAACTAGTGGCGTTTAATTCATGCATGCGTAGTCACAGACCTTCTGTGGAATTTTATACACTGATTTGTGCATAGTAGATTACCAAAACATCACAGCACCCTCTGAAGGGAGGATCTGGAACCTGTCAGAACAGGATATGCAACTGCATATCACTTAATCAATCTGCTGAGTTGAATCCAGGAAGTATAAATTAGAATATTTAATTCAGTGTCAACTATGGACAGAAATACAACAAAGAGGGGAAATAAATGGATTATGAAGGTGAGTTAGAGGAAAAAGAGTAAAATTTAGTTCATCAATAATTATTTCCAAAGAGATGCCACTTCATTTTCAGTCAGAGAAGCTGTTTGGCAGTTTCACTATCTTAAAAATTCACGTGCTTGAATGGACACTTTTTTTTGCAATACATTATTCTTTATTTTTATGCTATGTTGTTTTTTAAGAGCTTCGAGTCATAAATTTGAATTATAATTTCTCTTTGTTGCAGAATTTTATCAACTTATTTGGCCAACCTTTAGTCTGCCTGCTTTCACCAACAGCCTATCCCAAAGGTTTACAAGGTATGCACGTTTTTAAATACTGATAGGAGGAAATTACTTAATTATCATGCCGTTCACTATTCCACAGTTAAAAATGATTTTGCAACACAATATTACTTTCTAAATATCTATTTTCTAAATTCTCCTAGAATGCATCCATGAAGCTTTTATGAATATTAGTACTGTAAACAGTATTTTGACGTGATTCCTAAAATAATCCAATGACAACTATAGGAAAGTTCGTGTCGTGCGATTTCATTCAATACGTTGTGATGATACTGCATCTTTAAGAAATATTTATGTTATTTTCGTTATGAAGGAGATGTTGCGTTTCAACTCTGTTTAAACAATGCTGATTTATCTGCAATCGACAGCCCACGTGCTAAGTTTGCAGAAGAATAGTTGTTACTAATTATTGAGGTATTTGTTTTAATCTGGGTTAATGGAGTTTTGTTGTTTTTAGGGTTGTCCCCTGGAGTTTTAGAGTAGGGTTTAATTAGGCTGCTTTACAAGAAAACACTCATGTGAATGGTTGGAGCTAGGCTTAGAGAGAGACAAGCAGGCAGTTGCTGATTGAATCTCATAGGAGCAGCTGCTCTTTCTCTCTCTCTCTGTCTGGAAATTGAAGTCTGGGACATTTTAGAAAATGAGTAGCCCTCTCCAGAGGCCTGAAAACAGAGTTTCTATCCCTCCGTCTCCAGAATTCTGCTGTGTGAAGACAGGTCTCTTCCTGAATTTGTGCTGTTCATGAAAACAGGTCTTTCTGTGGAGGCTGTTGCCTGCAAGTCAGAAGACAGGTTTTTCTCAGTACCTCTGTCCAGAGGTGTTAAAAGACTAGAAGACTGGCAACTCACATAAGCCTGTATGTTTTTCTCAATTATTCTGGAGAAGTTTATATCTATGGGGAATATTGCTTAAATTGGAACTAATAGAAGTAGCTAGCAATTAAGAGTTATATCTTGAAATGTTTAATTATTTCAGTTGGTAAAAAGTTATGCTAATTATTTTTGTTATAGTTAAGCTGTATTGTTAAATGAAGTTTGTTTTAATGAAAGCTTCCTAGTGAGTCAATAGAATCAGACCTGAAGCAAAACGTTATATGCTCACACTGATGCCAAAATCAAAAAACTTTGGGATCTAGTCTAACTTCATAATATAGCTTGGAATTTCTAACCTGGTTCCTAACAATGTAGGAGGATAAATATGTGGAACAGATCACCACAGGTGGTGGAAAAAGAAAGCTCAGTGAGTTTGAAAGGTTTATGTTAACAATGGAATTCAAGATGTGAGAATGCGCTGTGGAATACTGTAGAGAGATGGCTTTGGATGTCTTCAGCCTGAAATTTATTGCTGTGTAATTCACAACTGAATTCAAATGTTGGGAGTACTATTTTAGCAACTAGGCAATTATTATGATAAAGCCAACTTAAACTTGAATGCAGAGAAAGGCGGTATGTTAATTAAAGTTTTTTTTGTAAGTATTCAAAGTCAGAGATGTTCTCATTATGCACCACTAACATTGTGTTAAGAGTTCATGATAATTATAGATGGCCTTCCCAAAATCTTAAATTGTGTGCATCTCTTTGCAGATCAGACTCAACGTGGCAGCCTTTTTACCCTCTTTCTATATAATCCCCTGATGGCCTTTCTCTTTATGTGTCGACTCACAAGTATGAGAAAAGGAATGTGGGATAAATGTCAAGAATATCTTCATAAGATTTACAGGGACATAGCTCACCTATTGACTAAATCACGGACTGTGGGTAAGTTATATTCCACACATCAAGAAATGAATGCATGAACAAGTAACTAAATTAGTCTCAGTAAGAATGCTGAATGGTCCGATTAATCAAGCTCACCACCCTTCAGCATTTAATTGGAAAGAATATAGCATTTTTCTTCTGAAAACAGTGAAAGATGCTTTGGACATAATTCCACTGGAACATGTACTAACTTTTATGTTGGTTAACAAGCCAATTTTAAATATGAAACAAAAAGATGAGTTGAGATTCCTTAATTTAGCATGCAAATCATTTGTCATTCCCCAGCGACCCCACATAACACACTTTCCACCTGACATAATTGTAATGTGCTCAGCAATGGGATTTCTGTTATTTTTTAAATTTTACGCCTGTAACCTGAGATTATGAAATAGTTGCAAAATGATATAACTAAGCAATAATGCTGCACAATGTATGAGGAAAGAACTGTGTGTATATATAAAATTATTACATATTTGTATAGGTCAAGGTTTCCAAAACTGGGTTCTGTGGGAAACATCCAGCAGTTCCTCAGTAAGCCAAGCTGTTATGTAAAATTTGAACAATGCTAGGAAACTGTTTATCCAATCAGAGGCTGTTGATAGGCTACTAGTGAATCAATGAACAGCCAATGCAGTGAAAAGCCAGCCTCTGGACAGGAAAGTAAGTCCTCAAAGGCCCAGGCTAGGGCTAGAGCCTTATCATTAAAATGACAAAAGGAAAGCAAGCCTTAAGTACTTTGTTGAATAAGAGAACTTTTTAATTATAATAAATATATTCATACAAGAAACAGAAAAGATTGTAAGAATTTTTTTATGTTTGTATCTATTGCACAGAAGTCATTTTGTGGTTTAGCTCTTTAACCCTATAGGAATGTTTCTTATGAGTTCTTTCAGTACTCTTGGGAGGTCAAAAGGCTTCCATGGTTGAAAAAAAATTGAGATACGTAGATATAGGTAATGCTTGGTAAATTTGTATTTATTGCCCATTTATAGTTACCCCTCAAAAAGTCATATTTGGCTGCCTCCAGCAGTCCTTACACTCCCCACAATATAAGTAATCATATAGACCTCCCAGATGTTGTGCATTAGATGTGACCATAAAATTAAATGCATGGAGCAGCATTAACTGTGTAGGTATGGAGATATAAACTGGTTGCACTATCTCCAAGCCAGTTTTTCTTCCATCGTGTATTATATTTGTTTTTCAAAGCAAAGCCATTTCAAAACTCTGAAACAGAATGCTGAATCTCTGAGCAATTGGGAAGCATTTTTTGTAAAGAAATTGCTATCCTTCTGTTGCTTTTTACGATGTCCAGCAGTGACTGTTCCCTTCCTGAACTTGATTCTATTTCCATCTCTGAGGATAAGCTGCTCAATGATGCTTATTATACTCATACTGACACCCATAGCTACCTACACTATACTTTGTCATACCCAGCTTCCAATAAGTACTCCTTTCCTTTCTAGTAGATCTAGAAATCTGTCATTATTTTATTTGCCACCACACAATTGGAAAGTGGACTATTGTTTTCATTCTAAAATAGGAGTATTTAATGATCTCTAACTTTTAAAACACTTTACAATAGCTGTTTGTCTAATATAATGCAAGATCAAAAACAGATTGATGACCCTACACCATATAGCCAAATGGAAAATTGTATATATTTTGTCTAGCTACTGTGTTAATTAAAAGATGATCCAAAGAAAATTAAAGATACAATAAATGAGAACAGGAGTAGCCCGTATAGATGTCAAGCCTGCTCTGCCATTTAGCCTGACCATGGCTAATCTTGGGCTTTCCTGCCTGCTCCCCGTATCCCTTGATTCCCTGAGAGACCAAAAGTCTGGTCATGCCAGTTTAAATTACAAACATTTACAACCTTTTGATCAGCCCCATGTCCAGAAACTGTGCCTTGTTCTATATTCCAAGACAATCAAACCAACATTTTAGTAACTAAGTTCCTTCATAATCTTTAAATGTTTCAATAAAATCTCATTTTTCTAAATTCCAGAGAATCTAGGTCCAGTTTATTCAGCCAGTCATCATAGGACTAATCTCTTTCCAGGAAACAATTTAATGAACGTTCACTGCACTGCATCCAATTCTTCCTTCCTTAAATATGGAAATCCTTCCTTTATATGCAAAATATACAAATCCTTCCTTAAATATGGAAACCAAAACTCCACATGGTAATCCAGATGTGGTCTCATTAAACTTCTGCACAATTGTAGCAAGACTTCATTAAGGGTTGTGAAGAACAGTCATCTGTACTTGTGAAGTACAATCAGTTTCCCTCTCAACAGTCCTGCTGAGCTTTTCTGGCATTTCATGTTTTTATTTAAGATTTTCTTTGTTGTATTCCAATTCCCTTGCAACAAAGGCCAATTTACCATTTACTTTCCTAACTGCTTGCTGTATCAGCATGTTAAGTTTCTGTTCCTTTTACAAATATATCCAAGTCTCTGAACATCAACATTTACAAGTTTCACACCTTTTTAAAATATATATATTCTAATTTATAACCAAAGTGAATAACCTCCCACTTTCCAACGTTATTCATTATCTGCCACACTGTTACTCACTCTTGTCTAAATCCCTTTGCAGTCTGTGTTCCTTCATAACTTGCATTCTCATCATTTTTATATTGTCAGAAAACTTAGGGACATTTCTGTCTGTTTGTTGTCCAAGAACAATGTATATTTTTAAAGTTTATTATGTGTATGAATGTGTACATATTGTGTGTTAAAAAAGGTAAAATCATCTCAGTTTCATTTAGATTGTTTTGAGCTTTGTTGGTTAGATGCCTGAATAGACTGAAGATCAAGTCATCTGGGTTTGTTTTTAAATAAACATTTTTAATGAGGTTTTACATTCCCTGAATGTAAAGATATGGACTAATAGTTTAGTGATTCTGGAGAAAAATGTTGCCTAACAACAATGGTCAAGTTAACAGAGAAAAGATCAGTGAGAGAGTTCAGTGTGTGTCAGGGAGAGGGGACAGGAATTTTAAGTGTGATGAAAAAGACTATAACATTATTCATGACAGTCATTGACAGAAGAGTTAGTTATAGAACTCAGCAAAGTGATCAATATAGCACATGGCTACTGGAAGACTGATTTAGGGGACTCATTTGGTTGTTCTGCAGTTGAAGAAACTGAGTCTTGGGAAAGATACAAGTTGTGTGAAAAGCACTGAGTAATTCTCAGGAGCAGTCTTTGTACCAAGCTAGTAGTAACTCTTCACTAGTTTATGTATCTTTAAAGTATTGCTAGGATAGATGAATTGTGTAAATTTGAAGCAGCATCTTGTTTGTATTGAGATCTTTCTGAACTTTTTGTTTGATGTATTATAGTTCATGTTTCTTGTTTTAATAAATATATTATTCTTTGTATTAAAAGTTCTTTAATGGGCTTTTGTGACTTTGTTAGTAACTTACCTCCAATATTTCAAAAAAGGTGGGATCTATCAAGCTAGCTTTCGTTCTGGGATCTGACTTGCCCAGTATTAACATTAGCTGGGATCGTACATGTCATTGATATCAATTGTTTAAATCATGTTTAACATGAACACATACAAAATCAGGTTCAACCAACTAATTGAAGTTTTTTGAAGAAGTAACACATGCTGTGATTAAGAGAAACAGTGGATATACTGTAGTTCAATTTTCAGAAGGTGCTGCATCAAAGATTATTGTGGTAAATAAAAGCCACTAGTGTAGAGGGTAACACATTGGCATGGACAGAAAACTACCTAGCTAACTGGGAACAGAGGGTAGGCATAAATGGTTCATTTACTGGTTGGAAAGATGTATTGAGTAGTGTGCCAGAGGGATCAATGCTGGGGCCTCAATTTTTGACAATGTATATAAATCACTTGAATGTGGGAACCAAGGTTATGATTGTTAAATTTGCTGATGACACAAAGATAAGCAGGAAAGTAAGCTGTGAAGAGGTATAGGAAGCAACAAAGTGATATAGATAGGTTAAGTGAGTGGGCAAAGACCTGCTAAGTAAGGTATAATGTGGGAAAATATGTTCATAGAACACAGAATGTTACAGCGCAGAACAGGCCCTTCGGCCCTCGATGTTGCGCCGACCAATTAGGAACAAGCAGTGACCCTCTAACCTAAACCATTCCCTTTTCATCCATAAACTTATCTACTAACCTCTTAAACGCCACCAAACTTGGCGCATCTACAACTGACGCAGGCAAGGCATTCCATGCCCTTACCACCCTCTGGGTAAAGAACCTACCTCTGACATCTATCCTAAAACCACCACCCCTTAATTTAAAGCTATGTCCCCTCGTGCTAGCTTTCTCCATCCTAGGAAAAAGGCTATCACTGTCCACCCTATCTAAACTCTAATCATCTTACATCTTTCAATAAGGTCTCCTCTTAGCCGCCTTCTTTCTAACGAAAACAACCTCAAATCCCTCAGCCTCTTCATAAGACCTGCCTTCCATACCAGGCAACATCCTGGTAAACCTCCTCTGTACCCTCTCCAATGCCTCCACATCTTTCTTATAATGTGGGGACCAGAACTGCACACAATACTCCAAGTGCGGCCGCACTAGAGTTTTGTACAGTTGCAACATGACGTTGCGGCTCCGAAATTCAATCCCCCTACCAATAAAAGCTAAGACTCCATATGCCTTCTTAACAACCTTAACGACTTGATTGCCAACTTTCAGGGATCTATGCACACATACACCAAGATCCCTCTGTTCATCAACACTATTAAGAGTCCTACCATTAGCCCTATACTCTACACATTTGTTATTCCTGCCAAAGTGAATTACCTCACACTTTTCCACATTAAACTCCATTTGCCACCTCTCGGCCCAGCTCTGCAACTTGTCCAAGTCTCTCTGCAAACTAGAACACCCCTCTTCACTATCTACCACTCCTCCGACTTTGGTGTCATCCGCAAATTTACTAATCCATCCTTCAATACCCTCATCCAAACAGCAGGGGGCCCAAAATAGATCCGAGGTACACCACTAGTAACCGAACTCCACAATGAATATCTCCCATCAACCACAACCCTCTGTCTTCTATCTGCTAGCCAATTCCTAATCCAATTAGCTAAATCACCCTCTATCCCATACATCTGCATTTTCTGCAGAAGCCTTCCATGGGCCACCTTATCGAACGCCTTACTAAAGTCCATATATACCACATCAACTGCCTTACCCCCATCCACCTCTTTGGTCACTTTTTCAAAAAACTCAATAAGGTTAGTAAGGCACGACCTACCCTTCACAAAACCATGCTGACTATCCCCAATCAATTCATTTCTCTCTAAATAACTATAAATCCTATCCCTAATAATTCTCTCCAATACTTTGCCCACAACAGAAGTAAGACTCACCGGCCTATAATTCCCCGGAAAGTCTCTCTTCCCCTTCTTGAACAATGGGACCACATTTGCTATCCTCCAGTCTTCCGGCACTATACCTGTAACCAACGACGATGTGAAGATCAGAGCCAGAGGCTCTGCAATCTCCTCTCTCGCCTCCCAGAGAATCCTAGGGTAAATCCCGTCCGGCCCAGGGGACTTATCTAACTTCAAACCCTCAAGAATATCTAGCACATCCTCCTTATCTACTTCAATAGATATTTCAATGGATAATGTAATTATCCATTTTGGCAAGAAGATTGAAAAGAAGCATATTATCTAAGTGGTGAGAGATTAGAGTTTCTGAGATGCCGAGGGATCTCGGTGTTCTCGTGCATGAATCATGACAGATTAGTATCCTAAGTACAGCAAGTAATTAGGGAAGCTAATAGAATATTATCATTTATTGTGAGGGGAATTGCTGGGCCTCTGACGCAAATCTTTGTCTCTTCTTTGGACACAGGTGAGGTGCCAGAGGACCGGAGAATAGCTAATGTTGTACCGTTGTTTAAACAGGGTAGTAGGGATAACCCTGGAAATTATAGGCTGGTGAGTTTGATGTCAGTGGTAGGGAAGCTGTTGGAGGGGATTCTTAGGATGTATAAGCACTTAGAGCGTTGCGATCTGATTAGGGATATGCAGCATGGCTTTGTTAAGGGGAGGTCGTGCCTTACGAATCTGGTAGAATTTTTTGAGGAGGTGACGAAAATGGTCGATGAAGGGCGAGCTGTTGATGTCGCCTATGTGGATTTCAGTAAGGTATTTGACAAAGTCCCTCATGGGAGGTTAGTTGAGAAGGTCAGGGCTCATGGGATACAAGGACAGGTAGCTAGATGGATAAGTAACTGGCTTGGTAATAGGAGACAGAGTAATAGTGGAAGGGTGTTTTTCTACCTCGAGGTCGGTCACTAGTGGTGTGCCGCAGGGCTCGGTACTGGGACCTCTTTCTATTTGTAATGTATATAAATGACTTGGAAGAGGGAGTAAGTGGAGTGATCAGCAAGTTTGCAGACGATACAAAGATGGCTGGACTTGCGGATAGTGAGGAGCATTGTCAGGCGATACAGCAGGACATAGGCTGGTAGCTTGGGCAGATAGATGGCAGATGGAATTCCTGATAAATGCGAGGTGATGCATTTCAGGAGAAAGAATGTAGAGGGGAGATGTATGATCAAGGTTAGACCTATTAAGAGTATAGAAACGCAGAGGGACCTGGGGGTGCAGGTGCACAAGTCTCTGAAGGTGGCAGAGCAGGTGCAGAAGGTTGTGAAAAAAGCATATGGTATGCTAGCCTTTACAGGAAGAGGTATAGAGTACAAGAGCTGGCCTTTAATGTTGCAGTTGTATAAAACATTGGTTAGACCTCATTTGGAATACTGCGTCCAGTTCTGGTCGCCTTACTACCGGGAGGACGTGGAGACTCTGGAGAGAGTGCAGAGGAGGTTTACCAGGATGCTGCCTGGTATGGAAGGTCTGAATTACGAGGAGAGGTTAGGCAAATTGGGGCTGTTTTCCTTAGAAAGATGTAGACTTCAAGGAGATCTAATAGAGGTTTACAAGATTACGAGGGTCATAGAGTAAACAGGGTTAAGCTTTTTCCTAGGATGGATTCAAATAGCACGAGGGGTCATGGGCTTAGGGTGAGGGGGTAAGATATAATTTGTATAATTTCACACAGAAGGTGGTGGGGGTATGGAATGCGCTGCCAAGGTGGAGGCAGGCACTCTGGAGTTATTTAAGATGAGCACATGAACAGAATGGGAATGGAGGGGTATAGAAAACTGATTTAAAATAGGGATCTTGAGCCTTGGGAGTCCCTGGGAAGTGTGTAAATAGATGATGATATTGATGTACTTGTTTTTATCCTACAGGTGCTTTGGTCCGCCTTGTTGTCTAACAAGGGGCATACACGCGATGGGTCGTGAGAGGACTGCTCTTGGACTTTGAGAGTATTCTAGTGCTTCATGTCATTAGTGTACACTTGACCTGGACCATTTGATGGGCAACACGACAGCTCAGTGACTATCGCTATGCTGTACAGATACGTGGATTTGGGCCTGTGTCTGTGGGAGTTTGCGCATTCTCCCCGTGCTTGCATGGGTTTTCTTCAGGTGCTCCGGTTTCCTCCCACATCCCAAAAATGTGCTCTTAGGCTAATTGGCAAAACAAATTCTCCATAAATTGTCTCAAATTTGGTTTTTAATCCATAGATCTATAAACATAGACAGGGATCGCGGGTAGAGGTGGGAACATTGGAGTGGTGGCGCAGGCTCGTTGGACTGAAGGGCCAAGGGTTTTCCGTGCTGTTTTGTTCTTTGTTGGAATTGAATACAAAAGTGGAGAGTACATTTCAATTATTCAGAGCATTGGTGAGACCAAATCATGTCTACTGTGTACAGTATTGGTCATCTTATTTAAGGAAGGATTAAACACATTGGAAGCAGTTCAGAGAAAGTTTACAAGACTGACACATGGAATGAGAGAGTTTTCTTATGAGGAGAGGTTTGACGCTTTAAGTTTGTATCTTCTGGGTTAGCAGTAAGAGGCAAATTGATTTGATTGAAACATTTAAGGAGCAATATTATAAAAGAGATTCAGTATGGGGGGAACATACTCGCCAGTGATGTCAGCTGTAGACTGCTTGGGGTGCCATTGCACAGGCAGCAGATTGGGAGGCCCCCCTTCCCGCCCAATGGACTCGACTCCTCCACAACCCCCCCAACCCACCTACAGTAACACTGATTCCTGGCATTGAGACCTCCCTGATGTGTCCCTCATCACAACCCTATTGCGGCCCATCCTGCAACCACCCCACTTCTTTTTGCATACCTCTCACCCGCTTTGCCGATGTTACTGTCTAAACATTGCCAAGAAGGTTATAAGCAATGAGAAACTGGTTTGCACCCAGAACAAGCTAGATTTTTGGCCTCACGTGCAATCTTGCTGGCTTGCTGCACAGGTCACTGGTAAAATCAAGCCTCTAAAATTGTGAAGGCGTTGATGTGGTGGATGTTCAAAGGGTGTTTCCTGTTGTGGGAGAATCTAGAACAGAGGTCACTGTTTAAAAATAATCATTTGAGACAGAAATTAAGAGTTTTTTTAAGATGGATTCTTCATAAGCAAGGGGCTAATCGGTTATTGAGGTAGGTGTTAAGATAGAGTTGAGGATATAATTAAAGCAACCATGATCTCGTTGAATGATGGGGCTGAGTGGCCTTCTCCTGGTTTTAATTTGTATGTTCTTATATTTGTAAATAATAGAGGCCCCAGCATTGATATTTGTGGCACTCCACTAATCATAGTCTGCCATTGAGAAAATACTCCATTTATCCTTAGTCCGAATGTTCCAATTCACTTTGAATACCTCTTGTACATTTCTCAATCGTGTTATAAAAGATTAGTATTTGCAAAGCTACTATGCAAAGTAATCCACAATTAATGACGGAACCAGCCACAATATGGGTGAGGCTAATGATGCTTGCAGTCCACTTGAGCACAAATGGTACAGCAAATTCAGGCATGGGAAGATGTATGATAAATTCAGAATTTCTATTAGAGCTACACTACTCTGCATTAGTTCTGCAAAAAAGGTCCTCCTTTGACTGAAATGTATTTAATTGTGTGATGTTGCTGTATTTTTGCAGTGTCTAGAACTAAACTTGCCACAAAGGGAAGTTTTGTTTCTTTGTGCAGGTGCCCTTTTAGTATTGTGATAAATGTCAGTTACTGCTTTAAAAAAAACATCTGGCACTGAAAATTAATGGGACCTGAAGGAATGAGGTTCCATACTTTTTATTGCATTCTCAATTTTAAAAAAATCATTTTTATCACATTCCAATCTTATAGTCCTTTTCTTGCTCTACCTGATTTGATGTTGAATTCACCCATTCAAAAGTATCTTTTCTGTCCTTGCACTGCTAATTTCTTTTGTCTGATTGGTTAAGGACATACATAATTACTTGCCCTGTTCATTTAAGTCCCAGCTGCCCTGTATCCCTCAATGCAGCATTATCAGCTCACTTTCAGCAATTCACCATGAATCGAATTAAAAAACTTAAGTATGCAAAGCCAAATTTAACTAATGGCAAATGTCATTAAATTCACTCCTATATCATATTATGGCCCAATATCTTGTTCAACTTCGGTCCCTGATATAATGCTCTTTCTTTCTAGGAACTTCCTTTGCTCATTGTATTATTTTGGTATATTTGTGCTGTGTGTGGAAAGCACTTAAATATGAAAGCTTGATTGCATGCCTTGTAGGGAGTTCATTTTTTTAGTGTATGATTACATACACTAATCTCTTCAAACATGAAGTTGTGGTTTTCCAATTAGTTTTAATTCAGTTTCTATTTTTTAAAAAAGGGCATTATCATACAGGTTCTAGTGTTTTATAGCAATTTAGAGCAAGAAACATCTATTTTCAATGAAATGCTATTTCAAAGTTCAAAGCAAACAAACACCAGTGTAGAAATCTCTGCTGTAGATGCATTAAAGATTGAAAAAGATCCTACAGGGAGATAGTTTCTGTCGTAAGAAATTGGCATTCTCAGTGAGCTAAAAAGATATGTCATTCTCCAGACCATTGTGGAAGCTGTTACATTATTCACCACCACCTTTATGCATTCAGGAGTATGGAAATGAAATAAAAGACTGCTCGCTTTCTCTAATTTTCTGCAACACTTTCCTCTGTGTTGCAATGTTTATCTTAACTCTAAGCCTTTTGTTATATAAGTATTTCTTCATACAAGACTGAATTTAGTTATTTCAGAGGTTGAATTCTCTGGGAGGTTTTGCAGTTGCAAAATCAAGCCTGTTTCATGAGCTTTGCAAAACCTTAAAATGGCATAGCACATTGATCACTAAGCAAAGGTTTCCAACCAGTTTAGTTGATGTTTGCCAGCTTCGGATGCCTGACTGAATGGCACCAACTGCCTTGACAGAGGCATTTAATCACAAAGCATATCCTGTTCACTTTTTTTTTTGCAGATCAAGCATTCCTTCAATTTTTTGGTGATGATTTCCTTCGATTATTGTTGACTCGGTTTGTCCTCTGTTCCGCAACCATGCGATTGCACAAAATGTTCAGGGTAAGATTTTGTATCTTTTGATTTTACTTCAATAATACAGCAACAGATAACATAAAAGTCTCAGAAGTTTATGGTGGAATTTTATCTTTTTTGCATTGGGTGGAGAAAGTGGTCTTAAAGTCACTGGAACTAATGACGGCTTTCTCCATCATATTGCCAGGAATTTAGGGGGCTGGTCCCATAATGTCAGGGTGGTGGGGTGAACTTTGAACCTATCTCACCAGCAATTTTGTATTTAAAAGATTGGAGTACTAATTTTAGAGGCTTCCTAGATGCAAAAAATCAAAATGGAACCACTTCCCCCACACCCCCTGCCCCAGTCATCAGCCTTCCCCACTAAATGATGCACCTACCTGACCTCCAGTGGGTCTGCCGATGAGATGCACGTCATGGGGGATGAGTTGTAATTTGTGTGTGCTCTCGCGCCAATGTGAACAGATTATCTATTGGGATGCAGCATGGGTTGATCAGGTGTAAGGCCTGATAATGACATACAAATTTAATATAATGGTTTCCCAATGCTCAGTGTTGGGATTCCCATTATGTCACTGGTCGGGAGGCAGGGAGAATTGTGATGAGACTTCCTGCCAATGTAGAATGTGACTTAGACCTCTCATAAGATATTCCGCTCCTGTCACCAAACAATATGTCATTGATGAAACCAGATGGCTGTTATGTTTTTCATCATCATGTAGCTTAAATGACTACCAAAACTTCATGGTACCAATGGGGAATAGGCACCCCACTTTAATGATCTGTAAATAAACCATCAAAACAAGATCCATAAAGTTTTTGAATTTTGGCCTGTTCCGAATATGAAGCTCTTTCTGACTAATCATAGTAAACATTTAATCAGGTCAAAAAAGCATAAGAATTTCAGATGTTGGAAATCAGCAAAAACAAAAAAAATGCAATACACAGTCAGCAAAACCGGAAAAAATAGACAAATTAACATTTTGTGTGGAACTCTTGAAAATATTAATGATGGTCAGTGAGTAAGTAATTAATTAATGATTGGGGAAGAGCTTAGATGGAATCTTTGTCAGAGAGTTGGTGCAGACTTGATGGACCCTATTTTACCATTTTGATTCTAAGCATTGGACAGACTTGAAACTTAGTGTTTCATATCTGATTTTATACCCATTCTCGGGCACCTCCATACTACCTGCAAAAAGTGATTCCAGACCAGCTGCACAAGCCTGTGGGTGGAGCTTGCTGCACCCGAAACCGTGCAGCTCCAATTGGCATTTCCAAATGTGCAGAAAGAAACTGATAGAATGCTACTCTCTTGCCACATCCTTCCCATTGATAATGCCTCCCTCTGGCCACTCCACGGACATTTCCCTACTCCCCAACATTATTGACCTCTTTATAACCCAACCTCCTGCCACCAAGAAAGATTGTGGCCTTCTCCACATCAATTTCAGGCAGAGCGGCAGCAGAACTCCCCTCACTGATTTCAGGCTGAGATGCAAGGGACCCCCTCTCACTGGCAGCAGACCACCACCGATCTCAAACAAAGCCATCAGACACTTGGCACATAACTCCTTCTTAACTGGAGTTCTTAAATCAGACTTTTGTGCAGCATGTCTATTTCACACTGATTCTGGATGGGTGAATGTACTGGTAAAGGGAGAAGTGCTAATAAGGTTGGGTGTGCACCCCATTAAATCAATTTAAATGCTTGCAAATGCATTTAAATGACCGTCGCGCTCATTTCATGTGCGGTCCTGATCGCTGTCATTTTTGGGCTTTGGTAAAGGGGAACCAGTGTGGAGATGGGCGCAGATCACTCTCCTTGCCTCGTGCCTGACTTTATCAATTTTTCATGCTCACAAATGGGCACAACGCGATGATAAAATCGGGCCTGATGGGTTGAATGCCTGTCTGCACTGTAGGGATTCTAGTATTTAAGTATTTAACAAGGTATAGAACAAAGGGAAAATATGAGAGAAAAACACATACAATGAGAATTAAACTTCATGACCTGTACAATGCTTGTGTGGAAAACAGAAGATGGCTAAATGACAAAACTGATACTGGCATAAAGCAACAAGAGGTCTAATAAGAGAAGTTGAAGAACTAAGAGACATGAGATTCAGTGTCTATATAAATAACTAGAAGTGAAGAGAGGCAGGTAGAAATGGAACATCAGCAAATAGACACCTCTGGCTCAGGAACAAGCTGTCAAAAATAATGCAAGCCATCTTTCAAATCTTCCAGTGTAGGGTTCTTCAATCTAGGCACCAAATTATTATTTTCTCCTAATCTCAAAAATGTTGTTATGTCAATCTCACTTTGCCGGCAATTCTTGCAGAAGAGAAAGGGGAGTTTTGGTTAAGGTCTAAACCCATTATCCCACTTACCCCACCCCCTATCAATTTATTTTCTCCTATTGCATCCATCTCTGTATTGAATCCTTTATCTTGCTTTATTGTGCTTTCTCTCTGTGATTAATTTGAATCCTGATCATTTTCTGCAGTATCGATTTTGACAGTTCACCTGCATTTTTTGATTTTTTTTTTTGTTTAAATTTTGATTTTGAAATTGAATATGTTATATACCAATCAACTTAGGACAGTCTTGATCATGTTACCTTCAATCTGTTAAATGTGTGGAGAGACCATACTATAAAATTAACTTCATTTTTTTCTCTGACTGTATATTTTCTCCTTGCGTCTCCACACCTGATAAAAGGAAACTCGGAATTACCCAGAAACATACCCACAGTTGCAGAAGGAAGATAGTGTGGAGAATCCTGCTCTCCAGAATCACATTCTAGAACTGGCTTCCATGTTGGATGTTCGGAGCCTTTTCCTGGAAAAGACCACTGCTGAATATTAGGAGAAAGGCTGAAAAATAAATTTAACAATTTATTTGAAGCCACTGGATTTGAAGAAGATATTTTTCTTTGCATTTACCTATTGGATAATTGAAACACTTCTTTTTCAAACAGAAGTCTTTTTGATCAGATAATTTCTCAAAGACAGATGTATCTGGCACAATTATGTTTCTGTAGTTGCGTGTTCCATGGTCATCGTATGTTAAATGTATTGTGAAGAAAATATTAACATGGCAGGATACAATTGTAAAGATGATTTATAAACAACAATTAGCTGAAAAGGGCATTTACTACAAAAGCAATAGAAGCTTTTTGACTTGGTTCATTTCTCCATCCTGTGTTACAGTAAAACACTAGATGTTAATAAGATTGTCATTTTGAGTGTTTTATAATTATATTGGTGGCAATATATAAAAGAAAAAAATGAACTATTTGCCATGATATTCTGTTTCATTTTGAGTTATAGTTAACCATATGTATTAGTTCTGGTCTTAGCAGTAAACACTTTAATGGTAACATTTGATATACTTGAGTGAAACCAATACCCCTGTTTGTGTGTCAGTACTGCAATTAAATATGACATGACCTGAAAAACACTGCATACAACAGTGTTATCCGACACTCCCATAATGCACTGTGACAGATGAACATGCTCTGTTGATGAATGAGAACCAGAATTATCAGGGGACATGCAAGACAGAGTCCAATAGATTAAGGTAGGTTTATGTTTGTATGTCTGATGTTGCTTTACACTATTGGAATTGCTACAAATCACTGTTACATGATATCTGATGGCTTCCAATGCAGTCTCATTTGTTGCTTTTACAACAGATAGGTATGTATGTGCATAAAATAATTGGGGTCACTTTTGCAGTTAAGCCTCATTTTAGGGAAATTAAGGATGTTGTTAATTATACCCCGCCTACTCATTTTTCCATTTTGGAAGAGGAACTATTTTATTGGTAAAATTGCTGGTAGCTATAATTTAATGTTGCTTTGTTCCTGAGAAACTGGTAGAAATTAGAGGCTGAAAAATGTGTTCTGTGTTCTCAGCACATTCACCATGATAGGTCACACATCTCATGGTTACTAGTATTGTGCTGCACAACTAATTTTAGTTCAGCCATAAAACGCTGCTACATTTTTATACATGGATACTTGAAAGAAGCAAGTTTTTTTTGTGAAAAGCTTTGGTATTCGTACCGTTGCCAAATATACTTTGTATAGTAATGTTACGTAAAGGAAACAGTCTTTCCTATAATAGATTTTGATCCATCTATGACAAGTATCAAGACTATTAAAGATGCTTTTTATGCCTATTACCATATCTTGTTGCATTGTGTTGACTCGATTCATAGTTGATATTACCTCCTAGATGGTTTAGGAGTGCTTTTTGACTTGTATTGTGAAATTTCTCTTTACAATGGATTTAGCTACTATCAAATCATCATGTAGATCTAATTTAACTTATGTTATTGATTGAATATTCTGTCACTTAAACTTGTGTCCTGTTGTTAAAATTTGAATGTGTTTTGGCTAAAATACAATTTTAAGATATGTAAAACAAGAAGGCAGCTTAATTAGTAAAATATTAAATGCTTATTGGCCATCTGGCATAAGAGGACATTGTAGTGTTGACAATTTTGCTTCCAAAGTTCTAAAAATGGCCAATAAAATGTAAATAATTGCAACAGCAAAGATGTTTAAAGATTTTTTAATGAAAGAATTTTTGTGAATCACGTTGTATTCACTTGATGCAGCCCAACTCCTCTGAACTTTTCAAAAGTTTATTAAGCATGTTATTGGATTTAAATGTGATCTTTTTGCTACTATCTTGAAGCAAAAAATGCAAAGGTGAAAACAGAATTCTATACTTTTAGTTATATTAAAAGATAAACACAGCGCACACTGGAGAAAATGTTCTCACTGTCTGCACATTATGATGCGTCTTGTGATTAACATAACTTAACTGTTGTATGTACATTTTTATTTTTACTGTGTTCGTAATGTGTATTACCCTATACTTTATCAATGAGACTCAATAAAAAAAGTAAACCAATGTTGAGTCTTCTGTATAGTGTTAAGTAACACTTCTGTGTACATTTTTAGTAATGCTATAGTTAAATAGCAAAATTACAACACAGATGTTTTTGAAAAATCCTTTATGCTGTGTATCTGCAATTGTTTCTAACTGATTTGACAAGGAAAATAATTTGAGGTGCCACACTGTGGATTCCTTAAACAAATTAATGCAGGCTTATTTAAGTATTGCCTGAATAATGTCCAATATGGAACAGAAATAAAACCCCGCGAATGACTCTGAAGTCACAGCATGCCATGTGACTAGTCACACAGTGATGCATCACCTTCCAGTACATATCATCCCTCCCCCTTTACTTCAGTAAACTTCAACAAACTTTTAAATATTAATAATTACCCTCACTATGAACATCGGTTACATTGCCAAATATTATTATCTAATATGTACAAGTAACATGCAAGTCTTTCTGCTGGATGTTGATTTCGTTTTGGTAAGATATGTTCCAGAGCCTGATCTTTGACATCTATAGTCATCTGTTCCTCACAAATATCAAGTCAGGTACTCGCCTTGTGAAGTTGCTTTGTCAGCAACATTCATTGTTCTATTGCAATAGAATCTGAAGTTGATTATGAAATAATCCTTGGTTCAGGGATTTCACAACCTTAGTTGCCTTTCTGAAAGTGTTCTGCTAATTCACTTTGTGAAGTGAGGATTTGATCCATTTGTCTCTGTCATGTTCTCTTATCAAGTTGCACTGTAGCAGGCTTATCTTAGCTAGAATGGTTGCAGGTACCCACATCTCACTTGTAGTTTCTCACTAAAATTTAATTCTCAAACCAAAAGAGAAAATGCTGGAAAATCTCAGTAGGTCTGGCAGCACCTGTAAGGAGAGAAAAGAGCTGATGTTTTGGGTCCAAATGACCTCTTTGTCAAAGCTAAAAGGCATAGAAAATGGGAGATAGTTAGTTATAATGCAAGGTGACGGAATGAAAGACGAGTCGAAACCATGGGAGAAGGCTGTTAGTGGCAGTCCATAGAGAGAATAAAGGCTGTAAATGGCCAAACAGTATAGAAACTAAAGTCACATGAAGATTGTGGGAGGAAGGGGAAGAGAATTAGTGGGGAGTAAAATTCAGAACAAGGGGGAGGGAAAGCAAAGCATTTTATTTTACTGTTCTCTACCTCTTTATTTCTTGTCTATTTTCATTTTCTTTCTTTCCCACTCTTTCCAAAAGGTAGGTATTTATATCGGAACAATCCCTTATTGGTAACAATCATTAGCAGTGGTTATAACTCAGTTGCTACCCTCATCTGGAGGTAGGTTTGGGACATGTCAAACTTGCTGAACTGCTGACCGCTGACCAGTCTGTCAAATAGATCCTTGATTAGTGCAAGGGGTGCTGGTTGACCCACTACTGGATTTTTCATCATCACAATTACACACACAAGCATCAGATTTAATAACTGGGATGATTAGGGTTGCCCAGTTGCTCGTTATTACAGATTCAATCACTCCTTCCTTGACTAATTTTACTATTTCATTTCTACCTTCAGCTTAATTGCATAAGGCACAATTCTTATTTTGAATATCTAGGGTTGCTATCCAGTTTGATTTGGAGCTTGCTTCCATTCCAGTCATGGATCTTAAGAGTATTCCCAGACACTTTCATACACTTTACCAGAAGATTTTGTAGCCTGTTCTCCCTGTCAACCAGTTGGTTTATGCTCCACAGTTCAGGTTAATTTTGTGTAACCACATTTTAACAAAGAATGCAGGAAAATTTTCCTTTACTATGGACCATGATTTATCCTTCAGTGGAATTATCCCCTCAGTATAAGTTTGCAGGATTTTAGTGGTAATGTTTGAGCTTTTGATTATATGTTTTCTGGAAGAAATGAGACAACTCCTGTATCTACTATCTTTACTTGTTCATCTAACTTTGGATAAACCTAGCGCCTTTGGCTATTTTCTGTTCTTGATAGGACACATTTCAAATTCTTTCCTAATCTGTATTAACCTTCGAAATGTTTGTCTTCATCACAATTTGTAGACCATCTTTAAGATCTTGACATGTTTTTATGTCTGTACATCTTTAGGGTTGGAGAAATCTGTGGTACCAACATGCTTTGTGTGGCTTTTTTTGACACATTTTCTCTACTTCCCACATCCTTGCGGAGAGTGCCACAGCTGAGTACTCCTATAACATGCTTACATTTTGAGAGATTTCTTTCTGCTGGTTCCCATCTTGTGTATTTTGGCTCCAGCTCTAATTTGGGAAGCTGCTTTCATGGCCAATTCCATGGACATTGATCTCAATAGTAAGAGTTAAAGAGCTTTTGGTGAGCAATCATCCTTGTAGACTTCGAAATGAAGGATTTAAAACAAGTCGGTCTTGCGTATTATTTTCATGGGTTCAAACAACTTGTAGTTCTTTGCTAACTTTCTATTGTAATGTTTTCACTTTTTGACTCCCCTGACAAAATTGGAACCTCAGCAATTATTAACTGTTTAGGTGAAAAATGACTTTCGAGATTCTGTCAGTTCCTCGCAGATTTTTTTCACTGGGCTTCTGAGGATGCAAAAGGCTCTGTAGCAATGTAAAGTTTTTACGCCCTACTACGCTAAGGAAAGTGACTATTTTAAGTTTATCTGGCATCTGGTTTGGTATGATGTAGAGATGCCAGTGTTGGACTGGGATAAACACAGTAAGAAGTCTGACAACATCAGGTTTAAATCCAACTGATTTATTTGATAGTAAACTCACAAGCTTCCAAGGCCTGTTTGCCACCAGATAATATTGAAATTTCTCTCCGTGAGTATTTCATGTTTCCACATTTTCATCGAATGCCTCTATGGCACCACCTTTTGCAGTTAGCCGTTATTAAATCATTAATTAAACTTTCCTTCCCTCATTTCTTTTTATTTAATTTGTGTTATTTGTATCTGTAGTTTAGAATATCTGTTTTCAAACTACTTGGTAGGCAATCACACCTCTATTCTCTAACAAAAAGATTTACAATTTTTTTTGACTTTTATTCTGTTTTTATTTAAAGTTTTGCTTCTCTTTTTAGAATGCATAGGATTTCTTTCTAATGAGTATGAGGATCCCATTGCGTGCGAGGATCTGCCACATCCACCCACTAAACAGTAACCAAAATCTTTTAAGGCTACTCATGGTTTTTCTTGCAGTAGAAGTTTTTTTTAAATTTGACCTATTTGAGTTGAAGGCACTGACTTTTTCTCTTTCGTTTTCCTGATGTCAATACTTCCTTTCACACTGAAGTCACAGTTGCAAAGAAAAACTTCAGAATCTGGTCAGTTGCAGCTTAGAAACAAAGCATTGCCAGATTTTCCTTGTGTATTTGCAATTGTTTCTGACTAATTTGGCAACAAGAAAAGTTTATTTGAGGTGCTACACCATGAGTTACTTAAACAAATCAATGCAATTTTATTTACAAGATGTTTCCTGATTGAAGTCTAACATGAAAAAAAACACCAAATACCTCACATCATGTGACTAATCATAAAGGTGCATTACTTTACAATACACAACAATGAAAATCACATTTGAATTGGATTAAAAATGAAAGATTTTAAACTATTTAAGTTGTTCCATCAATTCATAATTTGATGATTCATGTATGGCATAATGGTTAGCACCGCTGCCTCAGTGCCAAGGACTCAAGTTTAATTCCCAGCTTGGGTCACTGAATGTGTGGAGTTTGCACATTCTCCCATGTCTGCGTGGATTTCCAAGTGCTCCAGTTTTCATGCTAAATTCTGCATCAGTGTAACTAAGGGATATTCACAGTAACTTAATTGCAGTATTAATGTAGACCTACTTGTGTTGCTAATAAATAAACTTAAATACCTCAATGTAAACAACCTCCAACTGAAAAGTTAGTTTAATTAATTTTTGTTGTTTTCTCCTTTTTAGTTAATGCCAACTTATCATCAATAGTTCTATTATACAAAACATGCCTTATTTGGATTTATATTCTATATCCCAGGAAAGACAATGAAAGAGTTCCTAATCCAATTCAGGAAACCTCTGCCAAAAGTTACTTTGTCTTTCAGCAGCTATCAGTCAAGATCATAATTTGCCTTCGTAGTGATGATGTGGTCTTAAAGGTGAGCAAGGCGTTGATTCTCATTGTAATGTCTGGAATGCAGTCCCACAGGTTTATCCCTATCCCTTCAATTAAAAATAAAACTTGTACATCACATGTCATTCCCCTGCTTTGATTTTTATTTGGCTACTTATAAGCAAAGAAGGGCAGCATAGCGTCCTGACTTGTCATTGTGTCAGGATCCTGGAATTCCCTCCCTAAAAACAGTGGGTGTATCTACACCACAGGTGTTCAGAAGGTGGCTCGTAACTATTTTCAAGGGCAATTAGAAACGAGAAATAAACACTAGTACTCCCAGCAATACACCAATCCCATGAATCAATTAAAAATAAGTTTAACCACAATTCCTCTAAATCTGAGCCTGTATGAATCTAAACACACTTAAACTGCTCTTTTATAACACTTTGAAGGCAGGACCTCAACTATTTGACAAATACTTTTTAAACGAAATGGCCAGTATTAGCCAAAGTCACCATGACAATGTTCAAATCAGCTCTTAGATAATGAACTATGTAAGTAATGATTAATAGGTGGTGACCTATTGGCATCCTTCAGAAATGCATTTACTGTACTTTAGTAGACAAAAAATGATTTATATAACTTTGGTATACAAGGACATTATTTATTCCCATTTGGGTATTAATTGTTATGAATAATTTGCTATATAAACAATTTTTATAAAGTTAAATATTTCTTCCTTGCTCTTGCAACATATGGTGATAAATTAACTAATTCCAGGAAAGTTTGCCAGCAACCACTGGATTAATTGTTACGTCATTACCACCTTTTTCAAAATCAACTCTTAAATTCATGTCACAATCCAAATAGTCATAAAGCAAGATTCACCATAGAATTACACAGAAGCAGTTATTAAAAATCAAACTTGGAAATATTTGCACAGCAGAAACAAAATAAATGGGGAACTTGCCCCAAACTGATATTACAAAATGTGAATTTCTTTCCAGTTTTAAATGAGCTGATGTTTCACTGAATACTTATCAATCCAGCTTTAGCAAATCTATGAAAATCCCAAATCTCACTGTTAAAATGGAAACTGTTTTACTTGTGCAAACAGCTATGATAATTCCATGCAACAACCCTCCAGATTGATTTTTAATTCTAAGCATATACCTATTTTATCAATTGAGGATATACAAATTTCACCACTTCCCCCCCCCCCCCCTCCCTCCCCTCCCCCCCCCCTCAGTAACAGGGCTGCCAACTCTAGTTGTACTTTCTTATGGATATTTCATCAAATGACTTCATTTTCCAATTGTGCTAATAAATCAAAAAACCCCAAATGCCTATGTTTTCTAACTAATGAATTATAATGTTCAAGGATCATAAAATCCCTAGAGTAAAAGGAGGCCATTCAGCCTATCAAGCTTGCACGGACAACAATCCTACCCGGTCCCAATCACTATAACTTCACATTTATTCTACTAGTACTCGTGACACTAAAGGGCAATCTAGCAAGGCCAATCAACTTAATTCACACATCTTTGGACTATGGGAGAAAACCAGAGGAAATCCATGCAGTCACAAGGAGAATGTGCAAACTCTACACAGTCACCCAAGGCCAGAATTGAACCCAGGTCCCTGGAGCTGTGAGGCAGCAGAGGTAACCATTATTGCACCATGTTGCCCTGAATTCAAATTTCACCATCTACCATAGAGGGATTTGAACCCAGAACCTTACCCTGGGTTTCTGGATTACTAATCCAGTGACAATACTACTACTTCATAGAATGATTTACCCCTTACAATACAACTAAATAAACATACATTTAGAAGAAATAATTCAAAATATTCAACAAAAATCTTAAATGGGAACTTACAACTGTAAGAGCAAGTGGATGGGAACAGGGTCTCTGGAAATTGACTTTAAATCTGCGATCTTTAAGTTCAGCTGCCCTCTGGGGGTTCCAAAGCCACTATGTCATCAATGACAGCAGCAGAATGCAGCTGTGCAAATAACAAAAACACATGAACTATAGAATCACAGAACAGTCAGTGCAGAAGGAGGCTGTTTTGCTCAGTATCTACACTGGCTGAGCGTTTTACCTACTGTCATTCTCCTGCCGCCGCCTTGTAACCTGGCCCTTTGATTCTTTTCAAATAATAGTCTGATTTTCTCTTGAATTCCTGCACTGACTCTGCTTCCACCACAGCTTTCATGCATTCCAAACCCTAACCACACTCTGTGAAAGTGTTTTTTTCCCCTCATTGTTTTTGCATCTTATAACAATTACCTCATCTGTATGCTCTGGCTCTCAATCCTACTCACATGCAAACAGTTTCTCCCAATCCATCCTGTCCAGGCCTCATAATACTTTTATCAAATTTCCTCATAGCTTTCTTTCCCTCGGCAAATCATCCCAATTTTTCCAAACTATCTTAAGTCCCTCATCCCTGGAATCATTCTCATAAACTGCCTTCAAGTTATTCCTAAAACTATGTCCAGAAATGTATTCAGTATCCAACTGAAGTCTAGATAGTGTCTCATATAAACTCAGCAAAATCTCCTTGCTCTGGTACTCTATGCCCCTAATAAAGCATATAGTATCCCAAATTTTAATAACAGTTGTCAACATATCCTGCCACCTGACTAATGCACGCCCCTGTTCCTTCATCCTCTTTAGGTTAGGATTATTTTTGTTGGAGTTCAGACAAACAAGGTGGAGGGGGGGGAATCCTCAAAGACTTTTTAACAGGACAAGACAGGATAGATGCAGGAAGGATGGTGGAGGAGTCTAAAACCAAGGGTTACACAGTCTGAGAATGCAGGGTAGACCGTTTAAGATGGAGGTGAGGAGACTTCATCGGTGGTGGGTCTGTAGAATTCATTACCACAGGAAGTGGTTGATGCTAAAACATTGAATGACTTCAAGAGGTCACTAGATGTAGCATTTGGGGCGAATGGGATCAAAAATTATGGACAAAGTAGGATTAAGTTATTGAGTTAGTAAATCAGCTATAGGCTTGAAGGTCCAAATGGTCTCTTTCTACTCCTATCTTCTGTGTTTGTATGATCATTTTGTGGTCTACCCTGGCTTCTATTCCTCCTTTGTTCTCATACTGGATGTTGTTTTTAAATTCCCCGATGACATTTTCTCTCTCAACACCTCCCCTTCCCTGGTACCCAGGAGAATCAGTAAGAATTTAGCAACACCAATTTTTAATCCAACTGATTTATTTGATAGTAAAAAAGCGAGCTTTCGACTCTGTGTCTTCCTCAGGCAAATGCCTGAGGAGAATCAACACGTCTTAAATCACACAGATCAATATGGGACGCAAGTTGGACTTATAGAATCACAGAACCCTACAGTGCAGAAAGAGGCCCTTCGGCATCAAATACAATCCCACCCAGGCCCTATTCCCCCATATCCCTACATTATTATACCCACTAATCTTTAACCTATGCATCCCTGGACACTAAGGGGCAATTTCTTTGGTTATGCTAAGAAATTGCAAAACCTAACCTGCATATCTTTGGGAGGAAACTCGAGTACCTGTAGAAAACCCACGCAGGCACGAGGAGAATGTGCAAACTCCCCCCACACACACGGCGATCTGAACCGGGAATCGAACGCAAGACCGCTGGAGCTGTGAAGCAGCAGTGCTAACTACTGTACTACCGCTCCATCCGGTGGATTAGAGTCCTCCCAGACTCTCAAGCGCTGCAAGAGCTCCCGGTCTGCTCTTGACCCCTTACGATTGTTGGTATCGCGGCGGTCGAAACTCATTCGATGGCTGCCTTTGTTTTGGTTGGCTCAATGAGGCCGCCAATCAGAAATCCGATTGCATCGGTGCGTTATTATGCGCACCAATGTTTGCAAATGTAAGAGCCAATCTGATTGGTCGAGCTGCAGGGGTAAATGAAAGAGTAGATCTGACTGGTCAGGAAGCGGGGAACAAATAAAACAGTAGTTTTGATTGGTCAGGAAGCGGGGGGGGGGAAGCAAATGAAAGAATGGATCTGAATGGTCGAGCTGCAGGGGAGTAAATGAAAGAGAGGATCTGATTGATCGGGCTGCGGCACGGCCGCGGTCCAAAGCTGCTGAGTCGGTGACGTCATCGCCACATCGGCTAGAGAGAGGTGAGAAAGACCGAGAGCGGGATGGAGGTGGCTCAACTATGACAGTCGAAGTTTTGCCGTCATTTTGCACAACTCAGGTACCTGCTGAGGATGGGAAAGGCTGTGCCTATACAACAAAAGTCTTAATGTGTCTGCAGCTCTCCCTCTCTCCAGAAATGGACCTAAATCGGCAGTTAGTGTCGAACTTTCCAGAAGCAGGCTGTTTGTATTTTTGAGCAGGACCGCTCCATTGCTGAGTGATCTCTGTGGGCGCTGAGTCGGGGCCAGCGGCACGGGCTAGGCCGCTCTGCCCTTGTTTGTCCAACTCCAGACTGCCACGGTTGGCTAACCCACTTACCGCCTGCTGATTGGCGCGGGGCTTCGCTAACAGTCCAATGATATGATGGCTAGGATCAGCCCACTTTCCCATTGGTTTCGGGACCTGTCAACCAAAGAGCTGTCAGCTGGTCCAGCTTCTGGTTTTTTGGGTAAAAATTGAAGACTTCGCACAAACTGCAGAATTGCAACATTTTTGTGAATACGTTGAAGGAATTCCACAATTTATGACTTTACCTAAAGTCCCACTGATTAATTACACTTATTTTTAATTACAGATTTATAGCACAGAAAGAGAACCTTCAGTCCATCATGTCTGTCCCAGCCATCAGTTACTTGTCTATTTCTACTCTCATTTTCCAGCACTTGGTCCGTAAACCTTGTATGGCATCCACTTCAAGTGCTCACCCAAATTCTCTTTAAATGTTGAGAATTCCTGCCCTTTCAGGCAGTGTTCCACAGAAATCCCTAGAGCGTTTTGAATTTTAGCTACTGTTAAAATGATCCAGATCTCCCAGTCAGCGCTGACACTAAGGATTAAAACAAATGCTGGGGGAAGAAAGACTCAGGCCCAGCAGCGTCTGTGGAGAGTTATTGTTTCAAGTCTGTATGACTTTTTTACAGGTGAAGGTAGAAAAGTAATGGATTTTACATGGCGGGGGGTATTGTGGGCAAAATAAAAAATCAGGGATAAGTGGTTGCTCGTGAGAAATTTGCCAAAGATATCATTGGACACAATACAAAGGGAGAGTTAATGATAGTGTTAAAGACTAATGAAGATGCTGATAGTGGCATGAAGGTAAGATAGCTTTTCATCACTGAGTTACACTGGACATTAAACTATGTAACAACAATGAATATCTAGGTAAGTATGCATTTAACCCAAGCCTGTATGCAGGGGCTCCAAGTAGCACAGAATGATCCATAAATTCGAATGACCTGGGCAGTTGCAGTATATTTACTCATGTCAGGATTTCTCATGGATCCTAAAGTTTAATGGGATTGAAGTACTGCTGTTGGCATCAAAAAATCTTGTCTAATGTTTTTAAAAAAATGAACTGAGTATTGGCCTGCCACTTATTTTTGTCCATTTACTCTTAAAGAAAATGTTTCTATTAACATCTTTGACTTTGCATAAAATTCAGTAAGAAGTCTCAGCACCAGGTTAAAATCTAGCAGTTGAGTGACCTAATGAAGGAGCAGCACTTTGAAAGCTCATGATTCCAAATAAACATGTTGAATTTTAACCTGGTATTGTGAGGCTGCTTACTGTGCCCACAGTATCTCCACATTTTTGCAAAAAGTTACATTAATGCACCTACCTGTATGAACAGTTCTACCATTACAAAATTACCACTTGGTAAGAATTTGGAATATTTACAGACCTGTCAAATTGTACCCAAGCAACCTTAAGAAGACATGGGAGAAATTTTAGGAAAAAGAAAGAGGATAGGGCAAACTGACATGAGGCTGTACTATTGAAGAGGAACCTTTTAAATTATTGTACATCTCTATGCTAAGTTTTAGTGATTTTTGAGTACATGGGCATCCAAATGTCTTCATCGCTTCACAGTTCCTAGTCTCTAACCATTTAAGAAAATATTCAGATTTTTGTTTCTCAGGTACAAATTGAATAATCAGTTTCCCACTTTTGAACAAGAGTCAAATTGGGCTCCATGTCAACCCTGCCAGACCTGTTCGGGTTTTTCAGCATTTTCTGTCTTTATTTCACTTCTCCATAAGAATTGTATCTCTTTGTTTTGCCAATATGTCTGTCTATATCCCTTTGCAACTCTCAGTTCCTACAATTTATCATGCAACCTAATTAATACTTTCTGCAAAGCTGGATATGCAACTCTGTTCCCTCATCCAAATCTTTAGTCTTAATTTTAAAGCTGAGGCCCCAAAAAAATCACCAAGGAATACCAGTTGCTAATCAAAGATCAAACCTTTTATCCTAACTCCTCATGCTTTCTAACCAGTTGTGAACGTATGCAGCAAGCTTACCTCCAATCATGTTGCCTTCTGATTTCGCCAATAATGTCTTCGGTGAAACTTCATCAAATGCTGCTGAAAATTCAATTAGGACAACCTATGTCCAGCATGCAAATGATTTCTGAAAAGTTCTTAGATTAGTCTTTGATCCTGCTGATATTTGTCCAAAGGCTCAGTCTTTCTTGTTTCATGGTGTATCTTGTCTCACTCAGTCTGAGTGAGGAAAATCAGTCCAAACAGGAGCTCTAGAATTATAGTGAAGCGAAGTCCCACTCCCTCTGAAGTGGCAGTCTGCTGGTGATTGCCACGCTGAGGAAGTTATGGGCCAAACTAACAGACCTATATCTGGTTTTTTTTCTCCTTTGTCTTCAATAATGGGAATATAACCCAAACGCACTATTCTTGAATTTAGAAAGTTTTGTAAAATCTGACTTATCTATTTGCAATTTTCTTAACTAATCTAACTCATGGTCTTTAATTGCAGCTTTTTTGGTACATCTCTTCTTTCAGTAAAGATAGTATCATGATGTAGAATGATTTGATATAGTTTTTACTCTATGATTGATCACTACTGATTTCAGATGAAGGGGAATAACAAAGACAAAGTTCTTTTCATCTAAGGGCGGACAAATGAAAGAGCACATAAAATAGTCATGCTTACTAGAATTCTTGCAGCAAAGCATCTATCAACAATATTTGGTGGGGATTAGAATGTGAGAATCTAACACAAAAAAGACTATGCAAATTGCACCAAGTACAGACAAGATCAATGTCAATAAAATGAAAAGTACCACTTAATTCTTGGTACTGACATTGAGTTCAGATACTAGCTTCCAGCACCTGCCATTCCACTGGTGCTTTTCAAAGACTGCATATGCTTATTGCATGGCTGTTTCAAGATTGAGCTAGAGAATTGTGATTTATATCCCTGTTTGAGATTTTGTGTAATTCAGATTCACACAGTGAGGGAACTGCATTTTCAGAGGTGCCTCTTTTTTACATGAGACATTTAACCAATTGTCCTTCTGCTTGTTATCAAGGGTGGGGCCTCAATTTAGTGTCAGCTTAATAATTTTGAAATGTTTCCTTAATTTCCTTTTCATTCCTGTTTCCTATTCTTTACAAACTTTCATATTGTCTTCAACTTTCCAGTTTCTCCAAAGCTCCGTGGCTTTCTGTCAAATTGCAGTGAACTTTGTAATTCTTTATAAAACTCCAGCTGTTCAGAATTTTGAAACTCAAAAGATGTTGCTATTATTTCTGTAGCATTGCAATTGCACTTTAAAATCAATGTTATTTTCCTGTTCTAATGTATTTCTTCTTCTCTGATAGGTACTCATTACTGATGCAATGGAATTTTTTGCAGTGGACCGGAAAAGTGAGGCTTGTTAAAGAGCAGCCGAGAGCCAAACGAGAGTGCATTGTTTTCTCGAGTACAATCACTCTCTTCCAAGTCATCATTGTAGCTCCTGGTAAACTTGAAGCACTCAGTATTTGAGGGAAACTTGTCATTGGATAATTTGGAATCCCCTAAAAAGGATAGCTGTTGAACCATGTTTGCAAAACTGAAAAAGAAGATTGCTGATGAGGCAGGCAGCACCTCACGGCCCGGTACAGGACGGATTCCAAGATCAGTCAGCAGAGACTCCATCACTTCAGTAGGAGCTGACTCTGGAGATGACATAGTATGTATATGATTCCTATAATTCCATGAATTATTTGGCATGTCTAAGAATGTGATCTTGGAAGGGGCTTTATTGATAGGCAGGGTGATTTCATCATCAGTCACAGCTGCCTGCATTTTATTTTTGCATCTATGTAGCTTTGTATGGTTGGCGACAACAATGTTAATGTTGCTGTATTAATGTTTCTGTAAATCTGTTTTGTGCAGTAGAAGCTCTTGTCTTTGGGCTTGAGAGACTCCCTGACTTCTGACATGTAAATTTGTAGAATACAGGTGATGGAAAACAATTGAAAGGAATTCTGTGAATTGGCATAGGAAGCAAAATATAAAAGCATATGAGAAAAATCCAGCATCAGAACAAGGTGACGACAAGACAGTTTTAATGATTCAATGAGCTGGATTTTGAAGTAATAACAATTTTGAAGAAATTGCAAGCATCAGCCATTATGACTCCTGAAACGGGTAACAGCTCTAGAGTCCTGACATGCACAGTTAAATATGGAAAAGTTGCTGTCAGTAATTCTGCACTACTCCATAGGGTGAGCACTTGAAGTTTCCCCACGCTGCAATCCGGTTGAAATCATTAAATTGAAAAAACTTGCGTTCTTGTGCAGAGGGCAGCACAATGGCATAGTAGAAGATGTACTGGTTAGATGCATTGGTCATGCTAAATTCTCCCTCAGTGTACCTGAACAGGTGCCAGAGTATGGCGACTAGGGGATTTTCACAGTAGCTTCATTGCAGTGCTAATGTAAGCCTACTTGTGACAACAATAAACTTAATCACACTGTGAAAACTCTTGGAAAGGTTACAAATTGTTGATTTGAGGTGTAACTGAGTTTTAATGCTTTACTCAGCGACTGAACAGCCTCACTGACTCTGAAAAACTAATTTTATATTTGTATAATGTCAGATTTCTCCATTATAATATTTCATAATTTTTTTGAAGTTTGATATTTTAGCTTCCAATCCTGTGTGTATATCTCACTTAATCGACTTTGCGAAATTTTAATTAAAATGAATAGTTCAGTGCATTTCCTTCTCTTCATGCTGTCAGTGAGAATGTTTCAATACGATTTACTTTATGATATCATTATTGATGGACACCTGGAGAGCCCCTTGGCTTGGCTTCTGATTCAAACTGACATTGGGAAAAGAGGAAATCCGCACCAAAAAAATTGCTAGATGGGGTATCTTTCTTTAAGTCTGCAATGAGTGTTATTTTGCTGCTGACCACAAGTTCCAGGCCAGTAAGTGGCCAAACTTGGGGAAACAAAATACTGTTCATTGCTGAGACCGATATTTATAGGATAATTTCAGCTTTACATGTGTCAAAGCATAACGTAGTGTTTCAGATGCAAAACTTTAGGAATAAACATAGTAACCAATAAAATATGAATAGTTTGGTGTGATCATTTTCCTCCGAGTCATGATGGAGGATATGTTAATTAATTGTGGCATGTTGCAAGATCCCACGATGTCAACAATTCCTGTGCGTTTCTATTTGTGTAGTGGGGATTTGCTAACAGATATGCAGCCTTACTTAATAAGGCCTAGGGGTACTGAAAATTCATTTCGTTTTGAGTAATCTCCAATCATTTGTCCTAATAATGGCAGACAGTTCATCAATGATTCCACATGGGCAGTTTAGCATCCAGAGAAAAACGTTTTCCAACTAGTGCCTTGTTAATTTAGAATTTTTCACATTTTGGAATGAAATAATCAAATCAATTCGGCATGTTTTATAATACAGTGCTTATTTATATTAGCATATAGTTGCAACTGAGGATGAGTACTGGAATAATACAAGATGTAGTTTCTTAAATATATTCAGAGTCTGAAGCAGATTATAATAGTTCCAGGTTGGATAATTAATAACTCTGCCATGCTCATTTGAAAAAGGAGGACCCTTACAGTTTGATATGTACTCCATGGGTAAGTCCAAAGAATAATAGAATTTTGCTAGTTGGAAACTTGTGGCTGCACTGGGTGTGACTTAAAGACATAAATTATCCATGTAACCATATGCATTTACCCAGCTAACCCTCCTAACCTACATATCTTAGGACACTAAGGGACAATTTAGCATGCCCCTTATGCATCTAACCTATAAATCTTTGTAGTATGGGAGGAAACCAGAACATGCAGAGGAAATCCACGCAGGCATGGGGAGAACATGCAAGCTTACACTGTCACCTAAGGCTGGAATCAAACATGGGTCGCTGGTACTTTGAAGCAGCAGTGTGAGATGTGCCAGCGTGTGAAATAAGTTTGTATTTTGGAATTGATTCTTAAAGGAGTTTTTTCTTATGTATTCCAGAAATAGTTCATGTGTTGTTAAGTGCATGCCACAAGTAAGGAAAAACAACATTTCTATTGTCAGTATTCTGATTTAAGAGGCCCAATTGAATGTATTTTTGGTTTGTTTACTCTCTGAAGAATGAACATGCTGCAGACTTAACTTCATATACGTTGCTTCACAGACATATATGACTCATTAGATTTTAATATTGAATTGCATTTTGTGATCCTGAAGGACATGTAATCCTCCTCAGGCTAGCCCCTAATTGTAACCCTATTGTA
The DNA here is from genome assembly GCA_024679065.1 of Sphyrna mokarran. NCBI lineage: Eukaryota > Metazoa > Chordata > Chondrichthyes > Carcharhiniformes > Carcharhinidae > Sphyrna > Sphyrna mokarran. The sequence goes on from JAGIQG010000025.1 coordinate 19,557,659, forward strand.
ATTAGATGTAGACAGTATGTCCTCGTCAGTGACATCACCAGAGTGCCCTGAGACAAGAAAAATCAACCTGACTGTTTAAAGGAGGACTTTGATTACTTTTTAAAGAAATCATAAGTGGATGTTTTCAAAATGCATTTGGAAATGTGCTGTGGTCCTTCTCAGAACAAGTCTGATGCTAATTTTTTTTGAAGTTTGGAATATTACATCATGTGATTAGGCTATAAGATATTTGTCTGTTTAAGATAATATATTACTCTATATTCAAGAAATAAGTGTTGATTTCACTTAGATTGCTGATGAGAGCTCTTGTTATACAGACAGATTTTTAGGTTGGAAAATGAAACTGCTATGGTTTTGGAAAGGGGTCTGCAAGAAGTGGCATTTTGCATCAGTAAGGAAGGGAACAGAATGCAGGGGTAGTCAGTGTACGTTATCCTAATTGTAAGGATCATTGTTTAAACATTGTACAATTACATACCGCCTTTGTTATAATGAATTTGATTCTAATGTCAAGCTATTTAACATTTTTTCTTTCTTGTCGCCTGTACTGTAGCTTTTGAAAGAGTGATAGACAATTGTATATAGAATGACCAAACCAGATTTACTATCAGTTTGACCACTTCAGATTAACCCTATTCACAATCAGAGTGGCAAACCATCATTATTTTAGCAGACAACTAGTACAGACAGCATAGACTGGTGCTTTTCAAATTTGATAAATCTGTATGGTTATTTGTTATTGTTCAAAGATTGATAAGATTTACATGTGCATAAACAACAGATGGACAATTGCATCAAATATATAGCACAAAGGCAGGCCATTTGGCTCAACATGCCCATGCTGGTGTTTATGCATGAGCCTTCTCTTATCCTCTTAACCCTCTCATATCAACATTTCTTTCTATTCTTCTTTTTCTCATGTATTTACCTAGCTTCTTTTTGTATTTATAAAATTACCTCAATTATGTCTTCTGGTACTGAATTCCACGTTCTCACCACTCTGGTAAATGAAGTTGCTCCTGATTTCCCTGTTGATTTGTTAGTGATTATCTTCTGTTTATAATGAACACATCTTTATGCAAAAATTAAAAAATTAAGACTTGTGCTTTAAATCTTTTATCATTGACTATTACCGTAAGTTCATATTTTCTTTCACTCAGTTGCCTAACAAAAAATGAAAATTCTTGTTTCTTTTTTCTGATTTCTGCTCCAGCAATACTGAGCCACAGATGTAATGTGCGCACATACCTGGACTTGATTCTGCCGAAAGGAAATTGAGGTTTCAGACTGTAAAGAATAAGTAGTCCATTTGCCTCCTCAAGCCTGCTGCACCATTCAGTAGGATCATGGCTGATCCCACATTCCTCGTGTCCACTTTCCTGTCCCTTTCCTATAACCCTCGATTTCCTTACTGATCAAAAATCTATCTAGCCCAGCCTTAAATATGCACAAGAACTCTGTCTCCATGGCTCTCTGTGGCAGAGTTCAAGAGACTCTCAAGCCTCAGAAAAAAAGCCTTCTCATCTCAGTCTTACGTTGGTGTCTCCTTTATTCTCAGACATTGCCTTCCAGTCCTAGACTCCAGGAACATAGGAATTAGGAGCAGAAGTAGGCAAAATCAGCCTTTCAAGCCTGCTCTGCCATTCAGTCAGATCATAGCTGATCTTTCCCTGTTCTCAAATCCACCTCCTATCTGTTCCCTGTATCTTTTTATCATTTTTCTTACTTGAAGCAATATATCTATCTCTTTCTTGAAACCATTAAATGCCTCAGACTCTTCTATGCAATGGGACCGCGAGTTTCACAAATTGACCAATCTGAGAGAAGTAGTTTGTCCTCATCTCGGTTATAAATTTACTACCTCCAACCTATACTTGTGACCACTCGTCCTAGATTATCCCATAAGAGGAAATATATGACCTATATTTACTTTATCAATCCCTTTTAAAATTTTATAAACCTCGATCAGATCCCCTCACATCCTTCTAAGCTCCACTGAATATAAGCCCAAATTGATCTCTCCTCGTACATAACCCTTTCATCCCTAGAAATAACCCAGTGAATCTCCTCTGATCTGCCTCCGGTGCCACCACATCCCTCCTTAAAACAGGAGAACAAGATTGGATAATACTCCAGGTGTAATCTCACTGTTAGCTTATTTAATTGCAACAACACAGCTCTACTTTTATACTCCAGTCCCTTTGCAATAGATGCCAACATCTCATTTGCCTTTTTTATTACGTGCTGCACCTGCATACCAACTTTCTGCAAGTCATGAACACACCTGGGTCCCTTTGTCTGGATGCATTTTGAATCTGTTTTCCATTTGGGTAATAATTTGCATTTCTATTTTTTCTCTGCCAAAATGGATATCTCACACTTGGCAAATTAAACTCCATCTGCCAACGTTTGGTGCGTTCTTTTAGCATATCCATATCTGTCTGTAAAATCTTCATATCCTCTTCACTGCTTGCTTTCCCACCTATGAGGGGAAACGTCCTTTTGGCATTTACCCATCAAGCCCCTTAAGTATCCTAATATGTTCCAATGAGATCACCTCTCAATCTTCTCAATTTAATTTGTATTCCATATGCAGTTGTATTTCAAATGAACTTTTCTGCATAAAATATAGGCTACACAGGCAACCAGCATGACAAAAGTGGTGGTAGACCTAATGGTAATTTACTTCAAATCTACGTCTCAAATACATATGTTTTGTACTCCTTACTTCTAATTGTCCCAAGCTCAGAACATCTTCAGCCCAGTTTCTCCTATATCTTTTCCACTTTATCAGTGTTGTCTGATAAAGGGTTTCAATAGTGGCCAAACCTGTGGTGGTCAGGTCACTATTTTTACCAGCTGATGCAAAATATATGCAATTTTAATAAAACAAATGGATGATCTTTTCAAAATGGATTTGAAGTTTCAAACCATCAAAACTCAACTGTCAGAGCTGGGAAAGTAGCTTCAAAATGGTTTTGCGATCCTTTCAGTGTGCCCTCTCAAAAGGATGGTGATAATCTGTTAACTGAAATATTTTGTTGTCTGATGGTGTGTTCTAGTTTATCTCAGTGAAATAAATTTCTTCAAGAGTAAACTGTCATTATTTTATAAGAATTGGTATATAGTGACTTGAGGGTAAAAAAGAAGCAACAAATCTTTACATACTGTTTTCACTGGAAAGCTGGAGGCTGAAGGGAGGCCTGATGGAGGTATATAAAATTGAGAGGCATAGATAGGGTGGGTAGTCAGGCTCTTTCCAGGGTGGAAGTGGCAATAACAAGGGGCACCTGCTCAAGGTGACGGGGAAGTTTAAGGGAGATGTGCATGGGTACAAGGGGACACGGGTTCAAGATTTAAGGGAGATGTATAGGGGAAGTTTTTCCATTCAGAGTGTGATGGTGCCTGGAATGCATGTCAGAAGAGGTGGAAGCAGGCTCATTAGCAACATTAACCATCCGGATGGAAAAATGAATATGGACAGAATAGAGGTATACGGACTGAAAAAGGGTACAAGTTTTTTTAGTTTATTTAGGGCATCATGATGGCACAGGTCTGGAGGGCTGAAGGGCCAGTTTCTGTGCTGTACTTTTCTTCATTCTTTGTTATATTCTCTTCCATGCTCTGACCTGTCTCGCTTACATTCTGTAATCTGTCATTCCCGAGCACAGCATCCAAACATTTAAAACACCTTTGGCTCATGGCAGGTCTCCGCTAATCCCTCCTTTTTGAGCCAACAATGCACAATTCCTTTCAATTGGTCATTTCAGCAGGTGTAAACTGAACATATTTGGATGTTGCTGCACTGCTCCAACTTGCCAAAATTGTAAATTTCAAGCCTTGTTTTCAACCATGCAGTGCTATTAGATGAAAACCATCATGCAGTGCTGGTAGTTATATGACAACTGCTAATTACTGACTAACAAAATCAAGTTCTTTAGTTGACATCCTGTGTCATAAGATTCCATATCAGACGGATATCCAGCCTTGCTTTTCTAATCCTTCAATGAGTGATCCCACTGATCCAAATGTGCCATTGTTTAGAGAACCCAGAACGAACAGAATCTCTGAAAGTGTGCCATTTAATACCTTTTCCTGTCTCATTGAGCAAGTAGTTCTCCAGCTTCTAGGTCCCTAGAAACTTAACTAAACTATATTTTAACAAAAGTAATCACAACTTGACTGATATATGATTACTTTTTGACAGCGACATAGTCAAATGGCGTAAAGCAGTCTAGTGAGTGACACTCATACTCTTGCCCACTACTGCAACAACACTGCTTTACTCAACTTCGAATGCGAGACTGTTTTATCTTGCCCTTGTCTGAAAGGCTCTCATGTAGCATGGTTATGTTCTTCTTGCCTCTGTCTGTAGATCTAACTATGAAAACAAGCCAGCTTGAAATGTCAGTGAACCCTGAAAAAGATGTTCCTGTTAGCTGTGAAAATAGTTGTGTCTTATACTTTTTGTTTTATTGAGTTCCCTACCCCATATTAGGGAACTTGTGCTTTTACACTAACAATTAAGAAACAACTTAATGAATCTTAATTATGCATGGATCATAAAATGGATCAGAAAAATACCAGCATACAACAGCTGAGACCTTCAGTGGATAGGTCATCAATCACTACACAACAAACTATATTTTGAGGTGTGTTGGATAGACCAAAGTACAAACGAGTAATGTTGACATTTGATAAATAGAACATTGTATTCAATAGTCATTGTGCTTAAAATAGAAAAGGGGTTTTAGATCACCGGATTAGAAGTGAACGTACTTCTAATTTGGCTAAATTAAATTTCCATCTGTATTTGTTTATAATGTAGCTTAAATAGGAGAAATATGAACCACATTAATGATTATTCTAATTTGTTTACACCTTTGCTCCCCCCCCGCTTTTGTAAGGCCTCTGATAGTAGCTGCTCTCGAGAGGATCTGTTGTCGCAGTTGCTGCGGCGAAACGACCAAGTTCGAAAGTTGGAAGTGAAACTGTCAGGTAACTGTTTTAATCTTCAAGTTTCAGTTGGCTTGTTGCATTTACCGTTGCATTTTGTTTCTGCATTGAAATTTAAGTGATGACGGTGAGTGACTTAAGAGCCCTATTTAGTATCAGTACAATATTCTGTTCTATTCATAATATTGGGTAGGATCAAAGCCTATTTTCAAGTTTTCCTTTTATTAATATGAGCAAATCTGATCCTTGCAGGTGTGATATTGCAACCTTTGGCCATTAGAATCAGTCATGCATATGAAATAATGCATATTTCACAACATTGTGCTGTCCTGTATCTATAGTTGTAGTTTGTGCATTTTTAAATGAAGGCCTAATATGTTTTCCAACATGATAGGTAGAATGTTATTTCCAAGCATGTAATTGTTTCTCTTTCTTGCTAGAGACATTTCATAAATATTCATCAAATACTGATTTCAGCTTATATGCTTTAGTAATTCGCGAAAAACAATTGTGAAAAATAAATCTGAATAATGCCCAGCCCAGGGTCTCATCTTGCCATCTAATTTAATGGACAGTGGAAGAGGCTGGCTCAACATACAGCCTGGTTAATTAAACCCTGCGGGCTGATGGCCAGTTAAAGGAGGGTGGCGGGAGAAGGAAGGTGCTCCTTATCCACTTCCGTGTCAATCAGAGGACCCTATCGATAGTTTTGCTTTACAATATCCACCTTTACCCAACCCCCAGTCATTCTCGCAGGGGTTTGTCAGCTTGGCCTCAGCAAGATTTCAGCTCTAGGACATCTCTGCAGGAGTCCCACAGGGTCGTGTCCTAGACCCAGCAATCTTCAGCTCTTCATTAATGACCTTCCCTTCATCATAAGATCAGAAATGGGAATGTTTGTCAATGATTGCACACTGTTCGTGACTCCTTAGATACTGAATGCAGCAAGATTTGAACAATACTCAGGCTTGGGCTGACAACTAGCAGGTAACATTTGCATCATATAAATGCCAGGCAACAACCGTCACAATAAGACTCTTTAACCACTGCCACTTGACATTCAGTAGTGTTACCATCATTGAATCCCCCACTTACATCCATCCAAGTAAGTGGGGCATATTCTATCACATTCCTGACTTGTGCCTTGTAGATGAGATAGACCTTGGGGAGTCAGGAGGTGAGTTACGCACCACAGTTTTCCTAGCCTCTGACCTGCTCTTGTAGCCACTGTGTTAATGTGATGAGTTTCTGCTCAATGGTAACCATTGAGCAGAAACTCATCACATTAACACAGTGGCTACAAGAGCAGGTCAGAGGCTAGGAAAACTGTGGTGCGTAACTCACCTCCTGACTCCCCAAGGTCTATCTCATCTACAAGGCACAAGTCAGGAATGTGATAGAATATGCCCCACTTACTTGGATGGATGTAGCTCCAACAAAGAACAAAGAACAAAACAGCACGGGAAACGGGCCCTTCAGCCCAATGAGCCCACGCCGCCATCCCGATGTTCCCACTTCTACCCACGTTCCTGTCTGTTTATAGATCTATGGATTAAAAACCAAATTTGAGACAATTTAGGGAGAATTTGTTTTGCCACTTAGCTTAAGAGCACATCTTTGGGATGTGGGAGGAAACCCAGAGAAAACCCACGCAAGCACGGGGAGAATGCGCAAACTCCCACAGACACAGGCCCAAATCCATGTATCTGCACAGCACAGTGATAGTCACTGAGCTGTTGTGTTGCCCATCAAATGGTCCAGGTCAAGCGTACACTAACGACGTGAAGCACTAGGATACTCTTGAAAGATCCAAGAGCAGCTCTTTCACGACCCATCATGTGTATGCCCCTTGTTAGACAACAAGGTGGACCAAAGCACCTGTAGGATAAAAACAAATACATCAATATCATCATCTATTTACACACTTCCCAGAGACTCCCAAGGCTCATGATCCCTATCTTAAATTAGTTTTCTATACCCTTCCATTCCCATTCTGTTCATGTGCCCATCTAAGTATTTCTTAAATAACTCCAGAGTGCCTGCCTCCACCACTTTACTTGGCAGCGCATTCCATACCCCCACCACCCTCTGTGTGAAAAAACTCCCTCTAGCATCCAAATTATACCTTACCCCCCTCACCCTAAGCCTGTGACCCCTCCTGCTATTTGAGTCCATCCTAGGAAAAAGCTTAACCCTGTTTACTCTATCTATACCCCTCATAATCTTGTACACCTCTATTAGATCTCCTCTAAGTCTACGTCTTTCTAAGGAAAACAGTCCCAATTTGCCTAACCTCTCCTCGTAACTCAGACCTTCCATACCAGGCAGCATCCTGGTAAACCTCCTCTGCACTCTCTCCAGAGCCTCCACGTCATTCCAGTAGTAAGGCAACCAGAGCTGGACGCAGTATTCCAAATGAGGTCTAACTAATGTTTTATACAACTGCAACATTAAGGGCCAGCTCTTGTACTCTATACCACTTCCTGTAAAGGCTAGCATACCATATGCTTTCTTCACAACCTTCTGCACCTGCTCTGCCACCTTCAGAGACTTGTGCACCTGCACCCCCAGGTCCCTCTGCGTTTCTGTACTCTTAATAGGTCTACCCTTTGTCATATACCTCCCCCCTGCATTCTTTCTCCTGAAATGCATCACCTCACATTTATCAGGATTGAATTCCATCTGCCATCTATCTGTCCAAGCTACCAGCCTATCTATGTCCTGCTGCATCGCCTGACAATGCTCCTCACTATCCGCAAGTCCAGCCATCTTTGTATCGTCTGCAAACTTGCTGATCACTCCACTTATTCCCTCTTCCAAGTCATTTATATATATTACAAATAGAAGAGGTCCCAGTACCGAGCCCTGCGGCACACCACTAGTGACTGACCTCCAACTAGAAAAATACCCTTCCACTATTACACTCTGTCTCCTATTACTAAGCCAGTTACTTATCCGTCTAGCTACCTGTCCTTGTATCCCATGAGCCTTGACTTTTTCAACTAACCTCCCATGAGGGACTTTGTCAAACGCCTTACTGAAATCCATATAGACGACATCGCCCTTTGTTGACCGTTTTTGTCACCTCCTCAAAAAAGAAGCTTGACACTATCTAGGATAAAACAGCCAGCTTGATTGGCACCACATCTACAAACATTCAATCCCTCCACCAGAACACTGAGTAGCAGCAATGTGTACTATCTGCACGATGCAGTGCAGCAATTCATCAAAGATCCTTAGACAGCACCTTCCAAACCTTAGACCACTTCCAGCTAGAAGGACAAAGACAGTGGTACATGGGAATATCATCACCTGCAAGTTCCCTTCCAAGCCATTCAACATCCTGATTTGGAAATATATTGCTGTTCCTTCGCAGTCACTGGATCAAAATCCTGGAATTTCCTCCCTAACGGCATTGTGGGTCAACATGGACTGCAGTGATTCAAGAAGGCAGCTCACCAGCACCTTAAGGGCAACTAGGGATGGGCAGTAAATGTTGGCCAGCCAGCAATGCCCATGTCCCATGAATGAATTTTGAAACAAAATCCCAAATGTATCTGACCATTGATTGTTGAACGACACCATCTTGGCCTACCTACAGCATAAGTTCTTGCTGCCATTGCCGGTATTAGTGCTATCAATTTGCAATTGGCTAGCAGATCTATAAGATGGACTACCTCCTGCCAGAGGTGAAAGTAAGTTGAATTTCTTATCGGTATGCTGATATCACAAGCCCATTCTCCCACCTCCTCTCTTAGGTACTTAACCTCATGCATCGCTTTGCATGACTTTGATATTTAAAGCAATTACCAATATTCTAGAATAAAACTTTGATAGTGGAATAAAAGCCTTTATAGAAACTCCTACAATGGCCTATCTAGCTGACCTGTCTATTGTTGAAAGGAGGATAGCTCTGTCTCTTTACTTTTTCTAGGATACTTCATAAGAGTCAATTTGGAGCGATATTAACCTCTGTACCAGAATGCAGCTTCAAACTGGAAATATTGTGCCATGTTGTGCACCCAAGTTTACCATGAAAGTAAAAATCCAATAGTTTTTATTTTTTGAACTCCTCAAATTGCATTTTTGATCTCTCAGCAGGGTCTCAAGTTCACTTACCTGGCAATATATTTGTTGCTGTTTACCTCATTTCCTCACTGTGACTTTTGGGCCTGTTGAATGTGTATCTTTTTCAGTGGCATTTTGTCCTCACTTACTTTCTACTGTAAATTGCATACCTGAACAACAGATAAGAAAACAGTTAGCATGGCATTCAAAAAAGGTAGCATTCAGGATCATGTGACTGTCATCCACTTAACAAATAAAAACTGAAAACTATTCTGTTTTCTAGAAAGTGTAAAACTTATTTAATTCAAACGATAAACCTAACTTTCTCTTAATATAGTTAAACCTAGCGTATTCTACTCATTTGTACTGAATGCTTTGGCCACTTTCTACACCTAACTGGCTTACTTTCACTTCTGCCTCTTGGATAGAAATTCTGCTTCATGCTGATAAAAGGGTTAATGTCACCATTAACCCTTTAATTGAAAAATTAAAGCAGGGCAAATTGGAGGAGTGTCATGTTGTGGCTCTTTTTTCTAAAGCAGTGTCCAGAACTGAGAACTGCAGACGGTCTCAAAGCTCCCTACAAAAATAACGTACCTATACCCTTGCTTTTTATCTCAACAGGGCGAGAATACAAATGTTCCATTAGCTTTTTCAGCAATTGATTGCTCAATGGCTGCATGTAGATTCAATTTCTGCATGTGCCCCTAAATCTCTATCTAAATGCTTGTGGCAAATTTGTTTTGGGGGGACTATATGTATCTCCATTGTGGAATCTGATTATTTGCATTATTGGAATTTAGGAAAACTGTTGGCAAACCAATAAAGGATAGTATCAACTTTTTGTACACTATTTTGATACTTCAGTATCAACTTCACCATTAAAAATGGATCTGTATTTAAGTGCATTAATTAATGCACTTAAATACAGATCCGTTTTTAATATGTTTTGCATTGATGTGGCATCCATTAATATTTGCTGAGAAAATGAGGGATTGTTGGCATCTGCTGAATGTGTAAAGTGCTACAGTTTTAGATATTAGAACTTAGTATGAACAGAGGATGCTGAAAAACTCAGCAGACCTGACTGCATCTGTAAGGAGAGGGAACAGAGTTAATATTTTGAATCCTTTGTCAAAACTGAAGAGAGGGAGAATTTGTTAAATTTTGAAATGTAGATGAGAGAGTGCAACAAAATGTAGCAGCATTAATAATAATAGACAGATGGCTTGGTGTGGGAACCCATGTTGAGGCAGTACATGCTTGGGATATTTTAAAAAAGGGGTTTAAGATCGCAGTCTAAATCTGCCAAACTCAACGTTGAGTCCCAAAGGCTGCGATTTGCCTAACTGAAAAATGAGATGCTGCTCTTCCAGCTTGTGCTGGGATTCACTGGAGCATTGCAGTAGGCCAAGGATGGACATATGGGCGTGATATCTGTTTGAAGAGGAGAAAACAATCAAATTGTAGGATTATTTTTTTCTGAATGTACTGAAATACAGCAACATATTGCATGGGGATTGAAACATTTTGTCACTGACAAGGGTATCTCATACTGTTGATGAAAGTACTTTTCCTTGTGTCTGTAATAAAATAAACTTTCTAAATAATTTCCTTAGCGGGTATATTTACCGTTGGATTTTCCCATTAAGTTGATGTGGTATATGGATTTACTAAGGAACGTATAGGGCTAGGATTTCAGGTGCATTTTTTTTAAAATGCAGTTTGAGCTGCTTCATCACAAGTTGTGGTTTGCGGAGAAATGGGATGCTACAATTATTTGACTAATTTGTTTACAAATACTGTGTAGCTAGTTGGAGGCAGTAATCTAAATTCATGCTCAATTCTGGAAGATGACTTGGATTTCTGTTTCATAGTATTATTGAACTCCTTTGAGTGTTCTAGCCTTTAATTCTTGCTTATGTAAAGAGTTTTCTCCCACCGTTACTGCTACTAACTGGCAGTATTTGCTCATTTTGTGAACTTGATGTGAAGAGGATCAGTATTGTCTTGAAGAATGTATTTCTTGCCACAAGAAGATTGTAATATTAGCCCACTCATTGAGCTGGGAATACTGGTATCAGTGCTAAAATAAACATTTGTGCTCATCTTTTATTCGTGTTTTGTGCCCATCATTGGTCGAACACGATTTTGCATTTTTCTGTATTTAAAGAAATATTGGAGTTTTTCAGTTTTTGGGATGACAATGTTTGGTGCAGTGGTAGTGAAGAACACAGCATTAAATTGCTGGAGGGGAAATGGCATTGTACGATTGCCAGAGATCAAGTGCTTTCTCACAGGAGTGGTGATAGTGGTGATGGTAGTTCAGTTGGGGGAAGCTGCGAAGAGTCATCCCTGTTTGTTTTTGTGCCCCCAGTACAACCTAGCAGTTCAATAGTAGTTTTGATAAAAGGGAATTTCTTAGTTGACTAAGGTGGTGTGAGCTCCATGGAGTCTACAGAAAACATTTAAGTGTTTAACAGAAAATTGTAAACCCACTGACAGACATTTGCTATAGGTTATGTGGTGAATCTGTATGCATGTTACTATTGTACAGAGCATATAAAAAACACTTATAGTAATTATTGTTTCAAACCACACAGTATGTAGATTAAAAGTGTTTTCTATAAACCCTTCAACAACAAATTGCATTTATTGGAGATGTGATAGTTTTAGATGGTGCACTTTGATTACTGAAGAGACCAATCATTGAGAGACAGGTTCTGACACTAGAGCCGCGTATGAAGTGGTTATCAGGTATCATTGTAGGTTATTGTTTTCAGTGTTGCCAATGTCATGATGCTACATGTCAGCCCACAGATGCAGTGGCCATTTTTCTTTGTCATTGGCTAGCGTGGCCTTTATGACTTGGCTGGAAATATTCTTGAACTGAATCTGTGTCTGGATACTTTGCCAAATAGAAAGTTCTTGGGTATGTGACTATTTTCCATCCATGAATGTGCCAAAGCCAATATAGTCATATCTGCTTGATGAGAGTGGCAACAAACATGCTTGAGGGTTTTGCCATTGAGAAGACTGCCTTAATTGCAGTTTTGTCCTTTTTAGATAAGATATGCATGATGTAACACTTTAATTCTTTAACATTGACCCTTATCATTTAAAAAAATTGATGTCCAGATTTTCAGTCTTAAATGCAGTGTATTCTTATTGCTTTTCTATCATCTTCCTCTCCTGTTTTTTTTTTTGTTAACCAGATGTTTTATTTTCTTAAACTAATTTTTAGACAACATTAAGTATTCCAGTCCAGGAACAAATCATTTGGTTCAATTTTGCCAATATTTTACTCCATGTAAAATGTCAACTTAACCCCACTCGTTTTATTGCCCACCTCCTTTTAATCTTTCTCTCTTTGATATAGCTACATACCTTTCTCTCAAAAGAATTAATGCACTCAGTTTTCAAGGGCTGTTCGGCAAAGAAGTTCACATTCTAATCACCTAATTATTTCTATCCTTACCTTTTAATTCTGATTATTTTAAATTTGCACCATCCTGGTTATTATTTTGGCAGTTAGTGGAAACAAGTTAATATTACTTACCTCTCGATAACCTTTCATAATGTTAATTAGATCACACTTCGTTTCTTCTGTGTTTGTTTCACTCCATTTCTCCTTATTGGAACACTGCACCCTCCAATATTCCTATTTCTGAGCATTTTTCTAATTCCTAATTTCAGCAATGATTATGACAGAATTTCATATTTCAATAATTGTTAACGATTTCCGTAGAGACCTGTGACTTATGAAAGAATACAAACTTCCAGTTAATAGATAAAAGAATGATTGACTCAACAAGATTTCATTGTATGCAACAAATGACTAAAAACGCTATTGACTAAACACTATTTTCTTTTTGTAGACAATTCATACTTTAAAGTCCAGAGAGAAACATTCCCCGTTTACATTTGTTAAAGTCCTTATAGCAGCTGACCACATTTGCTCCCAGCTTTCAAAGGGTTCCTATATTGCTTGGCTTTGCCAAGTAATAAATTTGAAAAAGTTTATTTATTAATGTCATAAGGCTTACATTAACACTGCAATAACATTACTGTGAAATTTCCCTCATTGCCACACACCAGCACCTACTTGTGTCAGTGCACATAACCAGCATGTCATTTGTGGGAGGAAGCCGGAGCACCCAGAAGAAACCCATGCAGACAGTTAGAATGTGCGAGCTCCACACAGACAGTGACCCAAGCTAGGAATCAAACTCGAATCCCTGGCACTGAGGCACTAGTGCTAACCACTGTGCCACATGCTGCCCCTCCCAGTGCTTCATTTTTCAGAAAAATACCTATCCACCACCAGCTGTACAACCTATTCTGATTTATTCTTTTTTCCCTCCATGCCAAAACAAATCTCCCAGAGCTGTAGAAAGCTGCAGGATGCATCACTTCAATTAGAGCTTGTCACCCTTGTGGTAGCTCATAAAATTTAAATAGCTTTTTCTCGCTACTGACTAAATAGAACTCTGCCTGCAATATCAACATTTTAATAGGGAAGTATGTAAGTTGATCTCAAAGATGGTGACCTCTTTCCTCTTGGCATTGTGAATCAAGTTGATCTTTTATCTAGGTAGGAATACTAATTAGCTTTCTCTAACTTCAACTCCTTTTCATCTGAGAAATAAATTGACAATTTATGGTACAACTGTCTACAAGCTGTTTACAGCACCTTTCTAGGACTTTGGGTGACTCAGGATGTACTCATTGTATACACCAACTGCTGCCATTGTCTCTAAGCATAAATATCTTCTATTAAAACAGTCTAAGCTTTCCTTTGATTGCTAACAATCAAATCATCCAAGTTTACTGTCAGGCAGATTTCAGAACAAATCACATGACACAAAATTTAAAATTGTAGTCCCAGTATAACTGCAACCTTCTGTGTTTAGAATGTTTTGGCAACATCCTCTTTTATGCATTCTATGGTCATAAGTTTGTATTTTATTGTCATTACCTCACCAATCAGTACCAACAGCCTGTCATTATTTTATAATCCTCTGGTGAACTCCTTAACCTCATCTCTATATGTGTGAAAGCTCTGCTAGTGTCATGTTAAGTTATTGAATTATGTGAAAGATCCTAATCAGTCAGACAGCTTAAATGATTTGTTTATTTAAATCCAAGTCTATCAATTAACTGTAATCCAAATATCAGGTTTTGTTTTAGTGCGGAGTACATTGAATCCAGTAATTAAGTTTGGCATTGTACTATTATGGTAAAGCTACAAATGCTTAATACTATCAGATTTAAGAGATGGGTTTGTTTTCACACTTCTGCCTTACTAAAGTTTTTTTGCAAGTACTAGTTAATTCAACGTTTCTCTAATAGATTCAGTGAAGTAGTTCGTTAGATAATGTTTGTTCATTTTAAATTGTTCAAACCTTCAAGAAATCTCTTGAGGGTATGGTAAGTGAGCACAAATGAAATTCATGTAAAATTTAAATGGTTTTTGCAAGTTTAATTTATAAGTTCAAATGAAAGACTGAAGACGGGTTACAAATAGATCATAGTCAGTGTTTATTCCAATAGTTCAAAAACATGTTCAGTTTCAATTCAGTGTTAATCTCCACATGCACCAGCATGTATTCCAACATTGTTTTCCCTAATATGCTATGTTTGTTAGTCGTAGAATAATTTTTTTTACCATTAACATGTTAAGGGGATGTCATCAACACATGTTCTCCTTAACAGCAATGATTTTCTGCTGAGGAAAATCATTTACATCCTTCACTCATGATTATTCCTGTGTTTTGTTTTTTTTGCCTGTTTTGAACTCCTGGCCTGCGTCCCCTCTCCCCTTACACAAGATTATGCTGAGCAGCTGAGAAATTTGCAGAAGACAAAAGAGAAGCTTGAGATTGCATTAGAAAAACATCAGGATTGTACGTATTTTTATTGTTTCTTATTGAGAGATCAGTTTCATTCAAATTTTTTTATGCTAATCCATTCCTTTCTTTTTAATTGTGTAAAAATATAACTAAAGCCAAACATCTTTTGTAATTGTTTTCTACTAGTGCTGTCAAAGACTTGGATAACATTGTGATTCCATTGTTGAAAATTATGGAAGAAGATTTGTAAAATAACTTTTCTAAAATAATCCAAGTATATTAATTTTACCAATAGAAAGTATTGATAAATGTTAAATGTTGTTTTAATTCAATTAAAAGAACATTATAATTAGATATTTTCCAATTTCATCAACTGCAGATTAGTAACATGTAATATTTTTATTTCAAATTTTAATCAGCCTCAATGAGGAAACTTCAGGAACAGAATGAAGCATATCAAGCCAACAGAGCAAAAATGGCAGAAGGAATGGCACTAGCCTTGGAAAAGAAGGATCAGGTAACCTGTATCGAGTTGCAGAATGAACCTTGTTATGCTACAATAAACATTTTGGACTGAAGTAGCCATGAAATGCGGCATGTATGATGAATGATTTTGAAACTGCAATAACTGTCTTTGAAATCCTTACAGATAAAAGTTGACAGTTTTTTTTAACCTTAAAATACATTGTTTTCTTAAGCTACAAGAAGATTTTTAAAATGCCTCACTATAATTTCTCGTCCTGTCAGGCAACTCCTCATTCTACAGCTGAAACTGTAGTATGCCGCTTTGAGCTTTGCATTAAGAAACATAGAGGAATGACGTTGTTTGATATACATCCTAAAGTAGTTTTTTTTCCAAAGTGCCTACATCTTACAAGCTCATGGTCTAAGAACAACAGTGCACTATAATCTTTGCTGTCCAAGAAATAAATGTATCTCATGGACCAATCGAAAGATGCAATTTTTAGATTCCTATATTCGTTTACATGTATTAATTTTAAATTTGATTTTTGAGTTTTTGCATTTGTAATTTGGAAAGAAAAATAATTGCCATTTTTATTTTTAGGATTGGATACTGAAAATTTCTGTTATTGAAAAGGTATTGCATTTTCCTAAGCTTTCTGATGTTGCTTATTTTGAATTCTCAATTAAATAATGATGAACAGGTTGTTAGAGAAATAAGAATGGTGATATTTAAGGGTTTGAATTTCTGATTACACAATCTGGGCTGGAACTCATCTGCTGTAAGGAAAGTAGGGAGTAGACAATTTGCCCCGTTCGTGCCTGCTTCCACTATTCGATTTAGATTGTGGCTGATCTTCTGTCTGAACATCATTTTAACATACTATTCCCAAAGCTGTTGATGTCTTTATTCTCTAGAAATCCATTGATCTCTGCTTTGAACATATTTAATGACTGAGCCTCCACAGCCCTCTGGGTTAGACAATTCCAAAGATTCACCACTCTAAGTGAAGAAATCCTTTCTCGTTTTAGTCTTAAATGGGCTACCTATTATTTTAAGACTGTGTACCTCTGGTTCTAGACTCCCCAGGCAGAGGAAACATTCTTCCTGCATCGACTCTGAGCCCTGTAAGAATTTGATTTGTTAAAATGAGATTGCCTCCCATTCTTTTAAAGTCAAATGCAGATAAGCCCAATCTGTTCAATCCAACCATCCTGAGAATCAATCTGGTGAGCTTTTGTTCCTCTCCATCTATGTACCCTTTTGGGTAAGGAGACAAAAATAGTATACTGTACTGCAGGTGCAGTCTCACCAAGGCTCTGAACAATTGCAGCATGAAACCTTAACTCCTGTACTCTACTTCTCTTGCAATAAATGCCAAAATATCAATAACCTTCCTAACGTCCTGCTGTATTTGCATGCCAGCTTTCAGTGATTTGTCAAAAAGACGTGCACTGGGGTCCCTTTGAACATGAATACTTCCTAATCGTTGACCATTTTAAAAATTATTCTGTATTTTTGTTTTCTCTACCAAAGTGCATTACTTCACATTTTTCCACTAATATTCCACCTGCCATGTTCTTGCCCCACTCACTTAGCCTGTCTAAATCTGCTTGAAGTCTTTTTGCATCCTCCTTACAGTTCACATTTCTACTTGGTTTTGTGCCATCAGAAAACTTGGAAATGTTATATTTGTACCCACATCCAAATCCTTGTATAGATTGTGAATAACTGGGGCCCAGTCCTTGCAGTACCTTACCCACAGCCTGCCAACTTGAGGACAACCTGTTAATTCTTGCTCTATTTTCAGTCCATAACTAATTCTGATTCCACCCAGTTTATCAGCTCAATTTTAGGTGCATAACCTTTTTGTGTTGCCTTTATCGAATGCTGAAAATCCAATAGAGAACATCTATGTTTTTCTCCTTTATCTATTCGGCTATTACATTCTCAAAAAACTTACAATGTTTGTAAAATGTGACTTCCCTTTGTAAGTAATCCATGTTGACTTTGCCCAATTCTTTTCCAAGTGTTTATTTATCACATCCTTTGCAATGGATTTTTGCATTTTTTTACTACTGATTTCTGGCTAATAAGACTAGGACTAGTTAGTTCCCTGTGTTTTCAAAGAATTTATCATAGAATCCCTAAAGTATAGAAGGAGGCCATTCAGCCCATCAAACCTGCACCACAATCCCACCAGCTTCTATCCCTGTAACCCTGCTAGTCCCCCTAACACTAACGGGCAATTTAGCATAGTCAGTCCATCTAACCTGCACGTCTTTCGGACTGTGGGAGGAAACCAGAGCACCCGGAGGAAACCCACACAGATACAGGGAGAATGTGCAGAATTTGCATAGACAGAGATCCAAGTTGGGAAGCAAACTCAGGTCCTTGGTGTTGAGGCTGCCGTACTAACCACTGTGCCACCTTGCTGCCCGTTCTCTCTTCCTTTTTTTTTGTTTAGGTATTGGGCTTAAGTTTGCTACCTTCCAACAGCAAGAGCAATTCCAGAAGGTATAGAATTTTGGAAAATGTCCATTATCCATAACAGTCACCTCCTTCAACACTATGGACTGCCAGTTATCAGCACCAGGGGATTTAGCAACTTCCATCCTGTTAATTTCTCCAGTACTAACTTTGCACTAATATTTATTTCTTTCAGTTTCTCCTTCTCATGGTTTCTTGATTTTCTGGTACTTCTGGGATTTTTTTTTTTGCTTCTTCTTCTGAGACAGACACAGTGCATTTGCTTTGTTTTTCTGTCATTTCCTTACTTTCCGTTGCAAGTTCTCCTCTGTCTGTAATGGACCCATATTTGTCTCCACTAACATTTTTCTTTTCACACAATTATAAATGCATTTGGTGTCCATTTTTATGTTTCTCATTTTACTCCTTGTACCCTATTTTCTCTTTCTTTTATCAGTTTCTTGGTCTTCCTTTTGCTGAATTCTGAAAGCACTGCCAAATCTCAGGCTTACCTACTTTTTTGACAAATTTAGAAACCTTTTCCTGTGATCTAGTAATCTGACTTCACTCGGGTTAGCACAGTTGGACAACTTTTTCTGTTGATTCTTTGTGCTTTGGGGAAGGTATATTTGTTATGGAATGGGTACTTTAGTGACAGCACTGCAGCATTTCCACAGAGAGCAGCTACAGGTAACATGTTCACATAAGTTTCCAAAATGTATTTCCATATTGATACTTTTTAATATTTTGTATTGCACACATGCATATATATCTATCCATAGTTTGGAGTATTTTGCCAAGCCTGTAGCACGGATTTTCTTTTGGAAATATTTTATAAATTCAATTGCTTGAATTTCTCAATCGTGTTGTAGACTTTTAAACAAGTTAGCTAGGCATCCCACAATGTATCGAGAGATGTGAAAAATTAGTTTGAGTTGTTTGATTGCATTGATTTTTAAGATACCATTGTATGTATAAAAATGCATTTATGCATAAAGTCTTTTCATTCATTAAATTTCTCAGGAGAAAGCAGTGCTTGAAAATCAGCTGAAACAAATGAAGGACCACAACTTGAATCTGTTCCAGAAACGAGATGAGCAAGATGAATTAGATGGGTTTCAACAGCAGGAACTTGCCAAAGTCAAACATATGGTAAAAGAAGCAGAATATGAACATTATTATGTTGTTTTGTATTTGGAGGACTTCATTGCTTTATGTTATATAGTTTGTAGTGGGCATATTTTGTCTTTAGCGAGACTTGAAATTGGATTATCTTTTAGAATTTGTTAATTTAATTCTCAAATGATAAATCTTCTAGTTTATGACAAGGTTAAGGATGTCCAAACTGCAATTCATGGCCCACTGGCAATCAGTCTCCCTCAAGCCAGTAGTTGAGTTTTGTTTGCACTTAAATTTCCTCTTTGCTGGGTGTTCTTTTTAAATTCTGTGTGTTTGGAGGTTTGAAAAGAACTGTTCCTACTGTTGTTGCCACATTGGTGAATTAATCCCTAATCAGGTTAAACTATCAATGATATGGAAAGAGTCCATGCCAGCCTTCAAACACTTATCTTTTTAAATCTCATTTTCCAGCACTTGACTATGATATTTCAAGTGCTCATCTAAATATTTCCTAAATATTGGAAGGTTCTTGCTTTCATCATCCTTTCAGACATAGAGAGAAAAAACATTTCCTAGCATCTCCTATAAACCTTCTACCCCTTAACTTTAAATATGCCCCCTGATTATTGGCCTCTCTACTAAATAGAAAAGCTCCTTCCTGTCCATCCTATCTATTGCCCTTATAATTTTGTACACTTTAATCAGATCCTCCCTCAGCCTCTCTGCATCAAGGAAAACCACCCCAGCCTATCCAGGTTCTTGATATCTGAAACATGACAGCCAAGGTGCACCTTCTCTCGTGCAATCACTTCTCTATAGTATGGTGACTAGAACTGCACACAGTACTCCAGCTGTGGCCTAACCAGCATTTTATACAACTCCATCATAACCTTTCAACTCTTATATTCAGTGCCTCTTTTAATAAAGGCAAGTATCCCATATGCCTTCTTAACCACCTTCTCTACCTGCCCTGCTGTATCAGAGATCTCCGGATATGCACACCAAGATCCCTCTGATCCTCTGTACTTCCTAGGGTTTGACCATTTTATATTCCCTTGGCATAAAATTTTTCTTGGAGTATTTTGCCTCCCCTAAGCTTTCATACTTTGGCTATCCCTGTTAATATTGGAGAAGTTCAAAGTTGAAGCACCCTCAAGTCATCTATTTGCCTTATTCACAAGAATCCTTGCAATAAAAGTAAATGTCATTCAACCTTCCCGTACTACTCCCTTATGTCTTAACTTGTCTATAATCACTCAGCTTTTCAGATTGACCAGACTGCTGAGTGTTTTCTTTTATATTTGGTTGGGCATTACTTCCTGCTTTATCTCTATACTATATCCCACCCCACTGCCAAATTCTGCAGCTGCAGAAACATCTGTTTGTACAATTGTGTCTCCTTTCATTGTTGCTGTTCCATCTATTCTGTGCTGTGAACTTGCCTCTAGCTGCACTCCTCAGTGGAATCATTTCTCTCACCACTTTCCAACACGGAAAAACGATTCTTGAGTGAGATGCACTCTGGTGCCTTCCTAACTATCTGCCTGCCTCCCTTCTTCTGGTAGTCACCCATTTCCTCTATGACTGCACTTCTTTAAACTGCAGAGTGACCACATCTTAAAAATGTGCTGTTAATGTAACTCAGCCTCCCAGATGCACCTCAGTGCTTTGAGCCTCTTGCCTTAATGTAGTTTTAGAGTAGAGAAAACTAGTTACCCACCACATACTAAGTGTGTAAGGAGTGCTCTGTTCTCTCATTAGTCAACTGTAGTTGTGCCCCTCTGCTCTTTATACTATTTCCATATTCACAGTGATGAATCAACTGTCTTACACCTGGAGATTTGCACTACTCAAACACATGCTTGCAACTGATTAACAGTTCAACTGCCACTGGCAGGCAAGTTCTGTTATCATTATTATCAATGTAAGTAACTTGAGGTTTATGTAAATTACTTGTAATATGGATTTAAACTGTAGTCTTTGTTCCTTTTAAGGGCAACACAGCAGCAGAGAATGACCTGGTTTGAGGGACCAATAGAGACTTGAGTGGGTAATCACCTTGGGAATGGAGTCCTACCTTAGACAGATGTCTCCTGCATGGCTCCTAGATGTCATGTTGGAACTGAGGCAGTTGGTGGATTACTCCAGGGCAGCTGGGAGGCTGATAGTTTTTCCTTGTTAATGAATACCTTTTGAGTTCTTAACAAATCTAGTGTATGCCATTACATTGATGACAAGGATGAGATGTTGAGACGTTGCCAGGCTGTGAAGAATAGACTGAGAGCAAACCTGAATTGGTTGGTTCAGTCAGAAGTTTAAAAATGTATAGAAAAAAAACCCTTATATAAAAAAAAAGTTTATATTAGAAAGGAGTAGTTGCTTTTTCTTAAAATGTAAAGAGAAGACAGAACTGTGTTTTATGCGAAAAATAAATTAACAAATGCATTAAGGAATTATAGCTTAGGAAAGTGAATAGGCTGAGATTTCCGACCTCTTGATCAAGGCAGAATCCCCATATAGTGTATCCTTCATTAGAGACTGCAGTTCCGATGTTTTAAAAAGAAATCCTCAACCTGTTTGGCAGATAATTTTAAAGAATTTGAAAACAGCCCCTTGGATCTTGAGAGTGCTGGATCTTGCAGTGACATTGACAAAAGAAAACAGGCACATCAAAGAAAGCAAAGAATGAAGTTTCCAAATGGCTAGAGGACAAAATGCTGTAAAAACCACTAAGAATTTTGTTAGTAAAAAGTTCAAAAAAAAGTCCAAAAGAGGACTTTCCAGGTTTATATCTAAACTTCAAAACATGGTTGTTGCTAACTGTTCAAATTAAAGTTGACTTTCTTAGTTTCATGCAAACCTGACATGTCATGCATTTGAAGCAGCAACCATAAGAATAAACAGAGGGCAATGGACAGGAAAATTGGAGAAGACCCCAGACAGAGGGTAACTCTCAAAATAAGATTTATAAACAACAAAGACCTTGGAGGAGGCATAAGACTGCAGGGAAGAGGCAATGCCTTACCTCTGAGAAGGAAATGAAGACTTTGGGGAAGAGGCAACAAAAAATCCTGGAAAGAGGGGCAGTGATGAAAGATGCTAGATGACCAAATGAGGGACAATGAGAGAATTGCTTTTTCAAAAGAAGCTCGAAAATAAATAAGAATTAACAAAAATAATTAAAGCTCTAGGGAAAACATTAAAACAGCAAGATGAAATGATTGACAGCTTACTTAAGAAGGTGCAAAAAATGAAGTTAAGGAGGAGGAGAACTTGGTGAGTTAATCAAGAATAAACAATTAGAGAATAAGAACAAGTCCAGTGAATAATCAAATCTGGAAGATGAAAGCTTGAAGAAAGGAAGCTTGACAATGAGAAGTTAACTGAGCAAGTAAAAAAGACATTGAAATTGGTAGAATCAGCAATTCAGATGGAGGAAGACATCGAAATTATGTGCCAGAACGAGATTGCTGATTTGCTCACGTGAATAGAAAAGCAGCAAGCTGTGTGGAAGAGCTCTATTTGGAGCTGTACATAGTTAAAACCTGCCAATAGAAGTATTTATACTTGGACACAGTCTCAAGATCTCATCAAAGAGCCACTGCAACAAAATAAACCCATATTAAGTATATAATGTGAAACTTTAAATCCCTGGAATTATTGTCTTTGTGATCAGACTGCTATCATGAGCAGACACGGAAGGATGGACCATTTATAAACATTTAAAGCACTTGTTGTGTAGAGAGATACTCCAGCAGTCAGTTTTGCCATGAAGAAATGTTATTGAACCTGAAAGCATCGAAGTGCCTGATCGACCTGTTAGAGACATGTTGTCTCTTTGAAAGCAAGTAGTAATGAACTGTTTGTGCCAGAAGAGGTACTTATTATTTACAGTTCTTGTTGATGTTCCCATGGAAGCATCTCAGTTACACAATTATTGAGTTCTACAACAGGCAGAAAAACCCCTTAAAAACTAAATAATTATCCACTTGTTTACTCAGATTAGGGACTGAGTAACTTCGTTATTGAAAATTATATAAAAGAGTTACAGGGAAGGATTGTGGTGATTATCCCTTTTTAAGGATTAGCAGTCTTGAGGGACCAATTGGGATTGAGTGGGTAATCACTCCAGTGGGCTGAGTCCTCTTAGGTAGAAGCCATGTAGAAGACATACAGGGACTTGGAAAGCCCGTGGACTGCCCCAGGATAGCAAGGGGACCCCTGATCTTTGTAGTTTTTCCTTGTTAATAAATACCCTTTGTGTTCTTGACAAAATAATTATATGACTCCAAAGATAAAACACTTGGACAATCTTGTTTGGTGCTACCACGAGAACTTAAGTGACCTTTTTAATGCCATGGTATCTGTTGCAGTGCATTACCCATGTTCAGAATGAACAATATTTAGTAACTTGCAAACTAGAAGTACATATTTTGCATTGTAGTGTAAGGAGATCATGTCATCTCAAAACTAATAATTAAATTCATTGCTAATGTGATAATTAATATTATCATTGAATTTGAAGGTATAATGCAGTTTCTAAATTGAGATCGTATTTATACACCTAAACATAGAACATAGAACACTACAGCACAAACAGGCCCTTCGGCCCACAAGTTGTGCTGAACACATCAAAACCTACCCAGCCATAGACCTATCTATAACCCCCAATCCCATTGGATCCCATATACTCATCCAGAAGTCTTTTAAAAGACCCCAGCGAGTTCGCCTCGACCACCACCGACGGCAGCCGATTCCATTCACTCACCACCCTCTGAGTGAAAAACTTTCCCCTAGCATCCCCTCTGTACTTGCTTCCCTGCACCTTAAATCTGTGCCCTCTCGTCGCGACCATTTCAGCCCTGGGAAATAGTCTCTGAGAGTCCACCCTATCTATTCCTCTCAACATCTTGTAAACCTCTATCAGGTCGCCTCTCAACCTTCGTCTCTCCAGGGAGAACAGTCCCAGCTCCCTCAACCTGTCTTCATAAGGCATGCCTCCCAATCCAGGCAACATCCTTGTAAATCTCCTCTGCACCCTTTCAATAGCTTCCACTCCTTCCTATAGTGAGGCGACCAGAACTGCGCACAGTACTCCAAGTGTGGTCTGACAAGGGTCCTATAAAGCTGCAGCATTACCTCCTGACTCCTGAACTCAGTCCCTCGATGAATGAAGGCCAGTACACCGTAAGCTTTCTTAACCACATCCTCCACCTGGGAGGCCGATTTGAGAGTCTTATGGACCCGGACCCCAAGATCCCTCTGCTCTTCCACACAGCTAAGACTCCTACCTTTGATAGTGTACTCATTCATCCCGTTGGATCTGCCAAAATGGACCACAACACATTTATCCGCGTTGAAGTCCATCTGCCACTTCTCCGCCCAGTCTTGCATCCTGTCGATGTCATGCTGCAACTTCTGACATCCCTCCAGACCATCCACAACACCACCGACCTTCGTGTCATCGGCGAACTTACTCACCCATCCCTCCACTTCCTCATCCAGGTCATTTATGAAAATGACAAACAGCAAGGGTCCTAGAACAGATCCCTGGGGCACTCCACTGGTGACCGACCTCCATGCAGAAAAAGAGCCATCCACAACCACCCTCTGCCTTCTGCAGGCAAGCCAGTTCTGGATCCACAAGGCCAAAGCCCCTTGGATCCCATGGCCTCTCACCTTCTCAAGAAGTCTTGCATGGGGGACCTTGTCAAATGCCTTGCTGAAGTCCATGTACACCACGTCCACTGCTCTTCCTTCGTCAATGTGTTCAGTCACATTTTCGAAGAACTCAATTAAGCTCGTAAGGCACGACCTGCCTTTTACAAAACCATGCTGACTATTTCTAATCAACCTAAACTTCTCCAAATGCTCGTAAATCTTGTCCCTCAGAAGCCTCTCCATCAGCTTACCAACCACTGAGGTCAGACTCACCAGTCGGTAATTTCCAAGACTATCCCTGTTCCCTTTCTTGAAAATAGGGACCACATCCGCAATCCTCCAATCCTCCGGAACCTCTCCCGTCTCCATCGACGACGCAAAGATCATCGCCAGGGGCTCTGCAATAAACTTTGGTTTATTATATGTCTAAATCACACACAAGTTGCACAGTCTGTTGTGTAATAGCACTACATCCTAGAGGTTTGTTTAAACCCTGTATGCTGCTATTTTTAACCACAACTTGCTTTCCTTCTTGAAAGGAACAATCTTGTTATCCATGTCCAGGTTTAAAATTAAGTGTGCAATTTATCACGCTTATTTAGCAATCTTTAACTACAGGCAACTAGTTTAGGTAAACAAAAAGTATGAGTTAATTTTTCAAACATTTATTTTTCAATACCTTTATGCTGTTATATTTTATTCACAAGGTATTATGTTGGAAGTGGAACTTGAAGCAAAATTTGACATAATTGGTTTTACAGGCCAATAAACTTGCAGCTTGATAGTACATTAAAATAAATGCTTGCAGTCTTTGTGGATTGCTCCATTTTTGGGTTCCACCCTCCCTGTTAGAAATTGTTCTATATTCTAGAAGCTGAGAGAGCAGACAGACGGTCTGTTCCTTTCATACCATATTCACTCACTGGAAACTATGGCTTTTCTTTCTCTCCCCGTGGACTAATTGGTTTCAGCTGACTTTCTTTTCCCTTGATGAACTAAATGAAACCTGATCTCGCCATATGAGGAATTATGCAAATAAACCTTCCTATGATGGAGCTATAAATAAATCTATCTGTTCCTACACAGTAATGAACCAGATTATGAATGAATGTGATCGAGTGGGAAGTAATTTAAACTATACATGCAATAGCCAAACTTCAATTCAATCATTACATTACTTAAAAATATTTCTAAACTGTTTGAATTTAAATTTTCTTTACTGCATAACCCACTTTTATTTGGGACCTCTCTGCTACTTTCCATGTATTTGGACGTGCTTCCTGCCTCTTGGTGATGCAGCACCTTCACGTTATCCAACACAAACTTTCTTTTTGACTATAATTTAGCATCCTGATTAGTAAGAATGTTTGAACTTAACTAAAATGTTTTAACTTAATTTTTGAGCTAAAGCAAATTGATAAGAGCATATTCTTTTGTCTGTTTTGCAGCTCTTGAGGAAAGAAGAGATGTTGTCCAATTTTGAAAGGGAACTTGAGGAAAGGAAAACAGAGCTAGATCAAACCAAAGAGGAGCTCAAGGTCTCCAACCAGAAACTGTTAAATCAAGACAATATGCTGAAGCAGCTACAGACACAAAATACAGACATCAACAAAGAAAGGTACGACACACTTGGGAGGGGAGAAATGTCAGTAGTTGTGTTCAGAATCATTTCTTCCCCATGGTCTTAACAATTTTGTGTTGATTCTAAATGATTAGTTCTCGCTTGCTCCGGTGGGACATGCACTGAAACTGGGACTGAAACAGACATTTCACATAACAAGCAAACTATTCTTCCTTTTTAAGCCAAAAGTTCCAGCAAAAGACAGATCAAAACAGAGTGACAAGTTTAATGGTATTTAGTAGAGTATTGCCCATAGAACCCAAAGTTCTACCCAAGTATGGGAAAAACCCATACGGTCTTCTAGAGCATACTGAGTACACTTTTTTTTGTGTGTGCATGGTTAAGATATGAATGAGGATATGTTGTGAGGATCTGTTTTACAAATTCATGTCCCTGGTACAGGACTTGGATATTGAAGTCAGTGGACCTTGCATCTTAATTAAGATTATTGGATACAAATTGCTGCGAGGCCCATGATTCCAAGCTCAAATTTCTGCGATCTGCTCCCTTGTGTAAATTTATACTATTTTCCCTATAATGTGTTACCTTTAGTCCTGATCAACATGTACTCTACTTGCACATCCGCATCATCTATATGTTACATAGAATATTTTTCCCATTAGACAAAGAAGTGCATTAGTTCTGGTTGCAAAGCCACAAGATAATGCCAGAAATAAAAGCAAAGCCAGTAGCAATCCTCTGATACAAACTATAAAACTTTGTAAAAGCAGTTTTATGCAGTCTTTTTCTATATTTCACTATTGAGATCAAAATTTAGGCTTTATGTTTAGTAATAAGATAAATGTTAATTTATAGAAAGACTTCCACTGCTATCAAATGTCTTTGTTAAAATAGCATGAGGGATTGACTTAGCACATGTTGTCAATGGCAATTTCTACAGTCAATTTATAGTGATATGACAATTAGGAAGAATGTAATTATGACAAAAGGATATCTGCCTCCATCCAAAAACAATTGTATTTGTTACAGTATATGTAATATGGTATGTTTTTAAAATAAATTCAGCAAATACTGCAGAGAAGGACAGACATTGCATTTCTTTCTCTACAAAAGGATGCATTCAAGTCCTTCGCAGCCAGTTAAATGCATACAGCAAGGCCCCAAAATAACTGAGACAGATGACTATCTTTTGATAGTGTTAGTGGAGAAACCAATATTAGTCATGATTGTGAGACAATGCCAGTGCTGCTGTTCAGTTAGTGCAGTGGAATCTTCTATATAAACCTCGTAGAGTGAAAGGGTCTACATTACATAGCCTCTTTAAAAATAAATAGCATCTCCCTGAGATTACATACTCTACATTTTATTTAAACTTCAGTGTAGACAAGGTGGATGTTCAGCAGAAGAGTCATGTAACATGTTTGTGCTTGTGGTTTTTGTGTTTTGTGTGAAATAGTGTGTTTTATAACTGTTGTATTGTCTGAAATGATAGCTAACAATTAGAATCATATAAACCTACAGTGCAGAAGGAGGTCATTTGGCCCATCGAATTTGCACCAACCACAATCCCATCCAGCCCCTTTCCCCATAATCTCATGCATTTACTGTAGCTAATCCCCCTGACACCTATGGGGCAATTTAGCATGGCCAATCACCTAATCCACATATATTTGGACTGTGGAGGAAATGGAGCACCTGGAGGAAACCCATGCAGACACGGAAAGAATGTGCAAACTCCATACACACTGATCCAAACCGGGAATTGAACCAGGGTCCTGGCACTGAGACAACAGTGCTAACCAATGGTGCCGCCATGTTGGTCACTTGTATGTGTTTGCTGCCTGTGATTCTTTGTTATACATTTATACCGTGTTGAATTTTCCTTCATGCATAGGGAGAAATTTGTGGCTACCCAGAGAAGTGCAGAAGAAAAAGTAACTGTGTTAGAAAGCAGAGCGCAGGAACTACAGAATGTGATTCAAAGTCTCTCAGCTGATTTACATAAGGTACAAATATTTAGTGTTTCATTTCAAATGTGAAAGGTTTCAATAATCACCAGCAACCTGCTTCTTTGTTCAACCTTTATCGATGTTTCGTTAGTCTGAACAGAACTCATTTTGGAATTGATTTCCAGCTGTGGGTTTCAGCATCTGTTCTTGCTTACTAGAACCTTGGATAGATGCACAGTTGTCATTTTGCATGTTTGAAAGCTACAAAAAGTTGTTGCCTTTGGTAACTATAACTAAAACATTTCTTGTTGTTTTAAAGTTTAAATTTTCAGAGTTCAGTCCATGCAGTAATTCCATTCCCTAATGATATATCAGAGAAATTAAATGTTGTGCAGCAGTTATTATTAACCTATCTTGCAATTAAAATAGCATCAATTCGCTCTCTAATTTTTAAACGAAGTCTTTTCACATTGAGAAGTAAAGGAGTGAAATGAGGAGGAGTGCATCAGTTATTTTAGTTGGATTCTGAAAGATTCTGACATGCTACTCAGCATTAATATATATTTTTAAAGTCACAGCATATCCCACAAAGGGGCCTGTATTGGTTTTTGACCACCTTTTTATATTAGAAGTTGCTGAAACTTTTCTGTATTCAGTATCATCAAATCTGACTTTTATTAGAGAAGAAGGGATCACGTAGAAGTGAAATACTTGGAATCTTAAAATATGTCTCAGGCTTTTTTACGTTTTTTTCCCCTCATGAATTTTTGTAGTTTTGGTGCCTGATAGAATTTGGTAATTTGTTAACATGTATGCATAATTATTTGTATGAAGTACTTAATCAGTTTGACTTGGATGGCGTTTAGCACAGAATACACAGTTATTCAAGCTATTGCCCCATAATGTCTCTAATGGATATTCTGCTTTTAAGAAGTTTAGAAAGTAGTGTTTTTCTTGCTATCCTTTTGGTTGTGAGAAAATAATTCACATGCATTAGTGTATATTCTGTAATTCTATCTCTTCTCCTGAAGCTATAATATGAATTCTCAGAAACCTTCTGTTAAATTGCTCTAACAAAGACATTTTATACGTTTGATAATGTGTTTTGCCATATCAATCAGTTTGGGGATTTTACAATCTTCCAAGTTCACAATTTCTACTTAGGGTTACTGGATTGCAATTGGCTTTCTAAGTCTTCTGAATTTTTTTCCTTCTGTAGTAGTACAGAGAGCAACTGTTAAATTTCTGCAACATTCACAATTTTTCTACTTTGTAAAAACACTGAGCAATTCTCACGTACAAATGAGTTAGCATTTTCAACAATTGTCACTAATCAGCTTGGCTTCTCAATGTATTTATGTTGTTTCTCTGAAATAGACATCTGTAGAGACTGAGGAGAAGGGAAACATTATAAAGCACCTGCAGGCAAAAGTATTTTCTCTTGAAAAACGGTTAGAAGGAAATTATTCGGAGGATGAACATGTACAGGAGCTGCTAAAAGAGGTATAATTAACATAATGAAAAGTGCCTAAATTGCACACACTATACATGATTCAATCTTTTTGGATTTTCTGTTGTGTGATTATCTGTAGAAATGAATTCTTACTTTGAATACCACTGCAGTTTTTTTCCTCAATTCTCAAATATTTTTATTCTATATATAATATTCAATAGCCATTAAAGTGGAGTTTAAATTATGATAGTAGAGGAGGTAGTGGAAGCAGATAGTTAGTGACTTTTAATGGGCATCTTGACAAATACATGAATGGAAGGGAATAGAGGGTATGGTCCTTAGAAGAGTGGAGGGGGTTTTAGTTCAGTCAGGTAGCATGGTCGGTGCTGGCTTGGCGGGCTAAAGGACCTGTTCCTGTGCTGTAATTTTTTGTTCTTATGTCTGTTTTATGCTACTAACTATTGTGTTCTGCAGAAATCCTGTCTGGAGGAGAAACTGGAAGAAACCAGGCATCTTTTGCTGGAAGCTAAGACTAGCCACACTGAAGCTGTCAGTATTTTCGAAACACAGGTACATACATACCTATCACACACACACAATAATATACTTTAGTAATTCAGTTGACATCAACTTTTGCAATCTTGAAAAATCCTCCCAAGTATGGGGTTGACTTATTTGTGAAGTATAAAAGTGTACTGGGTGTGAGTAGTTGCTATTTGAAATGTCATTGGCATCCAATGCAAAGAGTGTGCACATCTTATCTTCTCTATACATCCTGTACTCCAGCTTGATTCCCTTTTGTCCAGTTATAATGTACTGATAAGTGAAACCTGTATTTGTGGGTGAAAAATTGAGACTAACGATTAATGAGTATAACCTGTTGTGGCAGGGTCACCTTTTACACTAGGTGTTTGCAAAAACGTGATTTTTTTTTTGTGGTTGGGGAAAATGGGAGTCATGTTACATGTCACAATTTACAGTGTGTTTATTTTTTATTAAACGTTTTTCCTAATTTGTTTTAGATAGCTAAATTAAACAATGATGTTATAGAAATACAGACTTCGATGAAGGCAAAAGATAATGAGATGCAGGCTGTCAAAGATAAGAATGCTAGACAGGTAACTGTTATTTCTTAGTGTGTTATGAACAATGACTAGTCCACCTGTCAACAACTTGTGGAATAGCTTTAATTTTTAACGTGGCCTGAAAGTTTTTGTATCCTTTTTTTGTTACGTGTGATTGCAGAACACAAATAACAGCGTTTGGATGGATGAGTTATAGTCATGCCTATTGGTCGATTCTGCCTTAATGTTGGAATTTTTAATATAAAGCCCAGCAACTAGTTCAGCTAGTTCTAATATTCTGATTACTTCCTAGGTCAGTGAATTGGAGCAAAGGTTACATTTTACTGAAGAAAAGCTAATGCAAAAAGAAAGTGATATGAATGAAAAAGAAGTTCAAATAAAAAAGTTGGTAAGAAAAATTCAAAATGAATTTCTAATCTTTTAAAAAATCACTTCAAATCT
Source organism: Sphyrna mokarran (assembly GCA_024679065.1). Lineage (NCBI taxonomy): Eukaryota > Metazoa > Chordata > Chondrichthyes > Carcharhiniformes > Carcharhinidae > Sphyrna > Sphyrna mokarran. Next base: position 19,588,757 of record JAGIQG010000025.1, read on the forward strand.
AATGTAGATAATTGCATTTTTTAACTGATTTTATTGATGCAAATTACTTTTTCATAGCAAGAAGAAAGTGAAGCTGAAAATGACAGATTACAGCATCAAATTGCTGTTTTAAAACATCAGCACACAGAAAAGTCTAATCAAGTGGATGCTCAAATAGCTGCCCTTGAAACTGCCCGTGAATTTGACAAAACAGCCTCTCAACATAAGATCGTAAGTAATGTACTCTCAGTATGTTATTTTTAAATGAGGGTCTGAAATTGTTTACTTATTATCCTTGGGATCGTAGAGGGCCGGGGGGTCGGGGCGTATGTTTCCTACTGGCAAAGGAGCTGTTAGGTAACTGTGCTTCAAGCCCGTCACTAGTGCAAGGCTGTTTGGTTGGAGATGTGCAACAGCTGCTCGATAACAATTCTCCTCCCAGATGGAGAAATGCCAAGTCATTTGCTTCCTTTCTCCAGCTTTATAGAATGGAAGGTATTCTGAATAGAAAGCCTGGGGGGAAGCCTGACGATGAAATCTATGCCCTTCTACTCAGTGAGTCTATGTCTTAGCACTTCCTTGAAACCCCGAAGATGTGGTGAAGTTTTCTATCTCAATATTTCTGCAGCTCAACAGCAACAGAAAGAGAATCTGGAAAATATGAATGGAAGGGAATAGAGGGTATGGTCCTTGGAAGGGTGGAGGGGGTTTCTCAACATAAGATCGTAAGTAATGTACTCTCAGTATGTTATGTTGTTCATGTACAATATCTCCTAGCTTGTACCTTTGCACACCTTTTCCCTCAGTGAATTAAGAAGCTTAACACCATCCAGGACAAAGCAGCCCATTTGACTGTGTACCTGCACCACATGGATTGCTGCACTTCAAGGAAGCAACTCCCCACTACCTGCTCAAGGGCAATTGGAGATGGGCAATATATGCTGGCTCAGTCAACAATAAGCACATCCCATAAATGAATTAAAAAAACACAAACTTTCTATTTACCTCTAACATATTAATTTGAATTGAATCTAAATTCAAGGGAAAGTAAATAGTGTTGTGAACGAAAGAGACAGTTGCAGTAACCAGGCTTAGTGGAAAAGCATACTTCAGAGGTAAATCAAAAATCATTTCCATAGAGTCTGGGAATCGATAATTAAAGCAGTTTGTACAGCATCAAGGCAAAGAAATACTGAAGGTGGGTTTTAAAACCTGGATTCTGGATTTGGTGTTAAAAGTTGAGCATAACCTTTCATTCAAGAGGCATTTGGAAGACCTGGACTGGATTTTGCAATGCAAACTGCTAATGGGAAGCAGATTTTAAAGTGTATTTTCTAAGATTGTAATATGGAAACTCTCATGTGACAATCATCTGTGGGGATTCTGAAGAGTAATCCACAGAATGGTGTGTGTATTTTAACATAGCCTGTTGGTGTGTTTAAAGAAACTTGGTGTCACTGAGACCATTGTCTTGGAATCATAGAAACCCTACAGTGCAGAAAGAGGCCATTTGGCCCATTGAGTCTGCACCAACCACAATCCTACCCAAAGCTCATCCCCATATCCCTACATATTTATCCGCTAATCCTCTAACTTAAGCACGCATCCTGGGACATTAAGGGGCAATTTAGCATGGCCAATTAACCTAACCCACACATCTTTGGACTATGGGAGGAAATTGGAGCACCTGGAGAAACCCACACAAACATAGGAGGAATGTACAAACTCCACACAGACAGCGACCCAAGCCTGGAACTGAACCCAGGTCCCTGGATCTGTGAAGCTGTAGTGCTAACCACTGTGCTACCATGCCGCCCGTTTAGATTGTAGCTTAAGTTATACTTTGTAATGCATGTTGTTCTTAAAATCAATCTGCATTTGTTAAGCTAAATGAGGAATATTGTATCATCTTCCAATTTTTCTAGTTTAATAAATGTTTTTCTTTTTGTTAAAACTAATTAGCAAGTCTATGATTTATTCCTCCATGTTTATTTCAATAAAAGAATAATTATGGTCTTTTGAGCCAGAGTTCCATTTTGTATCTTCCTATCCAGTTATGGAAACTAATGGGATGGTAATACTTGATTAGGCAAAACAACATTTCCTATGAGCCTACATTTTAAACTTGTGAACCTCTATCATTTCTGAGATTGTTACCTAACGTTCTTCTCCTGTTGTGGGAAATCAGAATGTCTTTTAGCTGAACTTTAACATTCGAAGAGCCTTGCTGTAACTCAATTATGCAGTATATTACATGCTATAAATGAATGTAAATGTGTTCTTTATGCACAGAGCCAATTCCAACAGAAGAATGAAGATCTAAGTGACAGGCTTAATGAAACAGAGAATGCGTTGAGGAAAGTTGAATGTGAACTTGAAAGATCAAAGGTTAGTACCACATTTTAAATTTATATTCTAGAATGGTTTTTGAATCAACATTTTTGATTATTTTTTTCAATCCTTACTGTAAAATTCCAGATTGAGAAGACATATCAAAGAATTCCTTATGACCTTTGCTGATCATGTTGGGTGACCAGTTTCCGGAACATGTACAAAGCACCCACGTTTCCAGAAAGCAGTCTTTATTTTTTAAACTTGTTTTATTTCACATTTTCAATTGGGCTATCTTTCTTCTTTCTTTTATTTCACTTGTGACAGTAACTTTTTTAGAATTATGCTAAAAGTATAATGTATGTACCTTTTTATGGTGTGAAATGTTCTGTGCTGTGTGAAAAGCAAACATTTAAGACTGTTCAAGTCATAACTGTTGGAATTTATTTTCTATTTCTTCATGGTTTGTAATCCCAAACATCTTACATTTTGCTAAAAGTTGAGCATGATGTGACATTGGTCTTTCTTTCTCTAATACTGCCACATGTCTTATGAGAAACTTGCTGTATCCCTATAGAAAAGATAGTTGAAATAGTGTTCTCACTGTAAAAGCAGCATGTTCTGCTCCGGTGAAACATTGAAGCAATCCAGATAATCCTATCTAATATAGGGAACAGGCATAAAACAACAAAACATACAAAATCATGGTTATTATGATGGAAAAGTTATGCTTTGTGAAAGCTTTCTGCTTCCAATAATTTCATTAACATTTTAACAAATTATTTTGCAAAATACTGTGACATAATAAGCAACCCTAATGGGAGATATTTCCTACAGATGTATGCGCATCAAAGGTATTTCTTGTACACTTTTTGTCTTACTTAATATTAATAAAAATGCAATTTATTGACGTCACAATCCCAGTACAAAATCCTGAAGTTTAGTTTTGATAGAAACTCTTCAAAACATTTAACTGAAGTCATCAACAGACCTTTCAGCTAGAAGTTAATATTTATTCAGTTGGTTCGACATTCATCTAGTGTTTTGATATGGATTGAAAGTGTTCAGGCCAGTTGTGAAATGTGCATTTCTGTTCTCTCATTGGGTACCAAATACTTGAATGTTGAGGTGAGTTGAGCAGATTTCAGGGCCTCCGTTCATCTTAATATTGCAAGTGTCCAGAGAGATTCAGCGTTATGTAACTAAGCAATATTTTTGCTTGCATTTGAAACACTACATGAAGAGCGTGCTTCTCATCCATTATTCCTTCACAGCACAGAACTTGACCTTTCAGTGAATTGCAGCAACATTATTAACAAGGTCATTCTCTCACACAAATTGTACCTAGGTTAATTTACTCAATCATAATTAATATGACTATATGTTGATTTATGCAGTATTAGACATAATGTAAACACAATTTGAATATGATGCTTTTGAATTTTCAATGCTGCAATCATACTAGCTGCAATCATACTAACAACAATCAAATGTTTGGATGCAGGAAGAATTAAACAGCAGAGAAACTGTAAATGTTGAAATCGCCAAAGCATTAGAAGAGGCAAGGAAACAGAAAGAGGAGTTGCAGCATAAGGTTTGTCCCAATCAATAGTGTTAAAGCTGAGATACGTAATATAAAATTGTAATTAGACTTGATGGATACTGTGTTTTAATATTATGCCAGCTGATTTTTTTTTTGTAACTAGAATCTGTATCTTCTGAGTCTATGAATCTCCATTGGGTGGCAGAAGTATTTTCCTGCCAGTGTGACTGCCATGCCTAATTAAAGAGTGTGCAATATCATGTGGGCTTTACAGAAGAAAAATGACAAATGTCACGAATTTCATTTCACAAGTGTTTGAGCTAAAAGTTATTTTATTTGTTTATTTAATGTAATGTGATAATCATTTTAATCCAGTCATGCATCATAGAAACTTACAACACAGAAGGATGCCTTTCAGTCCATCGTGCTGGTGCTAGGTCTTGAAAAAAGAGCTTACCTCCATTTATTTTGTCTGTAAGTTTCTTATCATCAACTACCTATCTGACTCCGTTCAAAGTTATTGATGGAATTGGCCTCCAGCGCTTTTTTCAGGTCGAGCTATTCAGATTGACAAATCTGAGAAGAAAGAATTTTTGCCCATCTTCCACATATATCTTTTGGCAATGATTTTAGACCTGTGACTTCGATCCACATAGAATATTTTCTTTCTTTACCCATTTTTTCAAAACCTTTCAATACACAGTAAGAAGTTTCACAACATCAGGTTAAAGTCCAACAGGTTTATTTGGTAGCAAAATCCAGTAGCTTTCAGAGTGCTGCTCCTTCGTCAGGTGACCCACATAGAAATTCACAACATTTCTACTCTATAATCGCCCACTGTAATTCAGTGTATTCCTGGAGGTTTTTTCACATCTTTTATGTTGCCCCTATCCTCCAACAACTAATCAGTCAACACATTCATTTCACATTGACTTTCTAGGCCAACTAAAAAGCAAAAAGACTCATCAAGTTACAGGATAGTGATTGATGGTCAAACAAACAACCTTGTCTGTAGTCAATATATTAATCTTTGGTGAAGAGAAATATTCAAAGAGAAATTACAAAAAGATACATTTTTTTAACGTCTGGATAATTTTCAAAAGATCCTGGTTTAAATCCCATAATCCAAAGATACATTAGTAAGGCAACACTTGGAATACTGTGTACAGTTCTGGCTACCCTTTTGTAGAAAGGATATTATTGAACTAGAAACAGTGCAGAAAAGATTTACAAGGATCCTACTGGGACTTGATGGTTTGAGTTATAAGGAGAGGCTGGATAAGCTGGGACTTTTTTCCCTGAAGTGTAGAAGGCTGATCTTATTAGATGTCTGTATAATAGAGGGGCATAGATCTCTAGTTGGACAATATCTTTTCCAAAAGATAGGGGAGTCTAAAACTAAAGGGTATTTGTTTACGATGAGAGGAGAAAAATACAAAAATGTCCAGAGAGGCAACTTTTTCACACAGAGGGTAATGAGTGGCTGGAACAAGCTGCCTGAACTAGTAGTAGAGGCAGGTACAATTTTGTTTTTTAAAAAGCGTTTACAGTTACATGTATAAGATGGGTAAAGAGGGATATGGGCCAAATGCAGGCAATTGGGATTAGCTTAGGGGTTTTAAAAAAAACAGTATAGACAAGTTGGGCTGAAGGGCCTGCTTCCATGCAAGAGATCTCTGTGACTCTGGCTTTTGTCATCAAACCAATTTTGTATCCATTTAGCTACCTCACACTAGATCCCATGAGATTTAATCTTATACAACAATCTATCATTCAATTCCTTGTCAAAGGCCTTGCTAGAGTACAGGTCCAGCTCTAGGGACCTGGGTTTGATTCCCAGCTCAGGTCACTATCTGCGTGGAGTTTGCACATTCTCCTCATGTCAGCATGGGTTTCCTCAGTGCTCCAGTTTCTTCCCACAATCCAAAGATGTGCAGATTAGGTTTATTAGCCATGCTAAAAATTGCCTCTCAGTTTCCTGGGATGTGTAGGTTAGAGGGATTAGCGGGTAAATGTATGGGGATAGGGGAGTAGGTAGGATTGTGGTTGGTGCAGACTCGATGGGCCAAAGGGCCTCTTTCTGCACTGTACGATTCTATGTTCTATCTTCTATACCTTCTCCGGTCAAAAGAGAATCCAAACTTTTCCAATTACTCCTCATTACTGAAGTCCTATACCTTTGAAAACATCTTGGTAAAAATAAGCACTGATGTGAAGATGTTGGTGTTGAACTGGGTTAGACACAGTAAGAAGCCTTTTAATACCAGGTTAAAGTTCAATAGGTTTATTTGGTAATATAAGCTTTTGGAGCACTGCCCCTTCGTCAGGTGAGTGGGAGTTGTGTTCACAAACAGGGCATATATATGCCCTATGGTTGAAACCATTATCTTGTAAATTAAGTTGTGTCCAAATATGCCCTGTTTGTGAACACAACTCCCACCTGATGAAGGTGCAGTGCTCTGAAATCTTGTGCTGCCAAATAAATCTGTTGGACTTTAACCTGGTGTTGAGACCTCTTACAAAAATCAGCTCTACAGGTTTCTCACACAGGAGAGATATGGTTACAAGGTGCTGGCATTATGGACTCCTAAATAAAGAAACAATGTTGGCAGTGCTATTCAATACAGGTTCATCCTTCAATCAATGACCAATAGTATGACCAATCTTAATTTTGAAAATAAACTTGACTTGAGACCTGCTTTAGGCAAGATTGGTAACCTAACCTTCTAAGTCCTATATTTTCCTAATGTATATTATGCTTGGAAAGTATACCCAACACTAGTTTATAGATTCCCATATTTTATTACAGCATCACTTAATTTTAGTTTGCACATGTTTGACATCAAAACTTATTAAAGCCAGAAGTTTGAAATATATACAGTATTAATAATTTATGGAAATTTTATTGTATTATATAAAATAAATTGCAATTTTACAGGTAAAAATGTGAAACCTGTCTCCTTATATAAGGTAACTAGAATCCGTCATGCAGCACCAACTGAAAATATATTCTTTGAAATGGTCTTGCGTCTACAGACAATCAGAGATAGTGAAAAGACAGATATGAAGAAGCCCAGGTTGTCTGATTTGGTTACATTTTAGGGTGATAAATAGCACTAAGGATGTTTCAAAAAGTTTTTTGTTAAAAAGTAACATTATTTATTTGAATTAGAATAAAGAAAATATGGTCATGTTTTGAGAATTGATGTCAATTTGGAATCACTTAATGTAAATAATTAAAATCTTAAATCTGGTCTGATTTGAAAACTAATGCAACAATCTGGCACAAATTTACCTCTTTGTGCTTTACAATTTTTGTACAAGTTGGAGATTGTTCCTGCAGGAAGTTTACTCATATTGAGATTTGATACATTTGTCTCAATTTTCATAGATTCCCAAACAGAGTTCAGAAAACCAGACCAGGAAGTAGTCCATGTGAGCATGGGCAAGCTGCCCTAGGTCTCAGCTGTCACCACACCTACTTCCCGCCCCAGTAAATATGCAGGCAGGCAGGTTGGGGTAGGGTGGAAGGGCAACAGGAAGGCGAACCAGCAAATCATCTGAATCCTGTGGCTGTGAACCCTGTCAGCTGGACACTCAAATTCTGTAATTGTAGGGCAAGCAGATTTGTGATCCTCATACTTTTTGTGCTGATCTATTCCTCAAGGTAGATACAATTACTGGTGCTGGTAATAGTATGCTGGGAAATGTAACACTGGGTTGTTTTTCTTGTAATGATAGGTGTTAAAACTGACAGACACAGTGGATGAAAAAAATACTTCAGTTTTGCAGAAAGATAAAGAATTAATCAAAATGCAAGAAGATTTCAAGAAACTGGAACAAGGTTTGAACATGCATAATTTAAGATCAAAATGTTTGAGGGGAAAATGGTAAGAAAAATAGCTAGTAAAAATTGTACGCCTTGAACTGCATTTTAAGCTCTGAATATGGGATCAAGTTTAGTTTGAACTTTAGCTGTGGCCTCTGGAAACGTAAATAATTTCATTTCAACAAGAGAAAAAATAAATTCATATATTAATGCAAAAGATAAGAATCGACAAGGTTAATGTATGCAGCACAATTACTAAAATAATTGTTTGGATTTAGACAACTTTTGTTGTTCTCAGGATTGCACTAAATCAAGTATATCTCCAATCCTTCTCCCCCTGTAAAGTAGCGTGTTCTGCTGCTTTCATGGTGAATTTATGACCAGAACTATGATTTTTGGAAGATGTGATGAACAGTGTTTAGGTGCTTGCCCACTGAAATGTCACAAAGTTAATTATCCTTAACCTTTTTGTTCCAACTGATCCTTCCTCCTTTTTCCACAGCATAAAACCCACCCACATTTCTACCTCTCTCTTCAGTTCCAACCAAGAGCCATATGGGATTCAAACTTTTAACTGTTTCTCTTTGCCAGACTTGCTGAGTTTTTTCCAGCATTTTCAGTCTTTGTTTCATAATGTTAGCATCTGCAGTATCTTACTTTGTAGTTTTCCCTGACTTGCTGTTGTGCATCGTAGCTAAATAATAACACAGCAATAACTTAGGCCTGTTAGTCACGTGGGGTTGGTTGTGGAACAGCATGATTTGGGATATTGAAAGAGATTATAAAATACATTGATCCACGATGGTTTTGGCTTTTTAGAAACATTGGTGTCTATTTGTTCCTGTAGCAAAGAATATGGAAAAACTACAAGAGAGATGCATCTTCATAGATCTGTTTTGTGGCTGTGTCTGTAATGATTGAGTAATGCTTTGTTTTTCAAAAGGATAAGGATTCTTAGTAACATGTATTTAATTATATTCCATGTCTTAGAATTTTTTTTAACCTTGCTCTAGACCATGAATCTGTGATTTCACAGATGCATCAGCTGCAAACGGAAAATGAAATGTCTAAAAGTTCGTTGGCACAAAGAGAGGCAGCAGTACAGAGCCAGTTGAATGATTTGAAGTTGCAGTTGGCTGAGAGACAAGAACTCCTAGAAGCCAGCCAGAGGAAGGCAAGCAATTTTCTTTCTCAGCCATATGTATAATTTTTGCATAGAATGTTAATGCCAGTGTTGGATGTACTAAACTTTAATGCAATTATGGATTTCTTGTTGATGTTAGGTCACCTGTTATTGTTTCTGAATTGATGTACAGTCAGGCATTTTGTGAAAAGAAGTGATCTCACAAATAGGAATATAGTCCCATTTCTATATATATCCATATACATTACTAAGAATATCTTGAAGGAGAGACTACACAGATAACTATTGTACAACACAGTGAAGCCTTTTGTGACTTCCTTGTTTTTGTATTCACTTACCTGCACTTTGTACACAGCATGGCCCATTGCATGAGCAGTGTTTACTTAACCATATCTCCTTTCTCTAAGGAGAAGTCTCTGGAAGCGGATTCCTCCCATTAATCTTGGCTGTGGACGCTTAATTCTCTTTTTTTAGCATGTCAGGGATGAGACATGGTGCTTGGAATGATTGTAGCTGAAGTGCAGCCCGAACAGAGAGGTTTACCTGGAAAATCAAGATTTCTTGGTCCAGAACTGCAGTAACAGCTAATTTGGAAACTTAGAGGCTAAGAATATTGCAGCAAGTAACTCATCTCCTGACTCCCCACAGCCTGTTCACCATCTACGAGGCACAAGTCAGGAGTGTGATGGAATACTCCCCAGTTGCCTGGATGGATGCAGCTCCAACAACACTCAAGAAGCTTGATACTGTCCGGGACAAAGCAGTCTGCTTGATTGGCACCACAACTACTCCCTCCATCATCGATGCTCAGTAGCAGCAGCGTGTACTATCTACAAAATTCATCAAAGATCCTTAGGCAGCACCTTCCAAACCCATGACTATATTCATTTAGAAGGATAATGGCGGCAGATACATGGGAATACCATCACTTTCAAGTTTCCCTCCAAAGCAGTCACCATCCTGACTTGGAAATATATCGCCATTCTTTCGCAGTTGCTGGGTCAAAATCCTGAAATTCTCTCCCTAACGGCATTGTGGATCAACAGAAGGCAGCTCACCACCACCACCTAATCAAGGGCAACCCAAATGGACAATAAATGTTGGTCAGCCAGCAACACCCATGTCCCAACAATGAATTAAAAATAAATGTTCAGTGATTTTAGTCTGCCAGTTTTGAGGTGATTTTGTTTTTAGTAAGGATTATCGCTTTTTACAATTTTCAATACTTGTATTGCACAGAGCTGCCCACCTTCTTTGCCCCCCCCCCCCCATCCCCATTTGATGTATACAAGTACCACAGTTTGCTGTATAGTACCGTAATTGCACAAACTAATGCTGCCTTTGCATTGCTGGAACCCAGCTAATTGACTACCCTTACATTCATTATTTACGATTTTGTTTATGAAGTTTTGTGGGAATGTAAGGTCCATGGCCATTAGGACTTTATATGGTTAACTAGGACACTATCAGATGATATCTACAAATGACATGTCACCTCTGAGCAAGCACATTTCCCTGCTTCCTTGGTGTTGGTTGACCCCGATGCCAGCATTATTGTAGCTGAAGACTTATTGATCCTTCAAGGAGATATATGCATTATTTTCTATCCCTTTGGAAGAGAGGAAATCAATGAAAGTGAGAAAGTATTTCCTTTCCTTGAAGGCTGTTAGGCATCAATAAGTAACACAAGCTGCAGTATTCACCTGGCATATCTTTTATTTTATAAGTGAATGTTGTAATACATTCCTGTAATGAGTCCCAGTAGTCGCAGCCCAGCCTTTATCTAGAATCTGGTAGATTTATCCTCTGTTCAGTCTCTTTCTCCACCATTCACAATATGGGCTGCAGCTAGGATGGCCTCTTATCCATGGCAGATTTCTCTAAAACTAAATGGGCTAATTCAAGGGGAGCAGTGTGAAATGCAGCTGCCTGAAGGTAAGTGGAAAAAACACTTACACATGACATGAACAACATTGGATGCAGAGACTTTGATATTGGTCAGTTGCCGTTTGGTGAGTTTTTGAAACTTGGCAGTTTTAATCTTTTTTCTAACCATTTCCAACTCCTTATTTTATGAGAAGGAGTTTAATGAATATGGTTCAATAGCCTTGTCATCCAATTACACTTTGGCCATCCTTCATATGTGAGCATAGATTTCTCACAGGAGCTGCTGGATTGTGATCAGGAGCACTGGCAGATTCCTTTACCTACCAATGTTGCAACTAATTCTGTCATCTCCAACTGAGATTAGCTAGCATAGGAAAGCTGGGACTGCATTATTATTTTTAACTTGGAAAATAAATATCTGAAGCTTACTTTTTTAATGGAATTAGATTTGGAATGATTTGCTGTTGTGATCCCTTTTTCCTCCAGTAAGGAAGTATTTATTCAGCACTTTTCAAATATTTTTTGGCTTCTCTACTTTTATAAAATTCTGCATTGTGTATCCAGGTCATCAGGGTACATAACTTTGTTCCTGTGAGACATTAAAGGAATGTAAATTCCTCCTCTTCAGGTGAAAGATTTAGAAGCAGAAGTGACAACCCTCAATGGACAATTACATCTGTCAGAAAATGAGGAGAAAGGACAGAATGGAGATGTGACAATTGCGGATGCCTTACAACTTCAGCATGACAATCAAGATTTGGAGCAGCAGTTGATAGAGAAAAACAAGGTAAATATCACATGAATTTGTAAACCTCCTCACTTTGTGACAACCTCTCCAGGAAGCTCACATGCAGAGGATTACTTACGTTTTTTTTAAAAAGTGTTGAAATGATTTATCTTATAAATTTTATTCTTGGCATAAGTCAGTTAAATAGACACATTTTTCTATCTACAATAAACTCCTTTAGCTACTACAATTTGTAGGTCTCATTATGACGAGTAGAACATAGGACTTAGGAGCAGGAGTAGGCCATTTGGTCCTTTGTTCTGGCTCCACCATCCAGTAAGATCATGGTTGGGTTGTGGTCCCACTCTGCTTTCCTGTATATCTCTCCTGCATGACTCTTATCTATCTCAGCTTTCAATAAATTTATTGACCTAACCTCCACTGCTTTCTAAGGAAGAAAATTCCCCATACTAATAAGGGTAACTGAAAAAGATTCTCCTCACCTCTGCCTTAAAGGGTGGTCTTTAGTTTTGGAAATATATTTTTATTGATGATTTCTCCCATTTTTACAAACAATGTAACAAATTATTAAGGATTGATACAGCATGGAGAAATCATTTTTCCATATATATGTTCAGAAAGAGATAAGAACACCAACACATCTGGTTCAGATTATTCATTACAAATGCTACCTCCAAAGATACAAACAATGAAAGGAGATTGAAGGAAATAGGATAACAAGATGCAGCCATGAGTTTAAGAAAGGAGGGAAGCAGAAGATAGGAAATTATAGGACAGTTAGCTTGACCTCCATCATGGTAAAATCTAAGAGTCCACTATTAAGAATGAAATTGTGGAGTACTTGGAAATGCATGGTAAAATAGGGCTGAGTGAGCATGGCTTTGTCAAAGAGAGGTCATGTTTGACAAATCTATTAGAATTCTTTGAGAAAATAATGAAAAAATTTGACAAAGGACCGCCAGTGGATGTGATTTATTTGGATTTCCAGAAAGCCTTTGACAGGATGCCTTACATGAGGCTGCTAAATAAGCTAAGAGCCAATGGTGTTAGAGGCAAAGTACTGGATAGAAGATTAGCTGACAGACAGAAAGCAGAGAGTGGGGATAGGGGGGTCCTTTTCAGGATGGCAACCAGTGATTAGCGGTGTTCCCCAGGGGTTAGTGTTGGGACCACAACTTTTCACTATGTACATTAATGATCTGGAAGATGGAATGAAGGTATGGTTGCTAAATTTGCAGATGATACAAAGATATGTAGAGGCACAGGTAATGTTGAGGAAGTGGGGAGACTGCAGAATGAGTTGGACAAGCTAGGAGAGTGGACAAAGAAATGGCAGATAGAATACAATGTGGGAAAGTGTGAGGTTATGCACGTAGAAAATAGTCTATGCTTCTATTCTTCCTACCATTTTCTAAATGGGGAAAGGTTTCAGAAATCTTAAGGACAAAAGAACTTGGGAGTCCTGGCTCAGGACTCTCTTAAGGTTAACATGCAGGTTCAATGGGAATTAGGAAGGCAAATTCAAGATAGCATTCATTTCCAGAGGGGTATAATATAAAAACAGAAATGTACTGCTGAGGCTGTAAAAGGCTCTGGTCAGACCCCATTTGGAATATTGTGAGAGTTTTGAGTCTCATACCTAAGGAAGGATATGCTGGCCTTGAAGGGGCTCTAGAGGACATTTACAAGAATGATCCCAGGAATAAAGGGTTTATCCAGTGAGAAGCAGTTAAGGAGTCTGGGTCTATACTCGATGAAGTTGATGAGGATAATGGAGGGGGGGGAATTAATTGAAACTTGCAGCTGAGAGGCCTATATAGTGTGGATGTGGAATGTTCCCACTAGTGGGAGAGACTAGAATTCGAGGGCACAACTCCAGAGTGAAGGGATGCTCCTTTTAAAACTGAAATGAAGAGGAATTTCTTCAGACAGAGAGTGATAAATCTCTAGGACTCTCTGCTACAGAGGGCTGTGGTGGCCAGATCATTGAATGTCTTTAAGACGGAGGTAGTTTCTTGATCAATAAAGGGATCAAGGATTACGGGGAGAAGGCAGGAGAATGTGGATGAGAATCAGAGCAGACTTGATCGGCCGTATGGCCTAATTCTGTTCCTATGTTTTATGTTGTTGTGATGGTGCAGCCTCACATTGGAGACAGAGCCACGTAACTTGCATTCAAGGAATTTCAAAACAGCTATTGCCATTGCATATTGAACCTTGGAGAATGTAGAATATTGACACACGTATAGAAATGGCTAATTAACCAAAGGTTCTTGCACCACATTTAGGTTCACACCAAAGTGTCAAAATTTACTATATGCCACCATTGTAAATATAAAGAATATAAGAAGAAAAAGCTGGTAAATATCACAAAATCCTAGTGCAGCGCATCCCCAACACTTTCAAACTCTAAGGAAATTAAACCACTAGGTTTCAATTTTGATGCAGGTAGTCCCCAATGCCACCTTGCATGCCTGGCTGTATTGGATACAGTAGGATTAAATCTGTACCTTAAGCCTGGAGTAATTAAAGGAACATGAGGAATGCATTCCATTACAAACAAATGGATGTCCCTAGTTTTCAAAGTATAATAGGCAAAACAGATAACAGGCCTCAGTGCTAATATACTAGTTCATCTCTGTCAACGTGATAAATAATGCCACAAAATCATAATTTCCTATATTATGTTGATTAAATCCAGTAAGTTTTGAATGGTGATGACCTTTGACTGTAATCATTCATCAAAATATTGAGTTGAAAGATGGGAATATATTACAGAGCAGGATTTTGTGCTTTGAAAGCTTTTGATTTCTAAACAAATACCAATCTGCCTGATAACACTTCATGGTACCATTGAAAAAATGTGGTTTAATACGCTCCTATTATGCAAAAACATAGTCAAATCTTTTCACTTTGGAAAGTCTCCACGTGCTAAAGGCCTCTGTCATCATCAGTAAATTTGAACAAGGTGCCGCAATTGTTTGGAAAAGCTAAGGCATATGAGTAGATCTGATAGAACAATGATATAGTTCCAAATGGGGATGGCGCATTCTACCGCCATTCTAGGTGGTAGAAGCCGCAACTTCAGCAAATGCAGGCGAACACCACCACAACCAAGTTTGGCTTGGAGGCAGACTTGATTGTGGTGGTGTTTGTATGCATTTGCTGCCATTGCGACTTCTACCACCTGGAATTACAAATTTAATTCGTGCTATGATTGAAGACCCCCACCCAGACACATTCGCAGTACTTCCAAATAGTGTTCAACTTGAAGGAGTGTTGATTTCTCAGTTGAGGAGATGAAGGTTGGTAGCAATCAGCAGGACGGTTGTGTATTTGATCTGAGGTCATCAGACTTCAACGGGGTCTGGAGTCAATGCTGATGATTCTCAGGGCCACTCTCTTCCAATTGTAGACCATTGTGCCATCACCTCTGGTCAGTGAGCCCTGCCCACGCGACCAGGCATACTCCAGGATGGTGATGGAAGCATCTGGGACATTAATTATAAGAATAGATTCAGTGGGTATAATTGTCAGACAGTTGCTTGATTAGTTTGTGGGATAGCACTCCCAATTTTGGCACAAGTCTCCAATTTGATTTCATTTATTATTGTCACATGTATTTACATGCAGTGAAAAAATTGTTCCTTGTGCGCTCTACAGACAAAGCATACCATAGAGAAGGAGAATGTAGTATTAGTCATAGCTAGGGTGTAGAGAAAGATCAACTTAAGAGGTTCAGAAGTCTAATGGCAGTAGGGGCGAAGCTGTTCTTGAGTCAGTTAGTACGTGTCTTCAGAATTTGTATCTTTTTCTTGACGGAAGAAAGTGAAAGTGAATATGTCCGGGTTGCATGGGGTCCTTGAATATGTTGGCTGGTTTTCCAAGACAGCAGGAAGTGTAGACAGAGTCATTAAATGGGAGACGTTTGCATGATGAATTGGGCTTCAATCATAACCCTTTGATATTACTTGCGGTCTTGGACAAAGCAGGAATCATAAGAAGATTTGATACAACCAGAAAGAATGCTTTCTATGGTGCGCCTGCAAAAGTTGGTGAGGGTCATAGTGGACACACCAAGTTTCCCTAGTCTCCTGAGGAAGTAGAGGCATTGGTGGGCTTTCTTAACTATAGCATCAGCATTGAAGGAACAAGACAGGTTGTTGGTGATCTCGACACTGAGAAATGTGAAGCTCCTGATCATGTTAGGAAGATTAATTTGTAGGGTCAACCGAATTGGATGTGCCTTCGTTATTTGGGATGCATAGGTCGATGCAGGGTAGTCTGTATGTTTTTTTTTTTGTAGCATGCTTATGAATTAAAAGCAAAAATAGCTCGCTTGGCCCCTCAAGCCTGCTCCACCAGTCAGTAATACCATGGCTAATCTGATTGTAACTTCAAACCCACATTACTGCCTAGCCCTGAACTTTTAGCCCTTTGTTAATCAAGAATCTAACTGTGCCTTAAAACATTCAAAAAATTGATTGCACTGAGAAATGTGTTCCAAAAAGGTATGCCCCTCCAGAGAAAAAAATTCTCCTCGTCTTGGTCTTGAATGAGTGACTTTTTTTTAAGCCCTGGTTCTAGATTTTACCACAAGAGGAAACATCCTCTCTATATCCATCATATCAAGATACCTCAGGATCTTAAAAGTTTCAATCAAGTTACTCTTCTAAACTCTAATGAATACAAGCCTAATCTCTAGTGAACATAAGCAACTGGCCTAATTCTAGTACTAATTTCATTAATCTTCTCTGAACTGTTACTAATGCATTTATCATCCATCTTAGTACTCCAGATCTGGTATCATCAGTGCCCCCCACAACTGAATTATAACCTCCCTGATTTTGAAATCAATTCCCATCAAGTATTCTTTAAGTTTATTTATTATTGTCACAAGTGGGCTTACATTAACACTGCAATGAAGTCACTGTGAAAATCACCTGGTCACAACACTCCAGCACATACTCAAGTACACCAAGGGAGAATTTAGCACAACCAGTGCACCTTACCAGCATGTTTTTCAGACTGTGGGAGGAAACCAAAGCACCCGGAAAAAACACAGGGAAAATGTGCAGACTCCGCACAGACAATGACCCAAGATAGAAATTGAACCTAGGTGCCTGGTGCTTGAGGCAGTGGTGCTAGCAAGTGTGCCACCATGCTGCCCATTCTGTCAGCTTTCCTAATTTACCTGTATACCAGCCTTTTGTGATTCGTGCATTAGGATACCCAGATCACTCTCGATCTTTAAGCTCTGCAATCTTTCACCATTTAGATAAGTTTTTATTTTTCCTGCCAAAATGAACCTTTTTCCATTTCCTTCATTGGCCAGATCTTTGTCCACTCGTTTAACCTATCCACGTCTCTCTCCCTCCTTTTGTTTTCTACACACTTACTTTCCTACCTACTTTTGTGTCATCAGCAAATTTCACAACCATAATTTTGATCCCCTTATCCAAGTCGTTTACATAAAGTGTAAAAAAATTGAGACCTAAGGACTGATCCCTGTGGCACACCACTTGTTAATCCTGCCAACCAGAAAAAGATCTATGCCAACTTTCCTGTTAGCTAATCTATCTTCTATCCATGCCAATATATTACCTGCTGTATCGTGAGCTCTTATTTTCTGCAATAATCTTTGATGTGGCAAATGCCTTCTGGAAGTCAAAGTTCAGTAAATTCACCAATTCCCTTTTGTCCACAAAGCAGGTGACTTCAAAGAATTCCAATTGGTTAAATATTATTTTCCTTACAAAAGCCATATTGACTTTGCCTGATTGTCTTGAATTTTTCCAAGTGCCAAATTATAACATTTTTAATAATAGCTTTTAGTATTTTGCTCCTGACAGATGTTAGGCTCACTGGCCTGTAATTTGGTCCCCTTTCATTTTTATTAAAGGAGCAATGGTTTGGTATAGCCGAGTGGCTTGCTAGGCTGTTTGAATCCAGTTAAGATTCAACCAGATTATGAGTTGGAAATTGCACATACCAAACTGCATAAAGATTGCAGATTTCTCCCTTTAAAGGGCATTAGTGAACCAGATTGCTTTTAACAATAATCATGGTGCCCATTACTGTCATTCACTTTTAATTCCAGATTTTATACTTGAATTTAAATCTCACCAACTTCCATTGAGCAATTTGAATTTTGTCTCCTGAATCATTGCTAGCCTTATGTTACTCATCCCAGGAGATTCTATGTAATTCTGTGTCTCTGAGAATAGCTGAGGAATATTTGCGTTGACTACTACTACTCTGGGAAGTGTTTGATCAGAAATCATAGAAACTGTACAGTACAGAAAGAGGCCATTCAGCTCATCGAATTTGCACCTACCACAATCCCATATCCTATCTCCATATCCCTACATATTTACCCACTAATCCCTCTAACCTACACCTCAGAACACTGAGGGGCAATTTTAGCATGGCCAATCAACCTAACCCGCACATCTTTGGTCTGTAGGAGGAATCCGGAGGAAACCCACACAGACACGAGGAAAGTGTGCAAACTCCACACAGACAGTGACCCAATCCAGGAATCGAACTTGGGTCACTATAGCTGTGAAGCAGCAGTGCTAACCACTGTGCTACCATGCCACCTTTACCAGCTTTGCTGTTACTTAAATAACCTACCTATGATGAGACATACACTCATTTGTTTTGTTTATTGTACAGCAGTTTATTCTAATGTCTTAGTGGCAAATGAGCCTCTCATAAGCAAGGATAACTGTGCTGAGAGACTCTGCCTACTTGGAGGAAATTATGTTGGCAATGTTTCTGAGGCCAGACTAATTCTTTCTATGTGGTGAAGACAGGATGGGACTATCGGAGAAGGATTTGGTGAAGGATGCAGAAAATATCGCAAGAAGGCCAAAATCGCATTTTACATCATCATAAATGCAAATATCTCATTCCCTGCCCCCACTTCCTTTGAACATTCAGAACATCATATAAATATATTAACATATAATTACCAGGCCCTACGCCTGAATCATTCTGCACCCTCTCCCCTGAAAATGTATCCATATTAACGTGATGTCAGAACAGCATCAAACCTGACTGAGTTTCCCAATGTGTGCGCC
This sequence comes from Sphyrna mokarran, assembly GCA_024679065.1. NCBI lineage: Eukaryota > Metazoa > Chordata > Chondrichthyes > Carcharhiniformes > Carcharhinidae > Sphyrna > Sphyrna mokarran. Next base: position 19,607,303 of record JAGIQG010000025.1, read on the forward strand.
TTGGTCAGACTTATTAGTTTCCTACCCCTTCACCAGGATACATTAAACCTGTTTCTTCCGATATTGGAATAGTTTAGGTTAGATGGACTTTAAATTGGTTTCACAGGTTGGTGCAACATCAAGGACCGAAGGGCCTATACAGCATTGTTATGTTCTAAGTACTCTCATTTTCTGGGGTCATAAACTCTTAACCTACTTCAGTCAGATCCAACAAATTTAAAATGTATGCTAATGATTTTATAGAATCATAAGATCATTTCCTTGTCATTTTAGTGTTTTAGAATTTTAAATCAATCATTTTATCAAATGATTTAAGTGATCCATCACTGCAGATTTTATATTTTATATATTTCCTTCCTTAGACTATCAAACAACTGTTACAGAGACTAACAGAACTGAAAAAGACACTACAGAAAGAACTGGTAAAAATTTTGCATCAAATTACACTCTTCAAAACAAATTAATTACACTTTTTTTCTTTTCAATAGATTGCACCAGAAAATGGGTCAGAAATAGACGCATGTTTTGCACGTGCACCATCCTAAACTGGTCGGCTGATGCCTGCAGCTGAACAACTTAACCTGATACTGAAATAACATTTGTCTGGAGAATTGTTCCTAGAATACATTTCTAATATTTTTCATGACCTAGTTTTAATTCAAGGCCACTAATTAATAGAGCTCATCTTTTTGTTTGACAACCATAATTTAGTCTTTGCAGGTCAGACAGCATCTGTAGAGAGAAAACATTTCAGGTCAGTTAAATTTCCGGCACATGAAATGGTAACTCTTCTGCACAGATCTGCATTTTCTGTTTTATTTCATATTTCCAGCATCTGCAGATTTTGGCTTTTGTATTTGCTGTTGTCATTTGTTGTTTTTTTTATTTTAGTTTTTTTTCATAGAAAGTCTAAATAATGATAATCGTACAGTGCAGACGGAAGTCATTCGGCCATTGAGGTCTGCACTAACCTATCCAGGCCTTATTCCTGTAACCCCATTTGTCAATTGACCTAACCTATACATCTTTGGCTGTGGGAGGAAACCAGAACACCCAGAAGAAACCCGTGCGACTATGGGGAGAACATGCAAACTCCACACATGGTGACCTGAGGTGGGAATTGAACCTGGGTCCCTGGCAGTGTGAGGCAGCAGTGCTAACCATGGTGCTGCTGTGCCGTAATGTTTACCTGTTTTAAACTGTTTATTAAATCTAATGAATTTGAACATGGTTTTCATTTTTCACCTGTTCATGCAATGGAAGGGTTTTTTAAAAAGTGAAATGAATTTTGAGCTTTAATGTTTGCAATGCATTAATGGACATCAGTCCAACATACCGTGTTGTAAATTTATGTGAGAGTTTGTATAAAATAATTGTATTTGTTTAAGCAACAAGCTACTTTGTTCCCACTCTTCATTTGACAAGCTGTGCGGTGACTGCTATGCTTTGATAAGCTGTGCAACTTTAGTTGGTTAAACTTCAGCAGTAGCCTTATACACATGCAAGGGTCTTTCCGCATTTGTTCTTAACCTGTCTATGCTCTTCGGATTTTAATAAACTGGAAATATCCCTGTTAGGCAAACAGAAATTCTATATGCATAGATTTCTCGGTAACTCAAATTGAAAACTCAAATGCAGTAATGTGTTTCTGCACATGATATTCCAAATACAGAAAATAGCAATATTGGCAGTTCAAAATTCTTTTTGATTTTTGTAAAGAAATATGGTGTTAGAATTAATACGTATTAAATCTTTTCAATTAAAGAAAATGAAGCCAGAATTGGAGACTGCTGAAGTGCGAGAGAAATCTATCTTTGAACCACCAGCCAGCATCAATAATTCCACCACAGTTGTAAACAATTCAGACCTTAATGACGCCAGGGAGATAAATTTTGAATATCTTAAACACGTTCTCCTTAAATTCATGTCTGTGCGAGAATCTGAGGTGAGTTATGAGAAAGCCTTTATTTATGTTTTGTGTGTTAAAATGCAGATGTTAATATTTTAAATGATGAAGCAGCCTGCAGAATACAGAGATATGATTCTGCACTACCTGTGATATAGGTTAGGAATCAGAAGTGGAATATGTGAAAAATGATAAGGCCAGCTAGTACTTCAAGCTAACTCTATCCTGAAATGCTGCAACTTATCTACACTAGCAGCCTCATCACATTATTGTCCCCAATAGTCATATAACTTTCTGGGAGAGACAAAGAAAAATCTTACGGCTAATTAAAGTAGAACCCGAGGAAATTCTTCCATGTAGGTCATACCACAAATTCCACTGGCCCTTATTAATTCACCATCTCCAATGATTTGACCAACTCCTTTTTTGAGAATTTTGCATTAATTCCACATCCAGCACTAGCCTAGTATAGAGATCAATGTTTTTGGGAAATTAAGTACTTCCTAATATCTACCCAATGCTTTTGTAAGCCAGACCAATTCTCCCAATTCTTTCCAATCTCTCAACCTCCATGTGGCTCTGTCATTATTTTATAGATTTTATATATTCTCTTTTTGATTGCACTTTCCAAACCTGTGACCTGTACCACCTAGAAACATAAGGGCAGCAGATGCATGGGGACACTACCATCCTGACTTGGAATTATATCACCTTCCCTTCATTGTCACTGGGTCAAACTCCTGGAACTTCTCCCCTAACTATTGGTGAAACTATATGACATGAATTGCAGTGGTTCAAGAAGGTAGCTCACTACTACTTTCATGAGGCCATTAGAAATGGGTAATATGCGCTAGTCTAGCGAGCAACACCTACATTCCTCTAACCAATAAATGGAAAAAAAATCTCAATCATGTCTTCTCAAAGTCTGCATTTATTGAAAATAAAAAGAACTAGATCTCTGAAGCATTTGTTGATAGTTATGGCTGTTAACATGCGTATCCATCAGCTGATCCTCGCTTCTACAAGGGAAGTGCCTATCACCTGTGTGGAAAAACCTGACACAGCTGCCATCAACTGAAGGCTTTGTACAAGGAAAAGATTGTTGTGGAGTGGCAAGTATGCTTGACATTGATGCAGTGTCATCATTTGCACAGCAGCATTCAGGAACTTGCAATAAAGTACTTGCAGTTTTTCCTATCAATAGTTTCATCCTGAGTGAGACCTGGGCAGAGGTGGTCTGATTTTACCAAGAGGGCCTTTAACTGCAATTATAGATATATATAAATATAGTAGTTGGAGGAGGCCATTTGGCCCTTCAAGCCTGCTCTTTCATGCATCGCAATCATGGCTGACCATCCAACTCAACAGCTTAATCCTCCTTTCTCCCCATAACCTTTGACCCCACTCGCCTCAAGTGCTATAGAAACATAGAAGATAGAAGCAAGAGGAGGCCATGTAAAACTTAAAAACATAAAGTTTGAGAAGCACAGCTGACTTGCAGTACTGCCTTTCAAAATATTATTGGAAAAGAGCTTGCCTTTCCCCTATTATTTCAATTTAAAAAACTGCCTTTTGCATCAATCATGGTCTCAAAAATATCCAGGCCCCAAATTCCAATTGACTTCCACCTATAGAAGCAAAGGTTAGGCTGTTTTTTGATGACCAGCTTCAGTAATGTAAAGATGTTGCCTAGGATCAGGGAGCCAAATGGCAAGTAATTTTTAATCCGTACAATGGAATACAATTTTCAGTAGAATAATGATGAGGCCTTGGTAGAACTGTATCTTAGAACACTATTTTCATTTTAACTTGAGATATTTAGAGAGGATTTTCGTTAAAATTCAGTTTTCAGTTGTACAATACTGAAACTACATCCAAAATTATTTATGAATTATATGAATCTTTTGGAGTATTTCCTTGTTAATTCATGAGTAGTATTTTTCTTGTAGAAACTTGCGTGAAAGTTTCAATGGTTTGTTGATTGGGAGAGATTATCAGCTTGCATTGTGTTCTGTTATAGGCCTATCAGCTGGTAAAAGCAGTATCTATGCTACTTAACTTTACACACGAAGAAGAGAACTTGCTAAAGGAATCCTTAGAATATAAGGTATGGCACTATCTGTTCAAACTCAGTCTTACTTGTATCCATTTTTTTAATAAATGCTGTTGAGTGGTTTCCTAATTTTTTTTATGTTGTAGATGTCTTGGTTTGGGTCAAAACCTACTCCTAAAGGTATTGTACGTCCATCAATAACCAGTCGACCTCCCCCTCATTGGCAATGAACCAACTGCAACGTCTGGAACGTGCACATTTAAAGAACTATCAACATAACTCATTGAGCGCTGCAGATATTGATAATAAGATATCCTTATTAGTGTTTTCAGTCACTGTTATGACAGTGTTTTAATTACAGGACTATAAGTTTTCCAGCTGTTTACAAGTATTTAATAGTACTGGTACTTTATATTAATATATCGTTTAAATGCAAATGAAATTGTTCTCCTATGGGGAATGAAATTCATTGAGAAAAAGCAGATATTACGGATTTGAAATACTGTCGTTTCTACACATGCAAGAGGAACAATTCTTTTTTGGTCCTGTAGCTTTATTACAGTCCTGAACTGATTTGAATGAAACACTGTTTGAAGTGACATGCTATCATACTCACGTCTTTGCACTCCTCCTTCGTGGACAGGCATTAACAAATGCTTCCAGGCATTTTTCTTAAATTATAATTTTCTCTTGTACTGTTAATACTAGGATGGGTGGAATATTTGACTGAACTTATGCTCTTTCCCTCATATTCTCATGGTTATACAGGAGGCCAGCAACTGGCATCTGTAACTGCTTTTGAACTCGGTATCATGGACCAAATTGATTTTTTTTAAATGGCACTTACATTTTTATAATTGATTCATTTGGATTAATAAAAACTGGAAACCTGCAAGATAGGAATTACACTAATAATAAAATTAGAAAACAAAACACCAAGATAAATATTGCAATTGGTTTTCTGCTTATTGATCTAAAAATACCACTGTAGCCCTTTTCAAGTTTCTCTCAAATATTCTAATTATTGTAAAACATGCTATTCTGAATCATTTAGATCTCTTCCATTGTTTAATGATTATCATGTGGTTTTACTGCAGTTTAAGAATATAGTCGTGTTGATTGGAAATAGCGCTGGAACAAGGGATTTTTGATGCTAGATATAATCAGCAGGGCAAGGTTATGTACAGTTGGTTCTGAGAGAAAAAAAATAAACATTCCAAAGGAGCCTTTATAAAAGGAACCCTGTATTGTGTATAGAAATTGGAAAAGGTTGTAACACATTAAATGTAAAAATGGATGCATAAATTATTTGCAGCCTTTTTGGAGGCAGAAAATGTTGCTGTTGTAATATGTTCCATCAGTATTTTCTTCACCCTGCCATTGTGAAACAAGAAATTTGCGTTGAAAGCAAGAGCAATGTGTGTGTGTGTGCGCGCGTATGTGTGTGTGTTTATGTATGTATATACTATATATATATATATATATATGAATGATATATTAACTAATGCACTTTTTGTATAAAAATTGCTGTGGCGTGTAATTTGTACATGCATTGATTGGCCTTAGCAACTAACTTCCCTTGATGTTGTAAACCTGGATTGGATACAGCTGACACACCATCTGATCAGTGTTTGCTTGAGAATAATTTGTAGGTGCAATACTTTTCAATTAAAATTCCTTTAGACTTGCTGAAATTGTGGTTGAATTTTTTTGATTAGTAAATGAAATTTTAGTTGCAATTTCCCAGATACAGTTACTTGTTCCCACACTTACGGAAAGTATATAGGGAGTTGAGGTTTGCAGCAAAATTTTCAGCTAAGTATCAAATTCCTGAGAAAAGGCAGCTTGGAAAACTGAACACTGGGCAGCAGAACTAGCAATTCATTTTGTTTTCACTTATTGGGATTGGCACTTACTTACCAGTCAGTTGACATGGACTAGTCTAAAATGTGGCGACAGTATAAAAGATATTTTTCTTGCAAGAATGAATAGACATTAACATCAAAGGAAAAATCATACCTACAGTTCCACTGGTGCATAAATTGGAATCTTCCACCAGTTTTGTTGTGGTGACCTTTCAAATTTGTTTAAAATTAAATGAATACAGTCTGACATTTCAGATTTCCAATAGATGCTAAAATTGTCCATCTTCTGCCATCATTCTGTTGAAACTAACAATTTTGCCACCAAATGGCATATTCTTAAAGCATTTTCAATCAAATATCCATTCACCCTTTTAGTGCTTAGCCTCCTAGCTATAGCCTACTTTTGAAACACATTCTGGTCTGTGTAAATGAATGATTTATTTTTGATTACTGTAGTTGCTATCTTTTATTTTGTGCTCAAAAGCCCTAATGTAAATTCTGCAAAAGCTGATGCACCAAATTGTGGCATGTATTATGAGTCAATTTAAATAACACTATAATCAGTTTATAGTTCTTAGGGGTCAGTGTTATGGTTAGCTTACAGGGTAACAAACTTGATCAGTCATTCCCTTGGATCACTTTGTCAGGGTTTAAGCTAACAAAATGCAATTATCCTGACTTGAAGTAGGTCACCTATTTACACAAAATAGAAACCAGGTTAGCTGTCACACAGCAAGACTGGGTGGAGATTCTGTTCCTAATTATTCTTTCACATATACAATATTTCAGAGCACTCTAAGGTGAAAATAAACTAAGGATGGAACAGGTCTAAGAATCAAGATAAAATATGAAACAAAATAAATAGCTAGAGATTAGTTTGTGCTGGATTGATTGACCTCGAACAGTCATAAATATTTGGTGTTTCAGTGCAATTCTAAAAATATCCCAGTACAACCATTAACAACAGTTTGTTTTATTTGAATAGTATGTGGTTAAACTAGCCTGGACTTCAGTGAAGATGGCGTAACATAGGAAATAGTAGGCTATTCCATTTTTTGAGCCTGCTCTCCCATTCATTATGATCATCAAATTCAATATCTGATCCTGCATTCCTTCCCCAGCCCAATATCTTTTTACCCCTAGAGCCATATTTAATTTTGTGGTAGTGAATTCCAAGGATTCACTACTCTGGATGAAGAAATTTTACCATGCCTCAGTCCTAAAAGGTTTACCCCTTATCCTCAAACTATGACTCCTTGATATAGACGCTCCCACAAAAGTACTTTTTATAAATACTTCACTTTTGTCAATTCAGATTTGAGTTTCTTGATTTTCAAATCACATGCTTAATATTGTAAGTGGAAATAGGCTAAATTATATATTATCCTTTCAAGAATTTTGCATTAACTACCTTGGCATCTTAGCAAAATCTTGTGGTGACATCGTTATCTTTCTTGAATTATAGGTAATAACTGCTATGAATTGCGCTTAATCCCAGCAGCACAACTTAATTTAAGCTTGAATAGTTCACAACGTGCACAGCCAAAAATGAATTTTACATTTTTAAATTCTGACTTGAATTCACAGCCAGCCTCTAGTTATTAGTGTTTGGTTTGTTACTGCAGGTAGAATGTAACCAAAGGAAAATTAATGGCCAACTATTTCATTACATAGGAGCAGAAGGTGGCAAATTCAGTCCTTCAAGCCTGCTCTGCCATTCAATCAGATCACAGCTAATCTCTCCCTGGTCTTAAATCCATCTCCACCTGTTTACCACTTTCCCTTCAATTAGAAATATATCTATCCCTTTCTTGAAACCATTGTGCTTCAGATTCCAGATTATGTGGCAGTACACTCCACAAATTCACCACCCTTGGAATAATTCCTCCTAATCAGTTTTAAAGCTACCAACTTGCAACCTATACCTTTGTGACCTCTTGCTCCATGTTGCTAAGATGAGATTTGGTATGATGAGTGAGGGCAGAGCAACTGGAGTTCTGGTAATATCCACATTTTGCTGAAATAAATATCCTGAGCCACCACAAATGCTTAGGAAGTGATATTACAAAAACTGTTTATTTAAAAAAAGTAACAATCTTGTCAGTGTGAATGGTTTTGCAACCAGTCCAGCTGGTTTGTGTTGTTCACTGTGTAAAGCAGTTTGGCACCATTCCTGTCTCACTTTAAACTGTGTCACTGTCAATGCCTACTTATAGAAGACAGCCATGTTATTTCTTCAGCCAATTTATAATGCAACCAGAGTAGCTGAAAAGAGTTGCTGAAATATAGAACTTAAACAGAGGAATATTATCCTAATTTAATAAAAATGCAAGGAGCAGTGTTATTATAGACTTAATTTTTCACAATACGTCAGTTTATAGCTTTAATATATCTTTGAAACAGCAATGTAATGCCTACACATAATATACATACAATGTCACATTGCAAAAGCAGATATCTACATAAATTAACTTATCAAAACACACTCCTAATAAGTATTCTTACCCAAGTGAAAATGGTATCAGTTGTCCAAAAATTGAGTGACGTCATTGATAATATTTCCATTTCCCATCCCAACCAGGGTTCAAAAAAACTTTGTCAGTTATATGCAAAACTAGTTGAACTGGTACTCATTAATTCCGGTCAAGATAGATACAAGTTAAACTAAAATTAAAACTATGATTTGTGCATGTCAAGTCCTCTGTGGATTTCTGGTGATGCTGCAATAACTTAATTTAGTAAAAGGTTCATTAAGTTGAAATTACACTAGTTTGCATCTAGTAGGCATTTCCTTACTGCTTCTCTGAACAAGGTGGAAATCCACCCTTAAGTTTTGATATAATACAACAAAAAGCTGTCAGCTAAAGACAATCCAAGAGCTTTATTTTGCAGCAGGCACTTTACAATAAATTCATCCCTGGTAGTTCAACTAATACTATTGCCATAAGTATCATACTAAGTCTATTCCAATAACTTTACAAAATATGAAAATGACCCAAAGAAATAAAAAATAATACTGCATGTACTGACAAATCTTAATAGTCCTCCACCGCACCATGTGGCAAAACAATTGAGTAAAATGCACAATGTCACATCATTGCTTTTTCAATTGTGTGAATGTCCCTTTATTAGTCACACTATTTGGTTTCTCAACAGATTTCAAAAAGAAAAATGGTAAGGGAACTGAATGTGCAAGACCTTGCACGTTATACTTAACCAAAACATACAGTAATAAACTTCCCACCACAACCTATTAAGATAAAAAGAGCATTCCAACATGGTTTTCAAAATAATTTCATTTAATATGGGTTAATCTTCAAAGGATGGGTTCAAATATTTCTCTTTTGCTGTTGCTTCCTCATATTTTCCAACAGCTTTCAGTCCACATCAAGTCAACGTATCATGTAACTTTTTAAACTGTTTTTCTTGCAGTGAGAACTCGTACTATGCAACCTACTCCACCCACTGCTAAAGCCTAAGGGATAAAAAGGAAAATGTTAATTTTTAAAAATTAAAAATACAGTCAACTTGCATTTATATATCAAGCTGCTTTACAATAAACAATATTTGACAGACAATACCAAAGATTTCAGGAAGGAATTCCAGAGCTTTAGACCCTGGCAACTGAAGACAAATAGCAGAATAATTAAAATCAGGACCACTACAGAAACTTTGGGGGAATGTGTGAAGATTCTAGGGATTTCTGGTGGCTGTAAGACTGCAAGAGATCGGATAGAGAGGGGCTAAGACATGGAAGGATTAAAAAAAAACAAGGAGACATTGTAGACCAGTGAGCAAAGGGAGATGGAGGAACAATAATTTGTACAAATCAGGCTGAAGGTAGAATAGGGAGGTTACAAATGGTCAAGAGGTGAAGGCATGGATAAACTGAGGCAAGAGTGGAGTGAAACGATAAGTAGAAATTAGTGGTGGGAATCATACAATTTCACTCACTATATTTAGTACAAAAATATTATTGAACTAGTAAATACATGCAAAATCTGCATTTATATAGCACATTCTTCAGAAGACCAAAAGTGATTTAGAACTATTGAATTACTTATCAGGCTATCAATTTATCCACACCAAAATCCTGCAATATAGTAAATGAATCTCTCTGCTTGTGCAGGGAGAAATGTTACCCAGACTAGTTCTCCTTGCTCTTCACACACTGATGGTATCTTAAGCTCTATCCATATTGCACTGAAGCCTTCTAAATCAGGCAAAAGCTACAGATCAAGAAAATCTGACAGTTAATTTCACCATGGCTTACTTTTTACATGTGACAGCCAAGTTCAACCAGATTCTCTTTCTCCCACAGGCCAGATTTGAGCAAGTGTCTTGAATGCCCATTGCTATCCTAGCAACCAATTTCAACTTAGATTGGTAGAGACATGGAAGCAGGTCATCCACCAGCCTTTCTCCTTAACCAATCCATAGCAAAATCCATAAAACAAAACAATTAAATAACAAAAAGCTTACCTTTTCATGCCATTGCAGTAATATTGCACTGCTGTTTTCTGTGGGTTTTTCAAAACCTTTATAAATGTACTTCATTAAAAGGTCAACACCATTTCTATCTAATGACTTAACAGCCTGTTCTATCTCACTACTTTTAAAGGATGTAAGGACTTTGAGAACTATTGCCTGTGCCCGCTCCTGTGGAGAAAAAAAAAGTGGTTAAGTTTGTGTTTTGCATGCTTTTATTATACTCAGACATTTCAATTAAGAAAAAGATGCACACACAAAGCAGTGAAACCATTTTTAATAGTGAATCTTTCAACATGAGAAGTTGTGACCATTGTTCCAGCCCAAAGGAAATTTGAAACATTTTATTAGCAGTTATTTTAATATATTGCCTCCCTTTTCCCAAACTTATTGTTCAGCTAGAATCATGCCTGGACTGTAGAATTATACACAACATAAAATTAGGTAATTTTCCCTGACGGTGCTCAAAAGAGAAAAGGTCTATGCTTTGACACTTCCTATCACATTCAGCAATAGTTTCTAAAAAAAATGGCCATCTTAGAAACAACATGGTGGTTAGCACTGCTACCTCTCAGCACTAGGCACCCAGCCTTAGTATACTGTCTATGTGGGATTTGCATGTTCTCTCCATGTCTATGTGGATTTCATCCAGATGCTCTGGTTTCCTCCCACACTCCAAAGATGTGTTAGATAGATGGATTTGATAATATGCAGCTTATGGGGATAGAATGGAAGGAAAAATAGTGTAAGGATTCCAACATTATTCAACTTAGTCATCAAAAGACCATTCACAGAAATCTGGCACGAGTTCTGAAATAGGCATTGTTACCCCTTAAGATAATATTTCTAGTCTTGCTGCATTGTGTTGTTTTGGTCAAATAACTACATGAAATTTACCTATAAACTGATTAAAGGGATGTTTTTGCTCAAGGTATTCAGGTGCATTCTGGAGACATATCACTGCATTTTTGAGCACATTTATATTAGACATAATTCAGACATTTCAAATTATTTAATTTGATTAAATACCTTAACTGCTTGATTCTTCATGTTGACTGGAGGATTCCTTAATGCTGCATGGAACGCACTAAGCATGTCACCTGTGCATTACTACAGGTTAAGGAATAAAACGTTTTGTTTCAAGCATTTAAACCCACACATGTTCTGTAGTTATAGATTTATATGCAGGTAAATAATCTGCTATTTCAGTTATACAATAATTACTAGCTTTTAAACACTTTCTTTCAATTCCTAGGAAAGTCATAAGAAGTTATATATGGTGTATAACTAATTAAAAATTACTGTATCTCTAATCTTAAATATTCAAATACCAATATATTCATTTCATCCCTCAAGTTATTAGTATAAGCAATACATTATTGATTTCATGCAAATCTATGCCATTAACAAATAGAATAAGTTCTTGAAAAATCAATTCTTCATGGGTACAAACAAAATTCCAGTTAGAAAAGTACTTTTGTTCACTTAAAAACATTCCATGATTTATGTTCACATCGGTTCCTAACCAAGAAAGTGGAAATGGATGCGAGAGGTGTACCCATGGCAAGTAACGTGAATTGGGCTTTTTAACCTTGCCCTAATGCCCGAGCTGCAATTATGAACTGATGCTGATATAGTGACAGCAGTTCTGCTTCTTGGAGCTCATGAATATATGTGCAATGGTCTATCTCAACCAAGTAAACAAAAGGAAATTGGGCACATTTGAAAGGGAAAGAAAGTGGCATTTGGGGCCGAGGGAGGCAATGAGTAATTTGTTAAAAAATACCTCTTGGAATAATTAACCTATTCAAGTAAGACTCCAGATTCCCATCTTAGTCTCCAAGGGTCAAATGGCATGTTAGGTCTTTATGACAAATTATTGATCAAATTGTTACGATACAAATCCAACAATTTCAAAACCATGAACTTCATTGTGGAAGCCGATAGTGAGATTTTGTTTTGAAGTGGGGGGAACTTTAGCTGATGATAGGTCTAATCATGCAGCAATTTATGAGAATTGGAACCCATGGCATATATGCTATGAATTGATGATCTTCTACACAAAACAGTAAAGACATGAGCCACGTACATACAGTGAGAATACTTACACCACACAGACTGCAGCAGTTTAAAAAGTGGTCAAACCACCAACAACCTTATCCAGAGCAATCTAGGTGGGCAATGAGTCCTGGTGCTGCCAGTGAAGAGAGCACAAGGGGGTGAGTGGGGGAGAGACGATAGGAGGATGCCTGGAGGCAGGGTGTGGGGGGGCCCTGTCCCAGTGGACACAGCCAGCCTCCCCCGCCCTCCCTACGAAAAGATATTGCCTGATCAGGGTGTCCACCTCCAGCGAGTCGGGTCCCTGCTGCTCCACCGCCTCCTCCTGCTCGTCCACAAACTTGTTCTCGTCGTATTCGTCAACGTCGACTTTGCGGAAGCGGTTGGAGAGTGTGTTCTTCGCCATTTGCCCTGCTGTTATGTTGTTTCTTCCCCCCGGGGGTAACCGGGACACTCAGTCACTCCCTCTCCCGCTCAGCGCGCCGCCGCCACCGCGGCTCCTACCAATCTCCGAGCCGGGGCCTGCTGAACCCTGCCCCGGAACCGGAAACTAACCCCGGAAAATACCATCAGGGAGAGAGGAGGCAGTAAAAATCTACAACCACCAATAAAGTGTGAAATTCATCCTTATATTAAGACATACATATTTCGTTATGAGTTTTTAATAGTCAAAGATGTATGGTTGAAGTAAAATTTTGATCTGGTGATCATCACGTCAGTTCCTGTTCCCCCTCGAGTGGGTAGGTGGTAGAGCTAATCACGTGGATATTCAGGCCCCGCCCCCCGAGGCCTGCCCTTTCTGCGCTTGCCCAGGACAATGGTAGGAGCAATGGAGGCGGCCTGAGGCCGGGGTTAATGGCGAATCCGAGTCAATCCTTAAAAACCATCGGCGGCAGAGCGGCACTAATCTGCCCGCATCCACCCCGGGGCTGCACTCTATCGGCCCAGGCTGATTCTTTTCTTTTTTGAATCTTTCTTTGTAAAGCGATGCTGGTGTCCATTCTTACTAGGCCGCTGCCTGCTGCTGGCAGATGGCGGCGTTTCGAGCTCGGCCGCTGATTCTGCTTCTAGCCCGGTTGTGTTGGCCGTCCGTTGGCGGGATGAGGCTTTAGTGGGAAAGCTGCTGCTGGAGCTTCAGACCCGGAGGCTTTCTAGCTGTCCCGCGGCATTGCTCAATGAGCCACTCCTCATTTTATTTAATGTCAGATTATTGCATTAGCGTGGCAGGCGATGGCAAGCCTGTATTTTAGTGCTTATCTCTTGCATCCTGACTGTTGCCTTTAATACAGTAATTGTACACTCACAATGCTGTTGGTATGATACTCTGAAGGAATAAGACCTAAGTTGTGACTTGGGAGAGCGACTTGTTGATGGTCATTCTTCCCCAGTCCTCTGGATAAAGATCTTGGGGCTGAGGAGGTATTGTTGAAGTTAGTTTGGTGAGTTGTTGGAATGAGTCCTGTAGATATTTAGCCACTTGTACTGCTAGTGGGTGTAGAGTATAGTGGTAGGGGCACTAGTCAAGCATTTTGGCTTGTTGTAGTAGATGTATGTGTTGTGGTTATACCCATTCAGGTAAATGGTGAATAATTGCACCATACTGCAGTTTTGAATACTAAATTTCAGTCAGGTGAGTTGCATAATAATGCATCGTATCTGCTCTCGTAGCTGTGATGTTGATGCAGTTAAGTTAGATAAGCTTCCTGATCAGTGATAATATGACAATCACAGGCTGAGGATTCAAGGCAGACCATTTAGGATAGAGATGAGGAGACATTTCTTTACCCAAAGAATGGTGAGTCTGTGGTATTCATTACCACAAGAAATAGTTGATGTCAAAACATTGAGTGTATTCAAGGGGTGGCAATTGGGATCAAAGGTTATGGGGAAAAAGCAGGTTTAGATGATTGAGTTGGACAATCAGCTGTGATCATGATGAATAGTGGAGCAGGCTTGATGAGCCAAATAGACTGCTGTTTCTATCTTCTATGTTTTTGTGAAGGTGAATTTAAAGTTTATTTATTAGTGCTACAAGTAGGCTTTCATTAATACTGCAGTGAAGTTACTGTGAAAATCCCCTAGCTGCCACATTCTGGCACTGAAGGAGAATTTAGCATGCCCAATGCACCTAACCAGCACATCTTTTGGATTGCGAGAGGAAAGTGGAACACTGGAGGAAACCCACACTGACACAGGGAGAATGTGCAAACTCCACACAAATAGTGATGCAAACTGGAAAGTGAACTTGAGTTTCTAGCACTGAGGCAGCAGTGCTAACCATTATGTCACTGTGCTGCCCTTGGTATTGGTGGTATTAATGGAAATATGACTTGTCTCCAAACGGAACTGTGATCAGACCCTATCTGGAGTTCCACATTCAGTTTTAGAAACTACCATCCTAGGAAGGATATATTTGATTTGGAAGGGAAACTGTGGATTCATGAGAATAACACTCGGAATAAAGGGTTAAATTGAATACCGGGTCTGAAAAAGTGTATTCTATTCCATTGGGTTTAGATGTGTTTTAGAAATAACAAAGAACAGCTCAACGCAGGAAACAGGCCCTTCGGCTCAACGAGCCCATGACGCTATTTTAACGTTCCCACTTCCACCTATGACCTTTGTCTATGTTTATGGAAATCTGCATTGGAACCAAATTGGGGAGACAATTTAGGGACAATTTATTTCACCAGTCATCTTTGGGGCGCGGGAGGAAACCAGAGCACCCGGAGAAAACCCACGCAAGCACAGGGAGAATGCGCAAACTCCCACAGATACCGGCCCAAATCCCTGTATCTGCACAGCAACAGTGATAGTCACTGAGCTGTCGTGTTCCCGTTTTTTCACCCCTCAGGACAGCTCTGCCGTTTCAATAAGCTTTATTGAAGGGATTGACTGCCCTGAACGTGATCTCAAATTACTTTTCCTCCCTATCCCTAGTTTGACTGCCTAGTCAATCAAAAACCTAGATGCCTTGAAGATTGCTCCATAAGGGGAACTGTCCTATCAGTACCCACAAGTCATAGAAACATAGGAGCAGGAGGAGGCCCTTTGAGCCTGCTCTGCTATTCATTATGATCATGGCTGATTGTCCAACTCAATAGCCAAGTCTGCTGGTATATTTCAATAAGATCATCTCTCATTCTTCTAAATTTCATTGGGTACAGGTTCAACCTGATCAATCTCTAACTTGAGACTGAAACACTAGCTCTGAATGCTACACTGGGAAGAGCATTCATGTTGTCTGTTATTCTGTTGTTATCCAAAAAACAAGGTACAATCTTTTGCTTTCAGTTTTGGCCCCAAGATGAGCTTCCCACTACATATCCTTATCATCACGAAGACCACCATTTCTGTCTCCATGATGTCACCTGATTCTGTCGTTGCCCCAAGTTCTTCATCTGCCCAAACCTTTGTACACTGTTGCCTCTTGACTTTTCATCACTCTCATGCAGGATCCTCATAAAGTTTGTGATCATCCAAAGCTTTTATACACATACTTAATTTACCCATAACCCTTGTGCTCGTGAGGTTTTAGTGTCCCTTTGAGCAGGCTCTTGATTTTAAAATTCCTGCACGTATCAACAAGTCCCCCCAGCGTTTCAATTATGGCCTCTTGAGGATCCCCAGTTTCAATTGCTCCACCATTAGTGATCTTGCCTTTAAGCTCTGAAATTCCTTCCCTAGATCTCTCCATTTCTTCATATCACATCCTCCTTTTTAAGACTTATCTTTGAACAAGCCTTTAACAATCTCAAATAATATTGTCTATTGGTTCAATGTCAAATCTTACTTTGTAACTCTGGGAAGCGTGTCGAGATGTTTTACTCATTAATTTGCTGTATAAATGCAAATAGTGTTATAATTAGAGGTTGACTAGTTAGGAGTAATGGAAATCTGGGACTCACTTCTCCAGAAGGTGCTGGGTCAATCAGAGTTCCCAGGATTGAGATTGATTCTTTTTGATGGGTAAGTTTGTTTATATAATGTATGGATTATAAACTGATTCATGGAGTTGAGGTGCAGATTGACAATGATCTAACTGAATCGCTGAATAATAGCATTTGCCGCCATTATGTGTTTGGAATTTTGCTCACGTGGAGTTTTGTTGATGTGCTAACATGGTGACTTATTAAATGTAGGCAAAAATCAAGGCACGTGATTTGCGTGGCAAGAAAAAGGAGGAGCTACTGAAACAGCTTGATGACCTCAAGGTTGAACTGTCCCAGCTCCGTGTTGCTAAGGTAACTGGAGGAGCTGCATCCAAGCTTTCAAAAATGTAAGTACGTGCAGTAGGCTTTTTAAACAGGCTTGTGATAGTACTTTGTAGAAAGTACCAGCTGTGTAGCCTTGCTTAGTGAGTCAAGTGTACTTGCCATTAAAATGATTTTGCTGCTCTGTTTGCTTGGCATGACATAAATGCATTTATGGAACCACTACCTTCTAAAGAACCATGCCATTCCGTGTGAGTAATTGAGCTCCAGGTAAGCTAAAATGGTAAACCTTTATTTTCACTGCTTTTGTTAACCTCAAGTTTTTTTTCTCTTCCTCCCCCCTCCTCCTCCTCCTCCTCCCCCGTAGCCGGGTTGTGCGCAAGTCCATTGCAAGAGTCCTGACTGTCATCAATCAGACGCAAAAAGAGAACTTGAGAAAATTCTACAAGGCAAGTTCAAGTATTTATGCAAGGCAGTTGATGGTTTAGTTATGAGATGTTTGTAGTAACTGCAAGAAAATGACACAATATGAAGCATCCCTAGTGCGCAGTTTGCTTATAACACTCATGCACCTACATCTTCCAGTACATTATAACAGAACAAAAAAGCACAAGAACAGGCCCTTCAGCCCTGCAAGCCTGAACCGATCATGACACCCTAATGCTAGAATTATTCCAAATATGGAGTCAGGAAGCAATAGGGAAGGATCAGTTATGCATGCATTACTATTAATGCATTTGATTTGAGTAGACTTGGTATTTGTTGTACATCTATCTGTTAACTTAGATCAACTGCCTCACCCCAAGTGAGTTCTGGTAAACTTTGCAAGAAAGTTCAGTATCAAGAGGGCTGGGTATACTTTTCATATAGTAAGCAGTTATTCAGTTGTGAATTGTAGTAGTGGTTCTCCCAAGCTTTGCTTCCATTCTATATAATTCATACTTATTTCCTGATTTCTCAGATGCTATTTCTGCCTGTTTTCTACCTAGTCATCTCTCAGTCCTCTAGCTTGTCACAAATGCTGTTTAATTTTGTTTTCTTTCAGTTGCAGCTCCTATCATCTTGTGCTGATGGCACTTCTGCCCAGCCGTTCTGTTTATTCAAAAAGCAATATACTGCATATGCTGGGAATCTGAAATAATAGCAGAATGCTGTGGGGAGGTACTGAACAGATCAGGCAGCTTCTGTTCGAGAGCAAAACATTTCAGCAGAACTGGGAAAAGTTAGAAGTGTAATGGGTTTTGGAGAAGGACAAAAAAGAGAGGCTGGGTGAGATGGAAGACTGGAGACTGACTCAAATGTTAAGTCTTTCAGGGCCTTTAGGGTTAGAAATGAGGCAAAAAAAAAATGGTTGTGCCTAGTGTTGCTGGCAAAATGTGCAGAGAAAAGGAAACAAAATGGGATGTAGAGTTTACAGTCTGAAATTGTGAGCACCATTTTGAATCCAGAAGCTTGTAAAGTGTTGATTGGAAAATGAGATGCCGTTCCTCAAGCTTACCTTAAGCTTCACAGTGCGGCAGGCCTAGGGTAGATATGTCCTTGTGAGGGCAAGGTGGAGGATTAAAATGACAGGACCACAGAAAGCTGAGGGTCATGCTTGTAGACAGAAAGGGGGTATTCTGCAATGTGGCCATCCAGTCTATCTTTGGTCCACTCAGAGTGGGTGGCACAAATTCAATAGCTGAAATTGAAAAATGCATGTAAACTGGTGCTTTGCTCAGAACAAGTGTTCAGAGTGTTGGATAGTGAATTGAGTGGAGCTGAAAGGTCTGGTGTTACATCTTTTGCATTTTGGTACCTTTCCATGCGCTGAGTTGCGCAGTAAACAAGACAGTGACAGCAGTGTAATTTTTTTTATTGAGAGAGTGATAAACAAATCTTTGTCTGCATACACACATTTAATCTCATTGGCTCATCATTCAATGAGTTTTTGCTTTCAACTGGTACTTTTTAATTAGTGGGTGAGCATTCTGAGCATTTAATGGGCACAAGTCCATTGCATGCAGCTACTCCAGTCTGATACTGAATTGGCATTCTCAGCCAAGGAAAGGAGAAAGATTGGTGGGTTGTTGAACATTGTCAATGGTTTGACAGTTTGGTGATTTTGGGAGATAAGGAACCAGCTGTTGCATTGGATTATTGCATTGCTCTTTCACCGTAGGAGCATATATGTGAATTAGTTAAGTGTTGTGGGGTTTTCTTTGATTTTTGAGTTGTATGCTTTTGGTGGGTCATTACCTGTTTTGCATGTTTGTGTCAGAAACATGGGTGAGTTTCAAACTGTTTTAAAGTTCCAGCCAGTACAGTTGAAAATGTGAGAAATATGGAGTCAAATCTGCAGTGAATGAGCTAGGCAAATCATAAAATGTGTCCCTATTTTGACTAAGAATGGTTATGTTTGATGATCATGGCCTTTATTGCTGGTAATTATTAAGACGTTAGTGAAAAGCTACTGTTTGATATGATGGGTAATGTTTAGCTGATTGCTGATCCTGAGTTTTCTTTAAACTTAGGGCAAGAAATACAAGCCTTTGGATTTGCGACCAAAGAAGACCCGTGCTATGCGCCGCCGACTAAACAAATATGAAGAGAGTTTGAAGACCAAGAAACAGCGAAGGAAAGAGCGCCTGTATCCCATGCGCAAATTTGCTGTAAAAGCATAAATGTTCTACTGCAGAAAAAATTAAAGAAATGACTTGTGCTTTGTTTTTATTGCCGTCTTTAGAAGTTTGATACATTTCCAATAAAGGGAGAGGGAGTAACTTGGAGGGAATGTGAGAATATCCCAAGTTTTTTGCATCCTCTTGTCAAAAAACTTGTCGATCTAAGTGTCGTTTTTTCATAATTTAGTCTCGGATGCTTGTTGGAGAGGAATCATTGTACATCCCCACAAATGTTGAATTCTCTAAAAGCATTAGCAAATTCTCAATTAAATGAAGCCTTGATTGGCTTTTTAGAAACTGGTGTTAGTGGTATATTTAGTTTGAATCCCCTGTGAAATATGACGTAAAACTCTTGAAGATAAATCTGGTTTGGATTCAGTTGAGTAAAGTATATAATAGGTTGACAATGATGCATTTAGACATTTCCTGAGATCAACACTAGAACAGACAACCACAAGTTTGCTGAACTTTTTAATTTACGTCACTGCAGTTCAGTTGATGGCAACTAGACAGTGAAATACTGTCATCAGCCTTTACTACAGATTGCTTGCCCTTAAATATAGACACAAATCTATTTATTTGAACTAGTATTGGGTTGTTTCGATTGAGACAAAAAAGAAATTGGTCATTTGATTCATTTGTGATTTTGTAACTTTTTCAACTTATTTGAAACGACAAACTAAGCTGATATTTCATTAACATTGTGATTTAACTGGTTATATTTGGTGTGATTTGATCTTGGTTTATCAAAATTTGAGCAGAAAGATCAAATTGAAGTTGATCCAAACTGTTTGTTCTGACTAGTAATGGCACAAACACATTGTTGACTTGGGCGAATTAGCTGAGACCTCAAAACATCCACTAAATAAAATTCACAGGCCAAATAGAACATAGAACATTACAGCACAGAACAGGCCCTTCGGCCTTTGATGTTGTGCCGACCAAAATAAAAAGCAATGCCCTTCCAAACTAAACCATTCCCTTCTCTTCCATATACTTATCAATTAACCTCTTAAACGCCACCAAACTTGGCGCATCTACAACAGCTGCCGGCAGGGCATTCCACTCCCTAATCCCTCTTTGAGTAAAGAACCTACCTCTGATATCCGTCCTATAACTCATACCCCTTAATTTAAAGCTGTGTCCCCTCGTGCTAGCTTTCTCCATCCTAGGAAAAAGGCTATCACTGTCCACCCTATCTAAAACTCTAATCATCTTATATGCTTCAATAAGATCCCCTCTTAGCCGCCTCCTTTCTAACGAAAAAAACCTCAAATCCTTCAACCTCTCTTCATAGGACCTGCCCTCCATACCAGGCAACATCCTGGTAAACCTCCTCTGTACCCTCTCCAATGCCTCCACATCTTTCTTATAATGTGGCGACCAGAACTGCACACAATACTCCCAAGTGTGGCCGCACTAGAGTTTTGTACAGCTGCAACATGATGCTGCGGCTCCTAAATTCAATCCCCCTACCAATAAAAGCTAAGACTCCATATGCCGTCTTAACAACTTTATCCACTTGACTGCCTACTTTCAGGGATCTATTGACACATACACCAAGATCCTTCTTTTCCTCAACACTATTAAGAGCCCTACCATTAGCCCTATACTCTACACATTTATTGTTCCTGCAAAAGTGCATTACCTCACACTTTTCCACATTAAACTCCATTTGCCACCTCTCGGCCCAGCTCTGCAACTTGTCCAAGTCTCTCTGCAAACTATAAAACCCCTCTTCACTATCTACCACTCCACCGACTTTAGTGTCATCTGCAAATTTACTAATCCATCCTTCAATACCCTCATCCAGATCATTTATAAAATTACAAACAGCAGGGGCCCCAAAACAGACCCCTGAGGTACACCACTTGTCACCGAACTCCACGATGAATATCTCCATCAACCACCACCCTCTGTCTTCTATCTGCCAGCCAATTCCTAATCCAATTAGCTAAATCACCCTCTATTCCACACATCTGCCTTTTCTGTAGAAGTCTTCCATGGGCCACCTTATCAAAAGCCTTACTAAAGTCCATATATACTACATCAACCGCCTTACCCCCATCCACCTCTCTGGTCACTTTCTCAAAGAACTCAATGAGGTTAGTAAGGCATGACCTACCCTTCACGAAACCATGCTGACTATCCCCAATCAATTCATTTCTCTCTAAATAACTATAAATCCTATCCCTAATAATTCTCTCCAATACCTTGCCCACAACAGAAGTAAGACTCACTGGCCTATAATTCCCATGAAGGTCTCTCTTCCCCTTCTTAAACAATGGGACCACATTCGCTATCCTCCAGTCCTCCGGAACCACACCCGTAACCAACGAGACCTGAAGATCAGAGCCAGAGGCTCTGCAATCTCCTCTCTTGCCTCCCAGAGAATCCTAGGGTAAATCCCGTCCGGCCCAGGGGACTTGTCCAACTTCAAACCCTCGAGAATTTCTAACACATCCTCCCTATCTACTATAATACTTCCCAATTTGCAACCCTGTACCTCAGTGATCTCCATAGCTACATTTCCAGCACTCTGCATGAATACCGAAGAGAAATATTTATTCAGTGCCTCACCAATCTCTTCAGGCTCCATGCACAACTTCCCACTGCTGTCTATGACTGGCCCTAATCTTGCCCTAACCAATCTTCTATTCTTAACATATCGAAAGAAAGCTTTAGGATTCTCCTTAATCCTATCAGCCAACATCTTCTCGTGTCCCCTATTAGCTCTCCTCAATTCACTTTTTACCTCCTTCCTGGCTAATCTATAGCTATCCATTGCACTATCTGAGCCTTCAAGCCTCATCCTGACATAAGCCTCCTTTTTCTTCTTAACCAGCAAATCAACGTTTTTCGTACACCAAGGCTCTCTTACTCGTCCATTTCCTCCCTGCCTGACAGGGACATACTTATCAAGGACTCGCAGCAGCTGCTCCTTGAATAAGCACCACATTCCAGATGTTCCCAGTCCCTGTAGTTCCCTAGTCCAATCTATGCACCCTAATTCTCTCCTGATGGCCTCATAATTACCCTTCCCCAGCTATAACTACTGCCCCCAGCTTCATGCCTATCCCTATCCATCACTAAGGTGAACGTAACCGAATTGTGGTCACTATCACCAAAATGTTCACCAACTTCCAAGCCTAACACCTGGTCTGGCTCATTGCCCAGCACCAAATCCAATGTAACCTCACCTCTAGTTGGCCTATCTACATACTGAGTCAAAAAACCTTCCTGCACACTCTGTACGAAAACTGACCCCTCTAACGAGCTAGAGCTCTAGCTATTCCAATCAATATTAGTAAAGTTAAAGTCCCCCATCACAATTACCCTACTACTTTCACTCCTAATCAGAATTGACTTTGCAATCCTTTCCTCAACCTCTCTAGAACTAGTAGGAGGTCTGTAAAAGACTCCCAACAGGGTGACCTCTCCTCTCCTGTTTCTAATCTCAGCCCATACTACCTCAACAGACAAGTCCTCATCAAACTTCTTTTTTATCACCGTGATACAGTCTTTGACCAATAACGCCACTCCTCCCCCCCTTCTACCTCCTTCTCTACTCCGACTAAAGCATTTTACCCCGGAACCTGCAACATCCATTCCTGTCCCTGCTCTACCCAAGTCTCTGAAATGGCCACAACATCGAAGTTCCAGGTACTGGTCCAAGCTACAAGTTCCTCCCCCTTATTGCGAATACTCCTTGCATTAAAGTATATGCATTTCAAACCATGCCCCACCCCACCCGTACGCCGCTGTGTTTTACAACTCTCTTCTATAACCCCCTTACTCTCATCCCTCTCAGCACCCCAACTACTTAGGATCCCAAGGTACCTGTTAAACTTTGCTGTTGGAACACATGGTGAAATTTGGTTCGTAGGAAGGTTTTGGATGTCTTTGGCTAACCTCCGATGCTTTCATGCTGAAATCCCAAAAATAAAGGAAGTATTTGCAAAAAAGTATTACAAAATAAAAACCGTTCCAATGGGGCGTAGCAGTAGGCTGCTAGGTTAAGTATTAGGAAGGGTTAGAAATGGTGATCAGATTTTCAGACTGATAATTGAAAAGTGCAGGAGTATTATTTCATTTGAGAGAATAATAAAGTTGATGGGTGCAGCTGATGTAATTTCAAAAAAACATTTGGTGTTTCACCATGTAAGGTGGTTGTAACTATTTGGGGCTGATAGCATCAAGGGAGAAATATTTGTATAAATTGGAAGTCATACATCTTTGAGAAGGGTATGTGAATTGAGGGCATCCAAGGGGATTAGTGTTAGGGCAACTTTTGTTCTGTTACGAACACAAGTATCAGGACTTATGATGAATGTAGGTACTGATATCCAAACTGGGTATCAAACTGTAAGGGACAAAGGAGTTGTATAAGTAGGCAAGTACCTAGCTGATACTTTCATTCCTAAAATGTATAACCATTTTTTGAATAAAGACATCATTAAATTGCTTAGTGCAGCAAGGGAGCCGCAGAATGTCTAGGGCATACATTTCGATGGGGCTATTTTATAAAGGATATTGAACCAAATGGAATTTTGAGTGACTATTGAGTCAGTAAACGGTCATGGTTAAAACACATCTATAATGCGTGCAGCAATCAATAAGTAAATGAAAGGTGAGGAGCAGTAACCTTAAAAATGAAATATCCAAGGGGAACTACTAAATAAGCTATTTGATGCAAGAGTGCATTAAGGTATAATGCTTTTACCAAGTGGTTATCAAATGAAGTAATGAAGCTGATACTGGATGCTCAATATTGAGAGTATTCAAAGCAAGATCCTCCCCACGCCATTTTAATTTCATCACAAGCACAATGAAATGGACCACAATAAGCTATTTCTTGATGGGAAGTAAACACATAGATTGATTTGAGAGCCGTTGGTGATGTATTTTTTCTAAATGTTTCTTTAAATAGGGAAAAAGAAAAGATGCAAATGTAAGGGTCAGTTTCCAATGCACAGAATTGTTACAGCACGGGCCATTTGCCCTGCTTATCTTTTTAATTGTGTTATTTTTCAATTCTGCCTTTGCTGTCATTTCCTTTTGCTATACTAGGTAATTGAACTGCATTTTTAGTCTGTACGAGGAATAATTGCTTCTAGGTTTGGTGTCCCAAAAGACATTTTGCTGTCTTTGTTACATTTCCTAACCCTTATCTCTTACATGATCAGTCATTATCATGTCGCTTCTCACTACTTGAGTAGCAAGTCTTTTCCCATTAAATATTCTCAAATTCTCTTATGTTTACTCAGTTTGCTAACTTGTCCCTGATCCACCTCCATACTTCCACATATATCGCTGAGATGCTAAGCAGGAACGAATACTGAGATGGGTGTAAGCTGTAGCAGTGTGAAAAGGATGTGTTTACAATAAATATTAAAAATAAATCGATGATATGTGAAAAGCATATGGCCTCAATGGCAATCAGTGAAAGCTAGGGAATGACCAGAGCTTGCAATCAAAGAAAATACAAGCACTTATATAATGGCTTTTAAGACCTCTGGATATCTGATGTTACATAGACGTTTTATGTGAAGTGTGATCGCTTGCAGGGAAGCAATTTGTACACTGTAAGATTTCACAAACATGAATGAGAGGTGATCAGCACAAAAGTAGCCCATTTGGCCTCTAATTGTGCTGGCTTTGACAGAGCTGTTGATTAATCTCAGTGCTGTGCTCTTTTCTCATAGCCTTGTAACCTTTCCCATTAGGTGTTGATCCAATTCCTATGCATGCTGCTACATCACAGTAGCAGAATGGTTAATACTGCTGCCTCACGGCGCCAGGAACATGAATTCGATTTCTGGCTTGGGTCATTGTCTGCGGAGTGTACGTTTTCCTTGTGTCTGCATGGGTTTCCTCCGTGTGCTTCAGTTTCCTCTCAGGCTGAAAGCCATGCTGCTTAGGTGCATTGGCCATGCTAAATTCCCCCTCAGTGTTCCTGAACAGGTGCCAGTGTGTGACAGTGAAGGGATTTTCCCAGTAACTTCATTGTAGTATTTATGTAAGCCTTGTGACACTAATAAATAGACTTTAAAACTTTTAAACAGCATCTATATACACCACTTATTCAGACATTACATTCTAGATGACAACAGCATGTTTTTGTGCATAAATGCTTCCTCGTATTGCTTCTGGTTCTTTTACTAATTGCCTTATTTCTGTTTCCTGGTTACTATCCTTCCACAGAAAATAGTTTCTCCTTAGCTAAATCATTCATTTTTGAACACCACTCAGATAATTCTTTTGACATTCTCTTTCTTAAGGAGAAGAACCCCAGCCTCTCCAGTTTTATCAACATAACTGAAGTTGTTCATTTTTGGGACCACTCTTGTAAATTGCTCAGCATTCTTTCCAATGGCATGGCACACTAAACTGTGATGCCCACAACTAAATGCTGTACTGTAGCTGAGGCCTAGCCATTGTTTTATAAAGGTTTTGGCTAACTTCCTTGCTTTATTAATCAGGATGCTAAGCTTTTAATCTCTTCAACTTAGCTTGCAACTTTCAGAAAAATACACATATGCTCCCAAGTGTCTCTCTTTAAATCTCTGAAAAATTTACCATTTTATTTATATTACCTCTTCACCTCCTCACTATCAAATGTAAATGTCTGAGTGATCTCTTTGTAATGTTGGTTTAAGAATAAATATCAGCCAAGACGTGGGGCGCTCTTCAAATACCGTTATGAGAGGTACTTCCACTCAAGGGAAGGTGGTGCCTCTTTAATGAATTGATAACCATCAGTGCCAGCATTGTAATATTAATGGAATGTGACTTCAATCCACAGCCAATTCATTTGGGAGATTTTCAAATCTGAATCAAAAAAAGTTGACATGAATTTATAACCAAAGTTATTACAAAATGAACAAAAGAACAAAACAGCATGGGAAACAGGCCCTTCGGCCCAACGAGCCCACGCCGCCATCCCGATGTTCCCACCTTTACCTGTGATCCCTGTCCATGTTTATAGATCTATGGATTAAAAACCAAATTTGAGACAATTTAGGGAGAATTTGTTTTGCCAATTAGCCTAAGAGCACATCTTTGGAATGTGGGAGGAAACCGGAGCACTCGGAGAAAACCTACGCAAACACGGGGAGAATGCGCAAACTCCCACAGACACAGGCCCAAATCCATGTATTTGCACATCACAGCGATAGTCACTGAGCTGTCATGTTGTCCATCAGATGGTCCAGGTCAAGCGTACACTAATGACGTGAAGCAGTAGGATACTCTCGAGAAAGATCCAAGAGCAGTCCTCTCATGACACATCGTGTGTATGCCCCTTGTTAGACAACAAGGTGGACCAAAGCATCTGTAGGATGAAAACAAGTACATCAATATCATCATCTATTTACACACTTCCCAGGGACTCCCAAGGCTCATAATCCCTATTTTAAATCAGTTTTCTATACCCTCCATTCCCATTCTGTTCATGTGCCCATCTAAGTATTTCTTAAATAACTCCAGAGTACCTGCCTCCACCACTTTACTTGGCAGTGCATTCCATACCCCCACCACTCTCTGTGTGAAAAAACTCCCTCTAGCATCCAAATTTTACCTTACCCCCCTCACCCTAAGCCCGTGACCCCTCGTGCTATTTGAGTCCATCCTAGGAAAAAGCTTAACCCTGTTTATCTATCCCCTTCAAAATCTTGTACACCTCTATCAGATCTCCTCTAAGTCTATGTGTTTCTAAGGAAAACAGTCCCAATTTGCCTAATCTCTCCTCATAACTCAGACCCTCCATACCAGGCAGCATCCTGGTAAACCTCCTCTTCACTCTCTCCAGAGTCTTTACGTCCTTCCGGTAGTAAGGCGACCAGAACTGCACCAGGGATGGTGCAGGAGGGAGGGGTTCAGGTTCCTGAACAATTGGGACTCATTCTGGGATAGGTGGGACCTCTACAAGAGAGATGGTCTACACCTGAACCAGAGGGGAACCAATTTCTTGGGGGGGAAAATTTGCAAAGGCTATGCAGGGGGCTTTAAACTGATTCAGAGTGGGGGGTGGGATCCTGAGTAGTTGGGGTGCTAAGAGGGATGAGAGTAGGGGGTCATAGAGGAAAACTGTAAAACACAGCAGCGTACGGGTGGAGTAGGGCATGGTTTGAAATGCGTATACTTTAATGCAAGGAGTATTCGCAATAAGGGGGAGGAACTTGCAGCTTGGATCAGTACCTGGAACTTCGATGTTGTGGCCATTTCAGAGACTTGGGTAGAGCAGGGACAAGAATGGATGTTGCAGGTTCCGGGGTTCGAATGCTTCAGTCGGAGGAGAGAAGGAGGTAGAAGGGGGGGGAGGAGTGGCATTATTAGTCAAAGACTGTATCACAGTGATAGAAAAGAAGTTTGATGAGGACTTGTCTGTTGAGGTAGTATGGGCTGAGATTAGAAACAGGAGAGGAGAGGTCACCCTGTTGGGAGTCTTTTATAGACCTCCTAAAAGTTCTAGAGAGGTAGAGGAAAGGATTGCAAAGTCAATCCTGGATAGGAGTGAAAGTAATAGGGTAATTGTTATGGGGGACTTTAACTTTACTAATATTGATTGGAATAGCTATAGCTCTAGCTCGTTAGGGGGGTCAGTTTTCGTACAAAGTGTGCAGGAAGGTTTTTTGACTCAGTATGTAGATAGGCCAACTAGAGGTGAGGCTACATTGAATTTGGTGCTGGGCAATGAGCCAGACCACGTGTTAGGCTTGGATGTTGGTGAACATTTTGGTGATAGTGACCACAATTCGGTTACGTTCACCTTAGTGATGGATAGGGATAGGCATGAAGCTGGGGGCAGTAGTTATAGCTGGGGAAGGGTAATTATGAGGCCATCAGGAGAGAATTAGGGTGCATAGATTGGACTAGGAAACTACAGGGACTGGGAACATCTGAAATGTGGAGCTTATTCAAGGAGCAGCTGCTGCGAGTCCTTGATAAGTATGTCCCTGTCAGGCAAGGAGGAAATGGTCGAGTAAGGGAACCATGGTGTACGAAAAAAGTTGATTCGCTGGTTAAAAGGAAAAAGGAGGCTTATGTCAGGATGAGGCTTGAAGGCTCGGTTAGTGCAATGGATAGCTATAGATTAGCCAGGAGTGAGCTAAAGAGTGAGTTGAGGAGAGCTAAGAGGGGACACGAGAAGACTTTGGCTAATAGGATTAAGGAGAATCCTAAAGCTTTCTTTAGATATGTTAAGAATAGAAGATTGGTTAGGACAAGATTAGGGCCAGTCATAGACAGCAGTGGGAAGTTGTGCGTGGAGCCTGAAGAGATTGGTGAGGCACTGAGTAAATATTTCTCTTCGGTATTCACGCAGAGTGCTGGAAATGTAGCTATGGAGAGCACTGAGGTACAGGGTTGCAAATTGGGGAGTATTGTAGTAGATAGGGAGGATGTGTTAGAAATTCTCGAGGGTTTGACGTTGGATAAG
Source organism: Sphyrna mokarran (assembly GCA_024679065.1). NCBI lineage: Eukaryota > Metazoa > Chordata > Chondrichthyes > Carcharhiniformes > Carcharhinidae > Sphyrna > Sphyrna mokarran. Next base: position 19,635,989 of record JAGIQG010000025.1, read on the forward strand.
TCCCCTGGGCCGGACGGGATTTACCCTAGGATTCTCTGGGAGGCAAGAGAGGAGATTGCAGAGCCTCTGGCTCTGATCTTCCGGTCGTCGTTGGTTACGGGTGTGGTTCCGGAGGACTGGAGGATAGCGAATGTGGTCCCATTGTTCAAGAAGGGGAAGAGAGACCTTCCAGGGAATTATAGGCCAGTGAGTCTTACTTCTGTTGTGGGCCAAGTATTGGAGAGAATAATTAGGGATAGGATTTATAGTTATTTAGAGAGAAATGAATTGATTGGGGATAGTCAGCATGGTTTGTGAAGGGTAGGTCGTGCCTTACTAACCTTATTGAGTTTTTTGAAAAAGTGACCAAAGAGGTGGATGGGGGTAAGGCGGTTGATGTGGTATATATGGACTTTAGTAAGGCGTTTGATAAGGTGGCCCATGGAAGACTTCTGCAGAAATGCAGATGTATGGGATAGAGGGTGATTTAGCTAATTGGATTAGGAATTGGCTAGCAGATAGAAGACAGAGGGTGGGGGTTGATGGGAGATATTCATCGTGGAGTTCGGTGACAAGTGGTGTACCTCAGGGGTCTGTTTTGGGGCCCCTGCTGTTTGTAATTTTTATAAATGATCTAGATGAGGGTATTGAAGGATGGATTAGTAAATTTGCAGATGACACTAAAGTCGGTGGAGTGGTAGATAGTGAAGAGGGGTGTTATAGTTTGCAGAGAGACTTGGGACAAGTTGCAGAGCTGGGCCGAGAGGTGGCAAATGGAGTTTAATGTGGAAAAGTGTGAGGTAATGCACTTTGGCAGGAATAATAAATGTGTAGAGTATAGGGCTAATGGTAGGATTCTTAATAGTGTTGATGAACAGAGGGATCTTGGTGTATTTATGCATAGATCCCTGAAAGTAGGCAGTCAAGTCGATAAGGTTGTTAAGAAGGCATACGGAGTCTTAGCTTTTATTGGTAGGGGATTGAATTTCGGAGCCGCAACGTCATGTTGCAACTGTACAAAACTCTAGTGCGGCCGCACTTGGAGTATTGTGTACAGTTCTGGTCCCCACATTATAAGAAAGATGTGGAGGCATTGGAGAGGGTACAGAGGAGGTTTACCAGGATATTGCCTGGTATGGAGAGCAGGTCTTACGAAGAGAGGCTGAGGGATTTGAGGTTGTTTTCGTTAGAGAGGAGGCGGCTAAGAGGAGACCTTATCGAAGCATATAAGATGATTAGAGGTTTAGATAGGATGGACAGTGATAGCCTTTTTCCTAGGATGGAGAAAGCTAGCACGAGGGGACACACCTTTAAATTAAGGGGTATGAGTTATAGGACGGATATCAGAGGTAGGTTCTTTACTCAAAGAGTGATTAGGGAGTGGAATGCCCTGCCTGCAGCTGTTGTAGATGCGCCAAGTTTGGTGCGTTTAAGAGGTTAGTTGATAAGTATATGGAAGAGAAGGGAATGGTTTAGTTTGGAGGGTCATTGCTTTTTTATAATGGTCGGCGCAACATCGAAGGCCGAAGGGCCTGTTCTGCGCTGTAATGTTCTATGTTCTAGAACTGGACGCAGTATTCCAAATGAGGTCTAACCAGCGTTTTATACAACTGCAACTTTAAAGGCCAGCTCTTGTCCTCTATATCCCTTCCTATAAAGGCTAGCATACTATATGCTTTCTTCACAACCTTCTCCACTTGCTCTGCCACCTTCAGAGACTTGTTCTCCTGCACCCCAGGTCCCTCTGCGTTTCTATACTCTTAATAGGCCTACCCTTTATCATATACCTCCCCCCTACATTCTTTCTCCCGAAATGCATCACCTTACATTTATCAGGATTGAATTCCACCTGCCATCTATCTGCCCAAGCTACCAGCCTATCTATGTCCTGCTGCATCGCCTGACAATGCTCCTCACTATCCGCAAGTCCAGCCATCTTTGTATCGTCTGCAAACTTGCTGATCACTCCACTTACTCCCTCTTCCAAGTCATTTATATATATTACAAATAGAAGAGGTCCCAGTACCGAGCCCTGCAGCACACCACTAGTGACCGACCTCCAGCTAGAGAAACACCCTTCCACTATTAGTCTCCTATTACCAAGCCAGTTACTTATCCATCTAGCTACCTGTCCTTGTATCCCATTAGCCTTGACCTTCTCAACTAACCTCCCATGAGGGACTTTGTCAAACGCCTTACTAAAATCCATATAGACGACATCAACGGCTCGCCCTTCGTCCACCGTTTTCGTCACCTCCTCAAAAAATTCTACCAGATTTGTAAGGCACGACCTCCCCTTAACAAATCCATGCTGCGTATCCCTAATCAGATTGCAACGCTCTAAGTGCCTATACATCCTATCTCTAAGAATCCCCTCCAACAGCTTCCCTACCACTGACGTCAAACTCACCGGCCTATAATTTCCAGGGTTATCCCTACTACCCTTTTTAAACAACGGTACAACATTAGCTATTCTCCAGTCCTCTGGGACCTCACCTGTGTCCAAGGAAGAGACAAAGATTTGCGTCAGAGGCCCAGCAATTTCACCTCACACCTCCCTAAGCAGCCTGGGATAAATGCCATCAGGCCCTGGAGATTTATCAGTTTTAATGCTACCTAGAAGCTCTAACACTTCCTCCCTCAGTATGGATATTTCCCTCAACTGGTCCACAGCTGCCTCAGAGACAGGAGCTGTCAACAAGCCCCTCTCCTTCGTGAATACCGACGCAAAGTATTCATTCAGGATCTCCGCCATTCCCTCGGGCTCTAAGCACAGTTCCCCTCCTCTGTCCCTAAGAGGTCCGATTTTTCCTCTAACCACCCTTTTATTCCTAACATAGGAGTAAAAAGCCTTTGGGTTTTCCTTAATCCTATCCGCCAAAATCATTTCATGCCCCCTTTTTGCCCTTCTAACTCCTTGTTTGAGTTCCCTTCTACTCTCTCTGTATTCCTTCAATGCTGTCTCGGTTCCCAGCTGCTTTGACCTATCATATGCTTCTCTTTTCTTCCAAACCAAGTCCTCAATATCCCTAGTAATCCACGGCTCTCTAATCCTACCTTTCCCATCTTTCCTCTTGGCCGGCACATATTTATCTTACAACATTTTCGGTATTCCCTTGAAAGAGTCCCACATGCCTAGCGTGGACTTACCCTCAAACAACCATTCCAATCAGTTTCCCTAAGTTCCTGCCTAATCCAACCGTAGTTAGCCTTCCCCCAATTCAGCACCCTGCCCCTAGGGCAACAAATGGTTACAATTAGTGTGCCATACTCAAAATTTCTAATTTTCCTGGCTTCTGTTCTGCAATTATCAACCACATTGAGATGAAATCACGCATTTCCTTTGTGAAGCATTGGATATAAGACATTGTGATTCCCAATGTAATACAAACTTTCACAGCTGAATCACTCTAAACAAAATAATTCTGTCAATATGTGTTTTACTCAAGTGATATGCTTGGTTATTTGTATTCATTAAGACTGACACATTTCCATTTGTAACCTCTTGGTATTGGGTGTTACAGCTTCTATGTTAACAACATGTTGAATGTCAGCAATCAGAATGGTTTCAAAATGAGAAGACTCAACTAGATAGATTTAACTTGCCTGATAGAAAAAAATGTAATAAGTCTTCAATTGAGGAGGGACCATGGTCAGAGTTAACTTGATCAGAAGCAAATCTGATTACAGGTTTTGTTTTAGTGATAGTGGGGAAGATGGGAAATTAGAATGATCGCATTTTTGCGATTATCAATCTCACAAAGTATGGATCTCATTTAAAACTTGTACGAAAACGTTTGCGATTGAACTGAACTTTGAATATTAGTTTGTATAACTGTTCATGTCAAGAATATGCAAAAGACTGGAAACATTGAAGGTTGTTTTACATTTACTGTTTTAATAGGTGGTGATTACCTCCCCTCCTCCCAAATGATTCACCTTGCAGACTATGGAATATAAGCATTCCAATTTAAGTTAGTCCATTCATATTCATTGTTTCATCTGCTACTGCTGTCACAAGTAGTATTGTATCCAGAGAGAATGAGATGGCTAACACCCAGCCAATGTGTTTCTTCAGGGAAAGGTTAGGAGCCTATTTCTTAAACCCTACTTGTGAAGTCTTGACCCAAGAACCTAAAACAAGGATTTTGTCTGAAATAACTGGTGTTTTGAGCATAGTGACAAGTTCTTTTGGGATAGTCTTAGTATCCATATTCCTAAAAGACCACACAGCAATTTTTGCTATGGTCTCACTAATGATGTAATGAGTTGAGAAAAGGCACGTGAAGAGCTGATGATATTCCTGTTAATGCCAGGATGCTATACAGGTATGTCATCAGCAGGTTGCGCTGATGCATCTCCTTTCATTGTAGGAGGGATAATAATTTCATCAACTTTTTTATTGAGCTTTCCTTGTATGACATAATCACTATAAGTTCATCAGAACATACTTTCTCTAGTATATCAATCGCATTAAAATCATATTTTATCAGCCATAGTTTACTTCTGTACACAGACATTACTGTCCAGACTTTTCCTGCTTCATGTACCTAGGATTTCTGGATCCTCATGTTATTTTCTCTGGAATATGGTTTGCCTTTCCAATAAATTCCATGAGTTTTTGAAAGATGCTAACAATGGAGTCAGATTTTATCCAAATTATAAATAATAAATGTCTGTGTAACTGCAATCTCTCATCAAATGCTTGTTGCACCATTAGCTGAAACTCTTAAAACTGCAAGTTGAAATGTTTCCAGGGGAGGGGTAAACATTTGAGGATAGATTTTTCTTGAAAATACAATACTTTGAGCATGGTTATTGCCCAACTCAACCACATAAATGAGAAGTACTCGAGTGTTTGAATGTAATACCATACATACCATTCGTTACACAGCTATTAGGCTATTGCGTTCAATTTTCAATGTTCTCATTTGGAAGAGATGCCACGGCCATGGAGACAGTAACGAAGATAATCCCAGGAGTGAGAGGCTTTAGTTTTGATGTGAAGCTAAAAAAACTAGGTCTCTTTTTACCAGAACAAAGAAGATTAACAGAACTGAGCAAGATGTTAAAAATTATGAGGGGCTTGACTAATTGTTTTGGTGAGGACTATTTTCAGAGTCTGAATAATTAAAAAAATATATAAATTTAGGATAATCAGCAAAAGAACACAGTTATGGAAGTTTTTAACATCAAGATTCTTGGAATATGGGAGCCCCTGATAAACTGGGAGGTGGTAGAAAATCCATGATAGCTTTTAAAAGAGAAATGAATAAATATGTGAACAATGCAAAATGTTCTTTCAGTTCTATTCACAACTCCTCAGATAATGAAACAGTCAATGCCAGTTTGCAACAAGATCAGGACAACATCAAGTTTTGGCTTGAGGAACAAGTAATATTTATACCACAAAGTGCTAGGCAATGACCATCTCCAGCAGGAGAGAGTGGCACTGCCTCTTGTTGGCATTCAGTGCATTCCCATTGCTGAATCCTTCCACAATCTGGATAAAAGAATGGGGGTATCACCATCACCCAGAATTTAACTGAAGACACTACATAAACTGGCTACAAGTGCATGTCAGAGGTTGGTTGACTATCTCCACCCCCCCACCCCCCCAACTCTCACTCCCACTGCCTTGCCAATATTTGCAAGACAGAAGTCAGGAATATGATGGAGTACTCCTCATTCATCTCGTCGAGTGCAACCCCAATAACACTCAAACAGCTCAAACCCATACAACATAACGGAACCTGTTTGATCATTCACTCCCTTCGCCATCAGTTCATCATGGCTGCAAAATGTTCAAGATGCGCTGCACAAATCTGCCAAGGTGTCTTAGACAATACTTGCAAGTCTATGACCTCTACTGCCTAGAAATACAGGGGAATGGGAATATCACCAGTTGCAAGTTCCCTTTCATCTTTTAGGAGATAAATCAATATAATTGCTTCAGAATCCTTGACGTCCCTGCCTGCCTGAGCTGGCTGCAATTAATCCATGCAGACGGCATCACTTCAAGAAGTTATCCTACTTCAAGAGGAATTAGTGTTCCATTTAGATTGTTCCATTGGAGCAGCACGGAGAGGCAGCGATTTGGGAGAGCGAGAAGTTCGATTGATAAGTAGCTTTTTAACTTTTCTCTTTGTTTAAAACAGCGAGCGGGAGTAGTTTTTGCCGTTTTTATTTAAACTAACTTGTAACCGGAAGTCGTCACTAGGGGCTGCCGGTAGTTGTAGTTTTTCTCTCTGACTCTATAAATTGGTCCAGAGAGGAAACCCGATACTCTACACAGGTAGAGTATCCCACCCTCCCCCCTCCTCTAACCTAATAATAATAGTGTGTGTGTAGTTTTTTTTTCTCTCCTGCAAATTAAAGTAACAGTGATGGCAGTGCAGGTAGTACATTGCACCTCCTGCGGTATGTATGAGGTGAGGGACACCAGTAGTGTTCCTGCTGATTATACCTGCAGGAAGTGTGCACACTTGCAGCTCCTTGAGGATCGTGTTAAGGAGCTGGAGCTGGAATTAGAGGAGCTCAGAGTAATTCGAGAGGTTGAGGAGGATATAGGCAGGAGTAACAAAGAGATTGTAACTCCTATAAGTGATAATTGGGTAACTATTAGGAGGAGGGGTAAGAAGCAATCGGGGAGACAATCCCCTGGGGCTGTTCCCCTCCAAAATAAATTTTCTGTCTTGGAGGCTACAGTTGAGGAAGAATCAACTGGAGCTGACCAAAGGGAGCAGGTCTCTGGGGGTGAGCCTGCTGAGAATGCTCAGGTGGGTGGGGGGAATAAGAGATTAGGCCTAGTTATAGGAGACTCCATAGTTAGAGGGACAGATAGGAGGGTAAATAGTAATAAACAGGACTCAGGGCTGGTGTGTTGCCTCCCAGGGGCTGGGGTCCAGGATGTCGCAGATCGGGTTTTTAGGATTCTTAAGGGTGAGGGGAGTCAGCCCCAAGTCATTGTTCATGTGGGGACACATGATGTAGGTAGGACAAGGGAGGGGGATATTAAACAGAAATTCATGGAGTTAGGGTGGAAGCTTAGGTCCATAACAGGCAGAGTGGTTATCTCTGGACTCTTGCCTGTGCCAGGGGATAGTTTAGAGATGAACAGAGAAAGGGATAGTTTGAACTCATGGCTGCGTGGATGGTGCAGGAGGGAGGGGTTCAGGTTCCTTAACAATTGGGACTCATTCTGGGATAGGTGGGACCTCTTCAAGAGAGATGGTCTACACCTGAACCAGAGGGGGACTAATATCTTGGGGGGAAAATTTGCTAAGGCTATGATGGGGGCGTTAAACTGATTCGGGGGGGGGGTGGGATCCTAAGTAGTTGGGGTGCTGAGAGGGATGAGAGTAAGGGGGTTATAGAGGAGAGTTGTAAAACACAGCGGCGTACGGGTGGGGTGGAGCATGGTTTGAGATGCGTATACTTTAATGCAAGGAGTATTCGCAATAAGGGGGAGGAACTTGCAGCTTGGACCAGTACCTGGAACTTCGATGTTGTGGCCATTTCAGAGACTTGGGTAGAGCAGGGACAGGAATGGATGTTGCAGGTTCCGGGGTACAAATGCTTTAGTCGGAGTAGAGAAGGGGGTAGAAGGGGGGGAGGAGTGGCGTTACTGGTCAAAGACTGTATCACGGTGATCGAAAAGAAGTTTGATGAGGACTTGTCTGTTGAGGTAGTATGGGCTGAGATTAGAAACAGGAGAGGAGAGGTCACCCTGTTGGGAGTCTTTTACAGACCTCCTAATAGTTCTAGAGAGGTTGAGGAAAGGATTGCGAAGTCAATTCTGATTAGGAGTGAAAGTAGTAGGGTAATTGTGATGGGGGACTTTAACTTTGCTAATATTGATTGGAATAGCTATAGCTCTAGCTCGTTAGAGGGGTCAGTTTTCGTACAGAGTGTGCAGGAAGGTTTTTTGACTCAGTATGTAGATAGGCCAACTAGAGGTGAGGCTACATTGGATTTGGTGCTGGGCAATGAGCCAGACCAGGTGTTAGGCTTGGAAGTTAGTGAACATTTTGGTGATAGTGACCACAATTCGGTTACGTTCACCTTAGTGATGGACAGGGATAGGCATGAAGCTGGGGGCTGTAGTTATAGCTGGGGGAAGGGTAATTATGAGGCCATCAGGAGAGAATTAGGGTGCGTAGATTGGACTAGGGAACTACAGGGACTGGGAACATCTGGAATGTGGTGCTTATTCAAGGAGCAGCTGCTGAGAGTCCTTGATAAGTATGTCCCTGTCAGGCAGGGAGGAAATGGACGAGTAAGAGAGCCTTGGTGTACGAAAAGAGTTGATTTGCTGGTTAAGAAGAAAAAGGAGGCTTATGTCAGGATGAGGCTTGAAGGCTCAGGTAGTGCAATGGATAGCTATAGATTAGCTAGGAAGGAGGTAAAAAGTGAATTGAGGAGAGCTAAGAGGGGACACGAGAAGATGTTGGCTGATAGGATTAAGGAGAATCCTAAAGCTTTCTTTCGATATGTTAAGAATAGAAGATTGGTTAGGGCAAGATTAGGGCCAGTCATAGACAGCAGTGGGAAGTTGTGCGTGGAGCCTGAAGAGATTGGTGAGGCACTGAATAAATATTTCTCTTCGGTATTCACGCAGAGTGCTGGAAATGTAGCTGTGGAGAGCACTGAGGTACAGGGTTGCAAATTGGGGAGTATTGTAGTAGATAGGGAGGATGTGTTAGAAATTCTCGAGGGTTTGAAGTTGGATAAGTCCCCTGGGCCGGACGGGATTTACCCTAGGATTCTCTGGGAGGCAAGAGAGGAGATTGCAGAGCCTCTGGCTCTGATCTTCAGGTCCTCGTTGGTTACGGGTGTGGTTCCGGAGGACTGGAGGATGGCGAATGTGGTCCCATTGTTTAAGAAGGGGAAGAGAGACCTTCCAGGGAATTATAGGCCAGTGAGTCTTACTTCTGTTGTGGGCAAGGTATTGGAGAGAATTATTAGGGATAGGATTTATAGTTATTTAGAGAGAAATGAATTGATTGGGGATAGTCAGCATGGTTTCGTGAAGGGTAGGTCATGCCTTACTAACCTCATTGAGTTTTTTGAGAAAGTGACCAGAGAGGTGGATGGGGTAAGGCGGTTGATGTAGTATATATGGACTTTAGTAAGGCGTTTGATAAGGTGGCCCATGGAAGACTTCTACAGAAAATGCAGATGTGTGGAATAGAGGGTGATTTAGCTAATTGGGTTAGAAATTGGCTGGCAGATAGAAGACAGAGGGTGTGGTTGATGGGAGATATTCTTCGTGGAGTTCGGTGACAAGTGGTGTGCCTCAGGGGTCTGTTTTGGGGCCCCTGCTGTTTGTAATTTTTATAAATGATCTGGATGAGGGTATTGAGGGATGGATCAGTAAATTTGCAGATGACACTAAAGTTGGTGGAGTGGTAGATAGTGAAGAGGGGTGTTATAGTTTACAGAGTGACTTGGACAAGTTGCAGAGCTGGGCCGAGAGGTGGCAAATGGAGTTTAATGTGGAAAAGTGTGAGGTAATGCACTTTGGCAGGAACAATAAATGTGTAGAGTATAGGGCTAATGGTAGGGCTCTTAATAGTGTTGAGGAACAGAAGGATCTTGGTGTATGTGTCAATAGATCCCTGAAAGTAGGCAGTCAAGTGGATAAAGTTGTTAAGAAGCTTATGGAGTCTTAGCTTTTATTGGTAGGGGGATTGAATTTAGGAGCCGCAGCATCATGTTGCAGCTGTACAAAACTCTAGTGCGGCCGCACTTGGAGTATTGTGTGCAGTTCTGGTCCCCACATTATAAGAAAGATGTGGAGGCATTGGAGAGGGTACAGAGGAGGTTTACCAGGATGTTGCCTGGTATGGAGGGCAGGTCCTATGAAGAGAGGTTGAAGGATTTGAGGTTGTTTTCGTTAGAAGGAGGCGCTAAGGGGATCTTATTGAAACATAAAGATGATTAGTTTGGATGGGTGGACAGTGATACCCTTTTTCCTAGGATGGAAAGCTAGCACGAGAGGACACAACTTTAAATTAGGGTATGAGTTATAGGACGATATCAGAGGTAGGTTCTTTACTCAAAGAGTGATTAGGGAGTGGAATGCCTGCCTGCAGCTGTTGTAGATGCGCCAAGTTTGGTGGCGTTTAAGAGGTGAGTTGATAAGTATATGGATGAGAAGGGAATGGTTTAGTTAGGAGGGGCATTGCTTTTTATTTTGGTCGGCACAACATCGAGGGCCGAAGGGCCTGTTCTGTGCTGTATTGTTCTATGTTCTATGTTCTATGTTCTAGTGATGGGAAATAAATGGTGACCTTGCCAGCAATGCTCCACATTGTATGAATGAATTAAAAATCATATTTAACAAATATGAGCCTGTAGGTAGGTGAGGGAACTGTCTTCTTAGATGGTGTGATTACATAATTAATTGACTATCATTCTTTATGAGTACCAGAGTTACTGTGTATTTAACACAAGCATTTGTATATGTCAATGTGAGCCTGTGTGTTTGCTGTTAGAGACAATGAGACAACTAATGAGCCAGAACAGTCGACAGAGGGATCCGCAGTGCAGCAACCAAAGAGGAATGAATCCAATTGGACTCCTCTGGAAGGCCGCTGCTCCCGACTGGACATGTAAGCCCAAGCCATCAGGAGGTGCGTGAACACCAGATTCATCAACTGCACTTACAGGACAGTCCCGAACATCACCCAAGCACAAAGCAAGGCCATCCGTGCTCTCAAGACCAACCGCAACATTGTCATCAAACCAGCAGACAAAGGAGGCGCCACCGTCATACTGAACAGAACAGACTACTGTGAAGAAGTGTAGCAACAAATAAACAATGTGAGACACTACAAACAGTTACCAGCAGATCCGACCAAAGGACACACTCGTCAACTCAACACTCTGATCAAAACCTTTGATCCGGACCTTCAGAACACCCTCCGGGCTCTCATTCCATGTACTCCCCGCATTGGAGATCTCTACTGCCTCCCAAAGATACACAAGGCAAACATACCCGGCCGTCCCATCGTATCGGGCAATGGGACCCTGTGTGAGAACCTCTCCGGCTATATCGAGGGCATCCTGAAACCCATCGTACAAAGAACCCCCAGCTTTTGTCTTGACACTACGGACTTCCTACAGAAACTCAGCACACATGGAGCAGTAGAACCAGGGACACGCCTTGTCACAATGGATGTCTCGGCGCTCTACACCAACATCCCCCACAACGATGGTATCGCTGCAACTGCCTCAGTACTCAATGCCAACAACTGCCAGTTTCTGGATGCAATTTTACAACTCATCCGCTTCATCTTGGACCACAATGTCTTCACCTTCAACAATCAGCTTTTCATCCAGACACACGGAACAGCCATGGGGACCAAATTCGCACCTCAGTATGCCAACATCTTCATGCACAGGTTCGAACAAGACTTCTTCACCACACAGGATCTTCAACCAAGGTTATATACTAGATACATTGATGACATCTTTTTCCTTTGGACTCATGGTGAACAATCATTGAAACAACTGTATGATGATATCGACAAGTTCCATCCCACCATCAGACTCACCATGGACTATTCTCCAGAATCAGTTGCATTTTATAGCTTTTATTGGTAGGGGGATTGAATTTAGGAGCCGCAGCATCATGTTGCAACTGTACAAAACTCTAGTGCGGCCGCACTTGGAGTATTGTGTGCAGTTCTGGTCCCCACATTATAAGAAAGATGTGGAGGCATTGGAGAGGGTACAGAGGAGGTTTACCAGGATGTTGCCTGGTATGGAGGGCAGGTCCTATGAAGAGAGGTGAAGGATTTGAGGTTGTTTTCGTTAGAAAGGAGGCGGCTAAGAGGGGATCTTATGAAGCATATAAGATGATTAGAGGTTTAGATAGGGTGGACAGTGATAGCCTTTTTCCTAGGATGGAGAAAGCTAGCACGAGGGGACACAGCTTTAAATTAAGGGGTGGAGTTATAGGACGGATATCAGAGGTAGGTTCTTTACTCAAAGGGTGATTAGGGAGTGGAATGCCCTGCCTGCAGCTGTTGTAGATGCGCCAAGTTTGGTGGCGTTTAAGAGGTTAGTTGATAAGTATATGGAAGAAAAGGGAATGGTTTAGTTTGGAGGGGCATTGCTTTTTATTTTGGTCGGCACAACATCGAAGGCCGAAGGGCCTGTTCTGTGCTGTATTGTTCTATGTTCTATGTTCTATGTTCTTGGACACACGCATCTCCATCAAGGACGGTCACCTCAGCACCTCACTGTACCGCAAACCAACAGACAACCTCACAATGCTCCACTTCTCCAGCTTCCACCCTAGACACGTTAAAGAAGCCATTCCCTATGGACAAGCCCTCCATTATACACAGGATCTGCTCAGATGAGGAGGGTCGTGACAGACACCTCCAGACGCTGAAAGATGCCCTCGTGAGAACAGGATATGGCGCTCGACTCATCGATCGACAGTTCCGACGTGCCACAGCGATAAACCGCACTGACCTCCTCAGAAGACGAACACGGGACACGGTGGACAGAGTACCCTTTGTTGTCCAGTACTTCCCCGGAGCGGAGAACAAAGAACAAAGAACAAAACAGCACGGGAATTAGGCCCTTCGGCCCAACGAGCCCGTGCCGCCACCTCGATGTTCTCACTTCTACACGTGGTCCCTGTCCATGTTTATAGATCTATGGATTAAAAACCAAATTTGAGACAATTTAGGGAGAATTTGTTTTGCCAATTAGCCTAAGAGCACATCTTTGGGATGTGGGAGGAAACCGGAGCTCCAGGAGAAAACCCACGCAAGCACAGGGAGAATGCGCAAACTCCCACAGACACAGGCCCAAATCCATGTATCTGCACAGCACAGAGATAGTCACTGCACTGTCGTGTTGCCCATTAGATGGTCCAGGTCAAGCATACACTAACGATGTGAAGCAGTAGGATACTCTCAAAAAAGGTCCAAGAGCAGTCCTCTCACAACCCATCACGTGTATGCCCCTCGTTAGACAACAAGGTGGACCAAAGCACCTGTAGGATAAAAACAAATACATCAATATCATCATTTATTTACACACTTCCCAGGGACTCCTAAGGCTCATGATCCCTATTTTAAATTTAAAGCTACGACATCTTCTCCGGAGTCTTCAACATATCATTGATGACGATGAACATCTCGCTAGGGCCATCCCCACACCCCCACTTCTTGCTTTCAGACAACCGCACAACCTCAAACAGATCATTGTTCGCAGCAAACTACCCAATCTTCAGGAGAACAGTGACCACAATACCACACAACCCTGCCACAGCAACCTCTGCAAGACATGCCAGATCATAGACATGGATGACATCATCAAACATGCAGATACCATTCACCAGGTACATGGTTCATACTCTTGCAACTCGGCCAATGTTGTCTACCTAAATACGTTGCAAGAAAGGATGTCCCGAAGCATGGTACATTAGGGAGACCATGCAGACACTATGACAGCGGATGAATGAGCATCGCTCAACAATCACCAGGCAAAACAGTTCCCTTCCTGTGGGCGAACACTTCAGCAGTCATGGGCATTCGGCCTCTGACCTTCAGGTAAATGTTCTTCAAGGGGGCCTTCATGACACATGACAGCGCAGAGTCACTGAACAGAGACTGATAGCCAAGTTCCGCGCACATGAGGACAGTCTTAATAGGGATCTTGGCTTCATGTCACACTATTTGTAACCCCGTGACTTGAATGGGTTAGCAAGAAACCTCACTTACTGTGCTGTCTGGAGAAAATACACATTTCTCTAACCAATGCTCAGGATTCCCTTCACACACATTGTTAGCCACTTTAACACTTGAATAGCAGGTTAGATGTAAGGATTTGCATTCTAATCAGCAATCTGTGACTGTCTATGCTGGTGTGTGCTATTGCAGACCAGAACACTGCATTTGCCTGACGAAGACGAAAGTCGAAAACTTGCAGATTTACTATCAAATAAATCGGTTGGATTTAAAATTGGTGTTGCTAGATTCTTACTGAGTTCTTACTACCCCAGTCCAACGCCGGCATCTCTACATCATGTTTGCTGTTAGTACATACTGTGGTTAAATTCAGTTATAGTTTTCACAGATAACTCCATAAATCTGAGCTCATCCAAATGCTGTTCCATATCCTGACTAGCATAAAATCCATCACTCATCAGCCTGTGCTCACTAACCCATATTTGTCCTGAAAATGCTGCAGCCCTTCAGTTTTAATATTCTTGTCCATGTTCTCAAATCCCTATGTAACATCCTCCCCTCCCTTTCTTTGTAACCTCCAGCCCTATGATCCTTACATATTTCTGTATTGTTCCAATTCAAGTTACTTATAAATCTCTTGTTTTAATTGTGCCACTGTTGATGGCCATGTTTTTAGCTCCCTACAAAGTTCCTTCATTTAATCTCTCCATCTCACTATCTCTCTCTCTCCCCGCCAAATCTCCCCACTTCTCTTTCCTTCCTCCCCGAATCTCTCCACTCCTCTCTTCTCCTTCCTGAATCTCCCCATTTCTCTCTCCTTCCTCCCTGAATCTCCCCACTTCTCTCTCCTTCCTCCCCAAATCTCTCCACCTAACCAGCTCTCTCCTTCCACATTTAAGATGCTTTTTAAAAGCTGCCTCTTTCGACAAACTTTTGATCATCTGTCCAAATATTCCAAACATGTTTTGGTGCCAAATTTTGTTTGATATCTTTTTGCCTAATGTTTTATGTTGGCTGAAGTTTTATTTAAATAATAGTTATGTCATCTTTAAGAGTTTAAACCCTTCAAATGCCATGACCCTGTTACATGAGTACCTGCCAATGACATTGTATCATTACTACAACTTGTGATATCATAATCATCACTGACCATTAAACTTATAAGCTTTAGTCTCAGATATTATGATGAAGGGGCAAGGTAATATTGATTTACCAGGTAAATTATGGAGTTTTTATAATCATTAATAATAAGGTGCAGTGAATGTTAAAGTTTAGTTATTAGTCACAAATAGACCTATTTTAACACTACAATGAAGCCACTGTAAAAGTCCCCTAGTCACCACAATCTGGTGCCTTGTTTGGGTCACTGCATCTAACCAGCACGTTTTTCAGACTGTAGGAAGAAAACATGCAGACAAGGGAACAATTTACAAATTACACACAGAAGTTGATCCAAACTGGAAATTGAACCCAGGGTCCCTGGCGCTCTGAGGCAGCAGTGCTAACCACTGTGCCGCCCACCCCTGTGCACTGTGAGTTATATTGAATACTCACCTCCAAACCGAGGCTTGAATTCAATATAGAGAAATGAGAGTAACCTCTTTACTGGTTGGTGCAATTTTAATTTTGAGTGGACATTGAGCCAGGCCACCAAATGGTTTGTAAATTGACAACCTCACTTGCAAAGTTTCAGCAGTGGAGAAAATGATGCTCATCTGAGGTTAGGGGTCATGGAGAGGATTTTATTCAACATCTAACCAAAACTCTAAATGTTGCCCTAGCTGAGATCAGCTGACAAGGAAGAAGGATTTGATGTTATTTATTGCCTGATTACGTCTCAATGTTTCACATTCAGTGAATTTCTCTAAATAGCAGCAACTGCTACTTTGAAAAAGCTGCTGGATTTCAACAATGAACATGCAGTTTTCTGGCTTTGCCACTTTTTTTTATTTGTTTGTGGAACGTGGGCTTCTCTGGCTGGCCAGTATTTATTGCCCATCCCAAGTTGCCCTTGTTCAGAGGGGTAATTGAGAATCAACCACATTGTTGTAGCTCTGGAGTCACGTGTTGGTTATCCCAAGTAAGGATGTTAGATTTCTTTTCCTAAAGGACATTAGTGAATTAGGAGGGTTTTTCAGACAATTGACAATGGTTTCATTGTCATCAGTAGATTCTTAATTCCAGATTATTTTATTGAATTCAAATTCCACAATCTGCCGCAGTGGACTGGAACACTGTTCCCCAGTTGGGGTTCTGTATTAGTTGTCCAGCGATAATACCACTAGGCCATTGCCTTCCCAGTGTATATATATTGTTATATATGTAGTTTGGGAACATCAAAACATAAAAGCCACATATTGCATTCCATTGCTACCATCTCCATCCTCTTCGCATGGTCCAACCTGAGCTGAACTACAATGTTCACAAGCTTTAATATCCTAATTGACTCTGAGCTCAGTTCCTGACCCCATGTTCTCTCTATCAACCTTGGCCTGAATTTTACATTGGGGGCACACCTGAAGACAGCTAAGAGCACACTCTCTCTGTGAGAGAGCTGTGTGAGTGAGGATTGCTCCCTATGGGTGACAATTGCTGTCTGTGGGAGTTTTATAGGTGACGATTGCTTTCTGTGGGAACCGTGTGGGTGATGAATGCTTCCTGTATGGATGACGATTGCTCTCTTGGGAGTTGTGTGGGTGACAATCGGTCTCTAAGGGAACTGTATGGGTGACAACTGCTTTCTGAGGGAGCTATGTAGGTGACGATTACTATCTGTGGGAGCTGTGTGGGTGTTGATTGCTCTCTTGAGGGAGCTGTGTGGGTGAAGATTGCTCTTTGTGGGAGCTGTGTGGGTGAAGATTGCTTTCTGTGGGAGTTGTGTAGGTGACAATTGCTCTCTGAGGGAGCTGTGTGGCTGACAACTTCTTTCAGTGGGAGCTGTGTGGGTGACAATTGCTCTGTGAGGGAGCTGTGTAGGTGACATTTGCTCTCTGTGGGAGCTGTGCGGGTGACAATTGCTCTCTGTGGGAGCTGTGTGGATGACAATTGCACTCTGTGGGAGCTGTGTGGGTGACAGTTGCACTCTGTGGGAGCTGTGTGGGTAACAGTTGCTCTCTGTGGGCGCTGTATAGGTGACAATTTCTCTTAGTGGGAGTTGTATAGGTGACAATTGCTCTCTGAGGGAGCTGTGTGGCTGACAACTTCTTTCAGTGGGAGCTGTGTGGGTGACAATTGCTCTGTGAGGGAGCTGTGTGGGTGACAGTTGCTCTCTGTGGGAGCTGTGTGGGTGACAATTGCTCTCTGTGGGAGCTGTGTGGGTGACAGTTGCACTCTGTGGGAGCTGTGTGGGTAACAGTTGCTCTCTGTGGGCGCTGTATAGGTGACAATTTCTCTTAGTGGGAGTTGTATAGGTGACAATTGCTCTCTGTGGGAGCTGTGTGGGTGACAGTTGCTCTCTGTGGGAGCAGTGTAGGTGACAATTGCTCTTTGAGGGAGCTGCATGGTGACAGTTGCTCTCTGTGGGAGCTGTGTGGGTGACAATTTCTCTCAGTGGGAGCTGTGTAGGTAACAATTGCTCTCTGTGGGAGCTGTGTGGGTGACAATTGCTCTCTGAGGGAGCTGTGTGGGTGACAGTTGCTCTCTGTGGGAGCTGTGTGGGTGACATTGCTCTCTGTGGGAGCGGTGGATGACAATTGCACTCTGTGGGAGCTGTGTGGGTGACAGTTGCTCTCTGTGGGAGCTGTGTGGGTGACAGTTGCTCTCTGTGGGCGCTGTATAGGTGAAATTCTCTTAGTGGGAGTTGTGTAGGTGACAATTGCTCTCTGTGGGAGCTGTGTAGGTGACAATTTCTCTCTGTGGGAGCTGTGTGGGTGACAGTTGCTCTCTGAGGGAGCTGTGTAGGTGACAATTGCTCTCTGTGGAGCTGTGTGGGTGACAATTTCTCTCAGTGGGAGCTGTGTAGGTGACAATATCTCTCTGTGGGAGCTGTGTGGGTGACAATTGCTCTTTGAGGAGCTGTGTGGTGACAGTTGCTCTCTGTGGGAGCTGTGTAGTGACAATTGCTCTCTGTGGGAGCTGTGTGGATGACAATTGCACTCTGTGGGAGCTATGTGGGTGACAGTTGCACTCTGTGGGAGCTGTGTGGGTGACAGTTGCTCTCTGTGGGCGCTGTATAGGTGACAATTTCTCTTAGTGGGAGTTGTGTAGGTGACAATTGCTCTCTGTGGGAGCTGTGTGGGTGACAGTTGCTCTCTGTGGGAGCTGTGTGGGTGACAATTGCTCTTTGAGGGAGCTGTGTTGGTGACAGTTGCTCTCTGTGGGAGCTGTGTGGGTGACAATTTCTCTCAGTGGGAGCTGTGTAGGTGACAATTGCTCTCTGTGGGAGCTGTGTGGGTGACAATTGCTCTGTGAGGGAGCTGTGTGGGTGACAGTTGCTCTCTGTGGGAGCTATGTGGGTGACAATTGCTCTCTGTGGGAGCTGTGTGGATGACAATTGCTCTCTGTGGGAGCTGTGTGGGTGACAGTTGCTCTCTGTGGGAGCTGTGTGGGTGACAGTTGCTCTCTGTGGGCGCTGTATAGGTGACAATTTCTCTTAGTGGGAGTTGTATAGGTGACAATTGCTCTCTGTGGGAGCTGTGTAGGTGACAATTTCTCTCTGTGGGAGCTTTGTGGGTGACAGTTGCTCTCTGAGGGAGCTGTGTAGGTGACAATTGCTTTTTGAGGGAGCTGTTTAGGTGACAGTTGCTCTCTGTGGGAGCTGTGTAGGTGACAATTGCTCTCTGTGGGAGCTGTGTGGGTGACAATTGCTCTTTGTGGGAGCTGTGTGGGTGACAGTTGCTCTCTGTGGGAGCTGTGTAGGTGACAATTGCTCTCTGTGGAGCCACCGGAGTGTGTGGGACAATTGCCTCTGTGGGAGCTGTGTGGGTGACAATTGCTTTTTGAGGGAGCTGTGTGGGTGACAATTGCACTCTGTGGGAGCTATGTGGGTGACAGTTGCACTCTGTGGGAGCTGTGTGGGTGGCAGTTGCTCTCTGTGGGCGCTGTATAGGTGACAATTTCTCTTAGTGGGAGTTGTGTAGGTGACAATTGCTCTCTGTGGGAGCTGTGTGGGTGACAGTTGCTCTCTGTGGGAGCTGTGTGGGTGACAATTGCTCTTTGTGGGAGCTGTGTAGGTGACAGTTGCTCTCTGTGGGAGCTGTGTGGGTGACAATTTCTCTCAGTGGGAGCTGTGTAGGTGACAATTCCTCTCTGTGGGAGCTGTGTAGGTGACAGTTGCTCTCTGTGGGAGCTGTGTAGGTGACAATTGCTCTTTGAGGGAGCTGTGTGGGTGACAGTTGCTCTCTGTGGGAGCTGTGTAGGTGACAATTTCTCTCTGTGGGAGCTGTGTGGGTGACAGTTGCTCTCTGTGGGAGCTGTGTAGGTGACAGTCGCTCTCTGTGGGAGCTGTGTAGCTGACAATTGCTCTCTGTGGGAGCTGTGAAGGTGACAGTTGCTCTCTGTGGGAGCTGTGTAGGTGACAGTTGCTCTCTGAGGGAGCTGTGTGGGTGACAATTGCTCTCTGAGGGAGCTGTGTGCGTGACAGATGCTCTCTTTGGGAGCTGTGTGGGTGACAATTCCTCTCTGTGGGAGCTGTGTGGGTGACAGTTGCTCTCTGTGGGAGCTGTGTGGGTGACAGTTGCTCTCTGTGGGAGCTGTGTGGGTGGCAGTTGCTCTCTGTGGGAGCTGTGCGGGTAACGATGGTGCTCTGAAAGGGCTGTGTGCATGTGCACGTGATGAATGCCCACTCATTTTGTCTGTTTGATGAGCTGCCAATCACTGCAAGTGTAAAATTCCTGTTGATTTGGAAATTAATGGCCTTATTTGACCCTTTAATTGTTAGTGGACATGTGTCTGATTTGAAATGGTGTGCATGCACAATGACATCATGAAATGCCATCACCATCTTCTCAAAAAATTTTACACACTTGTGGGTTGGGCGCTCCGGCCCCGACAAATAAAATCGTGGCCATCTAACATTGCTAATTTCTACTTCTGTCTCAGCCTATCAGCTTCTTGTCTTCAATCTTGTCTTTATTTTCTACAGACTCAACTTTTCTAATGTTCCCCTGAGTAACATCTCACCTTACATCCTCTGTAAACATCCACGTGATCCTTTTTGCACCAAATCCTATTCCTTCATCACTCCTGTGCTCACTGACACTCATTGGCTTCCAGTCCAACAGTACCTATTTTGTTACTACTGACATTGCTCCTGAATAACCTACTCAAATTTTAAACTTCATGCCATTCATTCTGGATTTCCCTGATGTAGGAACATGGGATTTATGAGCAGGAATAAGCCATTGAGCCCTTCATGCCTACTCTACCATTCAATAAAATCATGGCTGATCTGGTTATGGTCTTAACTCCACTTTCCTGTCTGCCCCTATCACCTTTGACTCTTTTACTGGTTAAAAATCTCAACCTTGACTATGTTCAATGACCCAGCCTCCACTGCTTTCTGAGGCACAGAATTCCACAAACTAACAACTCTCTGAGGGGAAAAAAATCTCTTAATCTCTGCCTTAAAAGAGGGAACTCTTATTCTTAAACTGTGTCCCCCAACAAGACAAAATATCGTACCTGGTTAAGTCTCCTCAGGATCTTATATGTTTCAGTAAGTTCACTCCTCATTCTTCTGAACTCCAGTGAAAGTAATATATTCGACAAATTAGGGCCAACCACAGATTAATGAGTAATTTGACATTTCCTTGTGATTTTTTGATAATATAAAACAGGGGGAGGGAGAGTTTATTGAATGTAAATGTGTCTGCAGTCACACCCCTATGAAAAATACTCAGCAAACTGCCCACAAACAACAAGCCACACAGAGTCTGGGTCACCCCATTCTCCGCTAAAGAATCTCTTCTCACACTTTGTAGTGAATATGGAACTGCCACACCCAACAGGCTAAGAATCTGCAGAAACTGATCACTGGCAACAGTGAAAATATTAAGCAGAAAGGGAAAAACAGCTGTATCAATTAACCATGTGGAAGAAACTGCCCTCAATTTTCAACAACGTCTCTGTGAAATACTTCTCCTCACACAAAGTAGAGGTAAACTGTAAAATTAATTGTCTTCTTACAGTAGATTTTTGGAGATTGGTTGTACATTTCAGATATTTATTGTATATATTTAAGAAGAAACATGGGTTGTAATCTTACCATCTTTCCCGGGATTTTCCCATCCCAACGCAGTAAACAGGGATTCAACTGAGTGCTAAATTTTCCGACCTTGCTGCACTGGAAGCGTGGTGTGAACTGCTGGTAAGATCATGCCCATGGTCTCTCATTGAATCATATTGTTTAACAGCAAAGGAGGGAGCCCCCGCTTGGAGCTATTCACTTAGTCTCAGTCCAAAATGTTTAAATGAATCATTTTCCAAATATTTACTCACTCCCCTTTCAAATCTGTAATGGGTTCCACTTCCCATCTAACAACTGTTGTGTGAAACAAAGTTTGCCCATGTTGTGCCTTTATGCTTGTGGTGATGATCTTAGATTTATGTTCTGCAGTGACCTACGGGAGCTCCTATGGTGCACTGAGTAACATATTGCCCCTGAGCCAGAAGTTCTGCGTTCAGATCCCCCAGCATTGGTGATTATGTTTATAACACAGCCAAATAGGCAGAGGACTAACAACTTGTAAATCCTTCCAACAGACACCAACAGCTGGCAGTGAGACTAGGAAAAATTCCTGCCCAACCATGTTATGGATTGAAATTGGAGCGTCTGCCAACACAATTGCAAGCTACTACATGCAAGTAAAAGTGTACATTGCTGCAGTAACTTGGTGATGATAGCAGTGATGGTGGAAGAGAGGGAAGGGAGATGCTTGGGATGGAGATGGATGGGCAGGGATAGGTGATTGGCTGGATGAGATTAGTGCCAACAGCGTGGGGTTTGATCCTTGTTCTGATGGAGTGGATATAAGAGCTGCCTCTTTACCATGTCTTGCTGGGTTAGACCTGCTTTCAGGCAGTCAGCTGAAGATGTTATCCATTCATGTACCAATTGGTGAGTCACAGTTCAGAAGTTCTGTTCTAAACCTCTTGATTATGGTGAGAAAAGCTCCAAGTTCCTTATTCTTTTTTCTTGACCCAAAGAGTTATTTTCCGTACATAAAGCCCAAAGCCTTGGCATTCTTTTCCTTTGTGAATCCTCAACACTGGATCCCTAATTGTTGCCAACAAATTATATGTGTAGGCTTGGCATGCACTTACAGTGTGGAAAAGCCAAAAACTTCCTCTCACATTGCAGCTGAGGTGTGCAATAAAAAAGCACAAAGCTGTATATTAAAGTAAAATCTTTCCCCAAAGTTACAGGTTCTTTGAAGTGAATTTTCACATCCGCTAAAATAATCAAGGTTTGAAACTCTTGCTGTTTATTTCGAATCCCCCAATCAGGTATTCTTTCCAAGAGACAGCTGATAGAGGAAACGATGCAGGGTGTGGGGCAGCATGGAGGCACAGTGGTTAGAACTGCTGCCTAACAACATCAGGGACCCAGGTTCGATTCTTGGCTTGGGGGTTGCTGTCTGGATGGAGTTTGCACATTCTCTCTGTGTCTGCGTGGATTTTGGCTGGATGCTTTGGTTTTCTCCCATAGTCCAAAGATATGCAGGTTGGGTGGATTGGCAGTACTAAATTGCCCTTAGTGTCAGGGGGATTAGCTACAGTAAATGCATGGGGTTATGGGGAAAAGGCCTGCGTGAGATTGTTGTCAGTGCAGACTCGATGGGCCGAATGGAGTGCAGAAGAATGCACTGTACGATTTATGATGCTATGAATGTTCCAAGGCAAGTCTTGGTAGTTTTCCCAGACCCTTAGAGTTGGCTTTGGGGCTGGAGTGTTGAGAAGTTTGGGAACAAATTGCTGCCAAATGTGTCCAAAATGTTGTCGTCTCTTTCCACCTTTCCCAGGAGCCTTTTGGCTTAGACATCAGTGACCCTTTAGTCCGAAGTGGGAAGGAAATTGAATTCACCAAGGTGGCACCTTCCGTGGAACCACAGTGTACCCCTCAACCTCGCAGATTAGAACAAACAAGAGTTCTGGAGATGGACTTTAACCAGTTTTACTGAAGAACTTCAGAAACAGACAAGCTGAAAGGCTGCCTTGTGAAACACTCCTTCTGTATAGAGTTCTATCATTACTTGATAGGTGAGAGTTAACTCACCCACCCAGCAGCTGAACCACTTTCAGCTGTCTTTAGCCAGAAGGGGGCGCAGCTTACGCAACTACATCAGCCCTTACTGTCGAGAGTCTCGGAAGGACGAGGGGGTTTCCCACTGCAACATACTCCAGGTGCAGCAGCAGGCATGGCCACTGAAGTGCAGGGGGAAGGAGAAAAAGCCTCAATAAAAGATCTACCAGAGCAGGACCAATTCTCTCAATATGTTGGAGTGCCAGCACCACAGTAGGTTGCTGCTAACATCTGGGTCCTCTTGGAGCAAGGCCTCCTTCCCTGTATAGCAGCTGGCACTCATTGCTAATGAATGGCGACTGTCACTGAGCCCTGTCCCTATCCTCTTTGTTTTGCAACATTCTGGGTCTCAGATTCTTGCCGAACTGTCCTGCAAAAGGAGAATGCTAAGTGGTAGCACCATTCGCGATGGCTTGTATTCAGAGGACTGAAGGACATAATTTTGTATTCCTCCTGTGAGGCATGGGCAGTGTACGGAGGGCAAATGTGAGTATACTGAGTATGAGTACACCAAGGGTGAGCATGAGTACACTGAGGATGAGTGTGAGTATACTGAGGGTGAATGTTAATACATTGAGAGTAAATGTGAGTGCACTGAGGGTGAGTATCAGTACACTGAGGTGAGTGTAATTACACTGAGGTGAGCATGAGTACATTGAAGATGAATGTGAGTACACTGAGAGTGAGTTTGAGTACACCGAGGGTGAGTGTGAGTATACTAAGGGTGAGTGTGATTACACTGAGGGAGAGTGTGAATATACTAAGGGTGAATGTGACCACTCTGAGGAAAAATGTGAGTATACTGGGGGTGAGTGTGAGTACACTGAGGGAGAGTGTGAGTACACTGAGGGAGAGTGTGAGTACGCTGAGGGAGAGTGTGAGTACGCTGAGGGAGAGTGTGAGTACGCTGAGGGAGAATGTGAGTATGCTGAGGGTATGAGTACATTGAGGGTGGAGTGTGTGTACACTGAGGGTGAGTGTGAGTATGCTGAGGGTAAGTGTGAGTATTCTGAGGGTAAGCGTGCATGTACTAAGAGTGAGTGTGAGTATGCTCAAGGTGAATGTGAGTACACTGAGGGTGAGTGTGAGTACACTGAGGGACAGTAAGAGTACACAGAGGGTGAGTGTGAGTACCCTGAGGTGCGTGTAAATGCTGGCTGCTCAAATGGGAAGGTGAGGCACCTGCAATGAGGGGTGTGATAGGAACTGGGAGGTCTGTGGGCCTGAGGTGACACTGTGCAGGAGATACTGGAGCAAATCCGAGTGTTGTGAAGGAACAGGGTTTCCTCACCATTCCTCAGTGCGTTAAAGCCTCAACAACCTCAGGTGTTGGTAAGCTTTTCTGAAACATGTAGTGGTCCCTTCAATTAAAAATTTGTCCTCTGACAGAATGGCAGTGCCACCCTGCCCAACCTCCCGATTTTGTCGACAGGTCCAGAGGCAGATTGTTAATTGGTTTGCTGTGGCAAAGAGCAGCCAGAGGAGGCCTTGTGGTTCACTGGTAACATCCCTACATCTGGACTGAAGTTGTGGGTTTGAGTCCAACACCAGGAGTTGTTGGGTTCAATGGGCTGATAATCAACTCAGGAATCCTTAACCCTACTATCCCACTATTTCCCCTGGAACAATAAAATATGGGTGTGAAGATTTGCTAAAACAAAACAGAAAAGATATGGGAAAGAAGGGCTCTAAGATGATTGACATATTGGATGACCAATGGTAAGGGTCTGGGTGGTGGGAGATTATGTGATAATTTTGAAATATTTTTTGAAATATTTTTGAATATTTTGAAAGAACAGTTGGTAGGCTGTTGGTTGAGTGGAAAATTAACAAAGGTGAGAAGATTTCACACTTTGTAATTTTCCTATTGTGTAGCTTAAAAATGTTTTTTTTTACTGTTTATTAATACAACTGTTTAAAATTGAGATGAACCTCAGTTTAGTTTATGACAAAACAATTTTTTAACCATCTATTCAGCTTTGGAAATCTACTGAGAGGAAATGAAACCGAGTTGATTGATCAAGCTTGTTATAAAACGGTTTTGTTTTGTATAGGTGAACCATTGTTCATTTTCTCATGATGGCCAGTTCCTATTGACAGGATCAGATGATTGTAAAGTTTGTGTCTGGAATGTTGCAAAAGAAAAACTTATATATAAAGTAGCAGGTCACACAGGTATGCGATTCCAATAATACCTCTCACTGTTGATGTTCTTTATATATTAATGATTTGTTTGCAATTCATAATGACTGTTGAACAATAATATACTATATGTGATTGGATGTATGTTGGAGAAGTTTCTGTAATGATGCATTTTCAGAGACTTCATGATTGAGCAGCAGGGGATTTATTGATGAGTCACTTGGAGCAGCAGCATGTTTGCAGCTAATTCTAGAATATCTCTGCCTAAGAGATATTCTAGAATTAGAATATGGGTGTGAAGATTTGCTAAAACAAAATTGAAAAGCTTTGGGAAAGTGGGGCTCTGAGATGATTGACACATTGGGTGACCAATGATAAGGGTCTGGGAGAAGAGAATAGAATTCAAATACCCTTCCTGCTGGAGGGATTCTGCACTCCTGAGTTCCAATTGGTCACCCAGGCCAGGTGACCCTTAATTAAGAGTTGCCTTAAAGGGGCAATCACCACATTTTCTTGCCCAAGTGAAGCATTGTGATAACTAAAATGTAGGTGCCAGGGTTTAGACAATAAGGCCATAAAATATAGGAGCAGAATTTGGTTACTCAGCCTATGAGGTTTGCTCAGCATTCAACCATAGCTATTATGTTTCTCAATCCCATTCTTCCGCAATGTCTCCATAACTTTTGATCTCCTTACCAATCAATCTATCTCTATATTAAATATACTCAATGACCTGGCCTCCACAGCTTTCTGTGGAAATGAATTCATAGATTCACCACTCACTGGCTGAACAACTTTGTCCTCATCTTGGTTTTAAAGAGTCGTTCCTTTATTCTGAGGCTGTGCCTTTGGACCCAAATCTCCCCTACAAATGGAAACATCTTCCCCACATCCCACCTATCCAGACCTTTCATTATTCTGTAAGATTCAGTGAGATCCCTATCATCCTTCTGAACAGACACAAAGTCCTCGACACTCTTAGTAGGCCAAACTTTTCATTCACGGGATCGTTCTCGTGAACCTCCTCTGGACCCTCTCCAAGGTTTAGCAGGAATTAGTTGACCATAGGGAGCTTCAATAATGTAGGCTGGGATTATCCGCAAAAAAACCAACGGGCATGAAAACGAGATGTTCCTGTCTGTTTTTTGGGCATACTTACCTGGACAAATCCTCAACACTATCTCAGAGTGCCTCAGAAGGATTCATACTAGAAAGTGGAGAGAAGGGCCTCATCCTGCTGTGGAGGCCAGCAGCACAGTGCTAAGAGAGCCATTGCGCATGTGCGATCTGTCAGTAGGGAGATAGGTACATTGGCTACCCCATTGCTGGCCTCCTGACCCTTCTCCCAACCACAGGCCGACTGGACTGCCCCCCACCCCCCTTCCCCCACTCCTGTGGTTACTGGCCCACCACACTCCCCTTGGTCAGGCCAATCATCCCCTTACACCTTCTCCCACAGATCCCATTACAGAATGGCAGCGGGTTCCCATCACTGGCCAACTCCACGTGCCTGGTAGGCAGTGCCGATGTGTTTCTTGGGCAGTGCCTGTGTGCCAGGCTGGCACTACCTCTTTTTCCCCGACTTCCTAGGAGGGCATCAATGGTCTCTGTCCCCACCAGTATGGGTGAGCTTGCCTGTTCTTGTTTGGTGGGGAGCACTTGTAAGCCTCACGAGTGGCGACCTCTCCTGGCAGACAGGAACAGATGCTAGTGGGCCTGGATACTACCATCCCAGGCCTGTTAATCATATTTTAATACCGATTTCAACATGCTAATTAGCTCCATGTTGATTTCTGGCACAGGGCTGATTACCTGGAAAAGCATTGTCTGGGAGACTCGAGACCAGTGTCTCATTAAAGACCTCCCACTGATGTCTCCCAGCCCACTGCAGTACTCCAACAGTGCAATGGACTGGGAGAATCTGAGCCATGTATTATTATTCAATATACTATAGATAGGCAAAGTAACAATGCACTCAGAAACAGGGACAGAATTGAAATAGCAGTGAATGATATTGTTTCTTATAATGACAACACATCAGACCATTCCACTCCAGCCTCTGTTCTTTTCCAATTTAAAACTGTAATTGATTCACTTTGCTTTTGACCTTTTTAAAACTAATTATTGATTTTATAACATATTAGCAAGTTTAGACTTTCCAATTTAGCCTTTTCCTCACTTCCAAGTGCTCCTCTGCACTGAGCTCCCACTTGCACCAAATTCCCATTGCCATTCCATTTTTAGTAGATTCTCCCAACTCTGTGCACACAATTCTGTATTCACCAGATATTGGAGGAATTTTACATCCATTTTTTGGATGTTCTCGTTCAGCTAAAGGTGAACCCCCACAGTAAGTTCCTGTTATGAGGTGGATTGAGATGGCTGGTACTATCTTTAGGTACAGACAATTCAAAACTCATGAGGCAGATATCTCTGTATAAAGACATAACATTTATTTAAAACAAAAACAAAACAAGCAGCTGCCTGGTGATTACCAAAGGATTAAGCAGCTCTGGAATAGAGCAGCAGAACTTATACAATGAATCTAATGTATGCAATCAAAAATAGATCAATTATGAATTTTCTTATCAATCATTCCAGCCTCATATTAATTCAAAACCAATGTAATAAACATACATCAATAATACTTCCTGACACGTACTCAGCCAATCACATTTTACCATCTAACATAATGATATCTCATTTGTCCATTTAATCCGGTTGCTGATTCCTACTTTGGTTGAACTTGCATCCGTATTGCTATCAAACTACGGACGCTGAACATTGAGGTCAAATTGAACATTCCTACTGGTTCATTATCAAAACTGGATAGATACGTGATCCTGTGTCCAGGTATGTATCTACTCTATGTCTAGACAATGAATGTTCCTATACACAAAGTTGCAAAATGCGTTCCCTCTCCAGAAACTTTTTGATATGAATTTTGCTAACTAGTGGGGTTCCCAGGCCTTTGGCTCTCAACTCTTTGCTTCTACCATCATTTCTTGCAGGAACTTGCTTTTGGCTGAAATGAACAATCATTCATTCAAACTTCAAATACATTTAAAGTATCAACATATATGTCAAAAAAATCACGATTTATTTAGCTCTCTGATTGCACCACATACGTATAAACTATTTGTTTCATTAGCGTATTATCTTTGTTTCAAGAATCATTTAATTCCTTGCTGGTATTGCTGTCAGTGCCTTATGTGTTCTGTCTAAAACCATAGAGTCATAGAAATTTACAGCATGGAAACAGGCCCTTCTGTCCAACTTGTTCATGTCGCCCTTTTTTTTAAAAACCGCTAAACTAATCCCAATTGCCCGCATTTGGCTCATATCCCTCTGTACCCTTCATACCCACATAACTATCAAAATGCTTTTTAAAATATAAAATTGTACCCACCTCTACTACTACCTCGGGCAGCTTGTTCCAGACATTCATCACCCTCTGTGTGGAAAAAAAATTCCTCTCTATACACTTCTGCATCTCTCCCCTCCCCATCTCACCATAAACCTATGCCCTCTAGTTTCAGATTCCTCTACCTTTGGGAAAATATATTGACTATTTATTTTGTCTAACACCTCATTATTTTATAGACCTCTATAAGGTCACCCCTCAGCCTCCTACACTCCAGAGAAAAAGTCCCAATCCATTCAGTCTCTCCCTATAACACAATCCATCAAGCCCTGGTAGCATCCTAGTGAATCTTTTCTGCACTCTTTCGAATTTAATAATATGCTTTCTATAATAGAGTGACCAGAATTGAACACTGTATTCTAAGTGTGGCCTTACTAATACCTTGTACAACTTCAACAAGACGTCCTAACTCCTGTATTCAATGTTTTGACTGATGAAACCAAACATACCGAATGCCTTCTTCACCACTCTGTCCACTTGTGACTCCACTTTCAAGGAGCTATGAACATGTATTCCTAGATCTCTTTGTTCTGTAACTCTCCCCAACACCCTACCATTAACTGAGTAAGACCTGCCCTGGTTCAATCTACCAAAATGCACCACTTCGCATTTGTCTAAATTAAACTCTATCTGCCATTTATCAGCCCATTGACCAATTGATCAAGATCCCACTGAATTGGAGATAACCTTCTTCACTGTCCACCATGCCACCAATCTTGGTATGATCTGCAAACTTACTAACCATAACCCGTATATTCTTATCCAAATCATTAATATAAATGACAAATAATAATGGGCCCAGCACTGATCCCTGAGGCACATCACTGGTCACAGGCCTCTTGTTTGAAAAACAACTCTCTACAATTACCCTCTGGCTTCTATCAAGGAGCCAATTTTGTATCCATTTAGATATCTCACCCTGAATCCCGTGAGATTTAACATTATGCAACAAACTACCATGCAACAAAATACCTTGTCAAAGGCCTTGCTTAAGTCCATGTAGAAAACATCAACTGCCCTCATCTACCTTTTTGGTTACCCCTTCAAAAAATTCAATTAAATTTCTGAGACATAATTTTCCACTCACAAAGCCATGCTGACTATCCCTAATCAGTCATTGCATCTCTAAATGCCTATAGATCCTGTCTCTCATGTTAGCTGGTTAATAATTTCGCCCTTCAGTTCCAAGCAGGTATCAATCTCCCTCAAACCCAATACCCATCCTGGTGGGGGATGTGAGAGCCATACAAAACACAGTTGACACCAGCAGATCTGGGACATCCTACTGGCAACCAAAAGTGTGCTTTCTCCACCGTCTGAAAAAAGGCTTAGGGGAGGCTGGACACCCATTGTCTGATAGATACTTCAACTATGACAATATGTTGTCTGTGATAGATACTTTAACTATGACAGCATATTGTTTGATAGATTCTTATAGCAGTGTTTTAATTGTAAAGCTTCAGTTCTGTAATTGAGGAATGTATGTATAAATATGTATGCCTATTTTTCTAATGTTGTAATTGTATCAGAGTTGTTTAAAGTTGTGTTTGCTTGGTGTGTAGTGTCACATGCTGCGTAATAATAGTGTGAACAGATTCTGGATGTTGTTCTACTCTGACAGGCCCAGTGAAGGCATGTGCATTCTCCACTGACTCTACTCTCTTCGCTAGTGGATCCTGTGATTGCACTGTCAGAGTGTGGAGCGTGAAAACAGGAAATTGTCTACACGTTCTGGAAGGTATCTGTGAGAGAATAACCTGACTGCAACAGGGGCGGGAAGCACTCTTCCCCAGCAGCGCAGTGATCAAATTTACTGTCTTTGCCCCAGATTAAGGCTGGATAAATCTGGGGTAGGGGATGGGGGTGGCAGGGGAGGGGAGTGGTTAGGAGGGGGCAGCTGTCTGAAGGACACAGCAGTCCAGATTGGGGTAGGCAGAGCTTGGAGCTGACTGCATTAACAAGGGACTATTGGCATGTGTGAAACTGGGATAAAACTAAGCCTGTTTACATTTATTGCTAGGAATGGATTGCCACCTCCATTTTGTATAGTTTGAAATTGGACGGTTATCAACACCAGCTGATTTCAGTTTTTAGCCGCTTTAGTTTGTGGGGCTGGAGATTTGGGTGAAACTCTGTGTGTTGCTGGATAAATCCTGAATCATGATGCACGCATTTGTTACTGCCAGCAGTTTGTTACATATGACAATTGATGGAAACAGTGCCTAAGTCCACAGTATGATAAAGCTACAGGGTCACTTTGCATCTGATGTGAAAGTAAATTTAATATTAAATCTAACCTTAGTTTTATTTTAAGTTGAATATCAAGTATTAAATTTAGTAAGGAACTGGAATCAACAGAACAAATGTAAAGAAGTGTTTCAGGCCAGTTTCTTAAGTATTTTGTTACCTGTGTATCACACAGAATGAAGAAAGAAGCAATGAGTAATCCCACCTTAACCTTTAACCAGCTGAATCATTTCCAACCATTGAAAGAAAAGCAAATTACTGCAGATGCTGGAAATCTGGAATAAAAACAGAAAACTCAGCAATTCTGACAGCATCTGTGAAGAGAAGCAGAATTAAGACTTTTAAGACTTATTTAAGACTTATCTGGATAAACACATGAACAGAAGGGGGAATAAAGGGATATTTGCAATTGGTCTAAATAGGACAATGTAATCGGGGCAGACTTGGAGAGCTGAAGGGCCTGTTCTGTGCTGTACTGTTTTTTGTTCTTTGTAATGTTTGGAGTCTACATGACCTAAATATCCTGTAAAAGGTCTCCCTCCACAGATGCTGCCAGACCTGCTGAGTTTATCCAGCATTTTCAGTTTTTATTCCATCCATCCTTGTATGGAATTTTAATGCAGACATCTCTTGCCAATGAATGGAATAAAACACAGCAAGCCAGGCTCCATTTGCAACTATTGTTCAGATCTTTTGGTCTGGCCTCAAATACAATTAAATAAAATAACGGAGGCCCATGTTTTGATTCCATAATTAATTTTTAGACCTAGGCTAGATAAGATTAACTCCCATGCAACCTATTTCAAAGAACTTTAAATCGTACAGACCAGTGCGTTAAATGTTTTCTTTTTGGAATGACTTGATGAAAGAAAGTGTTCCTTGTACCTTTGCAGTTCTTTGAAAAATGATCCAGTTAGTTCCTCACTCTTTCCTCCTTGTCCTCAAAAGGACAGAAAGTGAGGACTATATTCAGTTTCTCTATGAAAACAATCACTGAATCTGTTTACGTCAGACTGCATTCCTGACCATAACGTTTTAAAATGAAAAAGCCCTTCTTGTTTCTTCTCTGGCCTGTTGCCAATCAGTGTCCCACAGTTTGAAGATCTCCACTCTACAATGAAAATAGTTTCTCCTGAATGATATGCTGGACTCATTCATAATTTTGAATGCATTTATTAAACCTTCCCTCAATCTTTGAGAGAACACTCTTAGCTTCTTTTGATCTTTCTGTAATGTCTTTTGACAGATAGCAACAAGCCCATTTAAGTGGCACAGTGGTTAGCACTGCAGCCTCACAGTGCCTGGGACCTGCGTTCAATTCCCGGTTTGGGTAAATGTCTGCGCAGACTCTGCATGTTCTCTCCGTGTCAGCGTGAGTTTCCCCTGGGGGATGCTCTGGTTTCCTCTTACAATCTGAAAGATGTTCTGGTTAGGCACATTGGCCATGCTAAATCTCCCTTAGTGTACCTGAACAGGTGCCAGGAATATGACAAGTAGGGAATTTTCACAGTAACTATACTGCAGTGTTAATGTAAACCTACTTGTGACACTTGTATAATAACTGTAAGGAAAAAAATAAGCATACGTTTGAAAAATGTACAGTTACACATGTAGAAGAAGCTCATTTTTAGACAGAATGCTAAAAAAGAAGCAAAGTTAAAAGAAGAGCAGTTCACACAGTTATGGTGTATCCAATATACTGTGACAGAGTCTGAACTGGTACAAGAGCAGCCTGAGAAGGAGTTTTATGTATAAATTAGTACTAAATGTAAAATTTTTGTACAAACATTTCCATTTTTGTGACATCATGGAGTCATTAGACTGCAGTTATGGCTGAAGGAAGAGAAACCTATTTCCTGAAAATGGTGTCAATGTTCCCCTGTAAGTAATAATCCAATTCTCCAAATTTTTTATCAGTGTGTGGGGCTGCTGCTGTAAAGTGTAAATCAAGACACACATTGGAGGAAAAGAAAATCCAGAATTCCTGAAGTGATAACTGTTCTGCTCTTTAGACAATGCAATTTAGTTTTAACATTTAGGCTTATTTTGTGGGAAAACTTGTGTGAACGTTATGTACCATTCCACACCACAGAGCCCCATCACATTTTTGTTGTCGTAATACAATTTTGTAACATTGTCCAATGAATTGCAATGTTCTTATCTTTAGGACACAGTAAGACTGTGGAGGCTGTATGCTTCAGCCGTGATATGAAGTTACTGGCATCTGGAAGTTGGGACTTTACAGCTGTTCTGTGGGATCCAAAGGTTTGTTGTAGACTTTTGAATTTAATTATATTTACCGGCATTGTATATCTCCAATTTCAAGTAAGGAAGACAGATTTCCTTCCCTAACGGAAGGATGGATTTTTCCAACAACCGACTTGGTCGTCAGTGGATTTTTAATTCCAGATTCTTTTTTATTGAATTCAAATTTCATCATCTGCCATGGTGGGATTCGAATTGGGTCCCCACATCATTAGTTGAGTTTCAGGATTAATTGTCTAGCAATAATGCCACTAGACCATCACCTCTCAACTGGGTGGGAACTCTGACATCAGAACTGTTTCTCCATCCCAGCCTCACTCTGAGGGGAAAGTGGGTCCGGATCCTGATTTTCCCCAAATTTGCCTCTAATTGGCTGGAAGGTAGGTTTGGCAGTGAATTAATGGTAACGGTGGGATTGTGAAAGTGTGGGCCTGATTTAAATATAAGACAACAGCTACTATTTGGGCAGTTGTCTTTATAACTCAATGACTGGCTGAAGTTATCAAGAGGAGAGGCAGACAGTGGGCACCTATTAGCAAGTCTGCCCCAAAGCTTAACAATGCCATCTATGGGGTCATTTTTGAGGTTGCGAGTGTAAGGAGAGGGCAGTGTTATTCACAAAGGATGGCAGGAGAAGAATACCCAATCAAATTAAACAGGGCTGGCTGCAGGTAACAGAACACGTAGGCATCTGTAGTGCTGCCAGGTGAATTTGGGCACAGCCACAAGAGATGATAGGCCTCCATGTTTGTAACCTTCAGCAGACCCACCAGAGTGAACATGGTGTTCCTGAACATGGGAGAAATATTTGCCCAGACAAAAATTTGCCCACAATTTAGCACTGCTGTCTCATAGCGCCAAGGACCTGGGTTCAACTCCAGCCTCGGGTCACTCTCTGTGTGGAGTTTACACACATTCTCCCCTTGCCTCCATGGGTTTCCTTCAGGTGTTTCAGTTTCCTCCCACATTCCAAAGATAAGCAGGTTAGGTGGATTGATGTGGGATTGCAAGAATAAGGCCTGGGTCAGAGAGTCGATGCAGACTCAATGGATCAAATAACCTCCTTCTGCACTGCAGAGATTCTATGATTCTAATTCTGACCCCCAAATAAGCTTCAGAGCCCTGGCCTTGTTGAGGAGCTGCCAACACTGGTGTATACAATTGTGCATGTGAGTGAGCTGATGGCATTGGTCAGAGAGCTCAGTTGCGCCCCATTTCTTTCTCTCTCTTGTCTTGTTCAAGATGCTGAGGGAAGGTTCTGCCAAGTGGAGGAAAATACAGAAATTCCCAGAGTGGCCCCATGTATGGGAGGGGAAAACCGGCAGACCCAGAGAGAAGAAGAGGATAAAAGATATTGCCCCTTGAAACCAAAGGGCATGAAGTGTATTTCTCCTCATCCAACAGCTCACCAAA
The DNA here is from genome assembly GCA_024679065.1 of Sphyrna mokarran. NCBI lineage: Eukaryota > Metazoa > Chordata > Chondrichthyes > Carcharhiniformes > Carcharhinidae > Sphyrna > Sphyrna mokarran. The sequence continues at coordinate 19,670,415 of JAGIQG010000025.1, forward strand.
GATTCAGATGCATTAGGAAGCCCAGAACTGCACAGCTTTCTTCTGTCAAAGGATAGTTCTCAAAATTGCCCAGCATCGCCCACACTTTTGGATCTGGATGAGAAATGTCTCCATTTTGGAAAGGACTGGCATTGGTGCAATCAGGGGAGACAGCAGAGCCAGCACAGACACAACTAACACACTCTCACCAGTGCAGGTACACACATCAATGGGTCCTCAGGTAAGCTTCCATAGGCTGGCACTGAGTGCAGACATGGCACTAGTGAATGAGAGGAGGTGACAGACACAACTGTAGACAGATATCCCTCGGAGGATGAGGGATGTATAAACCATGCCCAGCTGGGTGCAGGTGCAACCTGAGGAGTCACAATTAAGGTCATTCAGTGACCAGCAGTGTGAGGTGTCTGCCCACGTGGTTACCCTTGGCATTGTAGGGGCTTGGGCTGACAATGGAAACCATTCAGCTCCTGTGGACCATCACAAACTTTGAATGCATGAATTCCTCCATTGAGAAAGTAATAGAAAAACAGGAAAAGCGAGGTGTGGTTATGTGATGTAATGGCCTTGAACAGGTACACAGACCGTCGGGCAGAGGTACACAAATTGCTGGAGAGAGATACACTGAGACTGCTGGAGAAGTGTACATTGAAACTGCTGGAAATGGTACACTGAAATTGCTGGAGAGGGGTACGCTGGGACTGATGAGGTGACTCAGGTACACAGATTGCTGGAGAGGAGTACACTGAGGCTGCGGGAGAGGGATACACTGAAACTGCTGGAAAGTGGTACACAGAAACTGTTGTAGAGAGGTATACAGATTGCTGGAGAGGGGTACACAGATTGCTAGAGAGGGGTACACTGAGACTGCTGGGGAGACTCCTTGGGTACACCAAGACTGCCAGTGTGGCATGAACATATATTGACAGTAAGATGAGGTTCAATGGGTGCGTTCTCACAATTCCAGAGCATGTATTCCTGCTGAGTGAATAGTGCTCAGGTGAAAATGGCCAAAATCAGATGTGTTCACGTCATCTTGAAGCAGCCCCAGCTAAATCTTTGCATTGCGAGGACACTGCACCACTCCGCATCTTCCTCCCCTTTCAATGAACTGTCATCTAAGTATTTTAAAGTCCATACCTCTCTGGAGAACACAGTAGGTCACCTCAATATGCAGGATCTTTGCAAAAGTGCACTTCTGGTCCGGGCATCAGAACCATCTCTTCAGAACTGTATGAGCCTGCCCATTGGCTGTCCTGATGAGCAGATGGCTCTGTACCTCTATTCAAGTCCTGTAAAAGTGTGAGTAGTTATTACCTTGTGATGCCTTTGTCCCTCAGCAACCATTGACAAAGTTTTGATGATAGCACACACAGCTACCACGCTCTGGACTGTCGGAGGATGAAGTCTTCATGGAAGCTAACAGGATAGCGAGTCTGCACATGCAGGAAACTTGTTCTGGTCATTGCCCAGCTAAACATTTAGGCAGTGGTATCAGTGATATGGAACAGGGAAGTAGGTAAGCTGTTGGATGAGGAATAATACACTTCATGCCCTTTGGCTTCAAGTGACAATATCTTTCACCCTCTTCTTCTCTCTAGGTCTGCCCATTTTCCCCTCTCCATATATGGGACCACTCTGGGAATTTCTGTTGCTTCCTCCACTTGGCAGAACTTTCCCCCTATATCTTGAACTCTTCTCCCCCACAAGGACAGGACTGGAGAGAGAAAGAGATGGGCGCAACTGACCTATCCAATCTGTATAGTCAGAGTTTACTGTTAGCGAATAAGTCAAAATCTTGATTTAATTATGACATACTGCAACTGTTTCTAGAAAAATTAGGAATTGAATTTTTTGATTCTATCCCAGTTAGCAGCCATTTATTATTGTTCCAATCCTGGGAGGACAGTGATGTTAAAATTATACCTGTAGGCAGTTTTAAAGTAGCTGAAGTTTTGTTTAATTATAGAGCAAGAACATACATGTTGTCTATCCTTTCTTATTCCAGTACCTGTCTCAGTTAGCTTAGTTGGCTAGATAGTTAGAGTGTGGTGCAGGGAATGATGACAACAGTATGGGTTCAATCCCCGTACGGGCTGCAGTAGTTCACAGAGGCCTGCCTCCTTGCCTTACCCCATGCTTGGTGCAGAGTGGAACCCCACAAGCTGTATACAAATTGTTTTTTTCTAAATGGAGAGAGATGTCTTCAAAGACTACTTTTATTTATCAATCTTATCTGCACCTGATATTGTCAAACTTAGTTCTAAACTTTTTTTTATAGTCAGGCCATCGTGTGATGTCCTTCGCTGCACATCGGAATGTCATCACAACCTGCGTCCTTTCATTCCATGGAGACATTTTGGTAACCTGTCTTTCTTCATGATTATAGTGTATTCTGTATCACCAATTATCCCCAAAGTTGGGACGTCTTATTGAAGCTGCGCAAAATGTTGCTAAGACTACACTTGGAATACTGTATACAATTCTGGTCTCCCAATTATGGAAAGGATATTATTAAACTAGAAAGGGTGCAGAAAATATTTACTAGGATGCTATCATGACTTGATGGATTGAGTTATAAGGAGAGGCTGACTAGACTGGGACCTTTTTCTTTAGAGCATAGTGGGCTGAGAGGTGACTTTATAGAGGTCTATAAAATAATGAAGAGCAAGATAAGATGGATTGTCAATATATTTTCCCAAAGGTAGAGGGGGGAGGTCTAAACCTAGGCAATATGGGTTTAAAGTGAGAGGGAAGAGATACAAAAGGGTCCAAAGGGGCAATATTTTCACACAGAGGGTAATGAGTGTCTGGAACAAACTGCCAGAGTAGTAGTAGAGGCGGGTACAATTTTGTCTTTAAAAAAGCATTTAGACAGTTACGTGAGTAAAATGGCTATTGAGGGATATGGGCCAAACGCAGGCAATTGGGACTAGCTTAGGCATTAAAAAAGGTGGCATGGACAAGGTGGGCTGAAGGGCCTGTTTCCATGCTGTAAACTTCTATGACTCTCTGACTCTAAATACATCTCAATATATCATATTTACTACTTGCTTTAAAATAGCACCTTCAACATAAAAGATATTCCATAGCATTTAAAAAATGGTGGAATATGGGAGAAGGTTACATCTTGATAAAGGAGATAGAGTAGATAATGATACAGGAATTAGGAAAGGACAATGAAAGCTTTGTCAAACAGATTAGTTCCAAAGTGTTTAAATGTGGCGAGAAAAGCCAAGGTTTAATTAATTGACTTGTGGCTATTGGCAGATATCCCAGACATCAATGTTCTTCACAGACCACGAAGTATGAGGATTTCCAACATGGACAGAGTTGTGCTTGGCTAAAATTCGCCTCAGTCAAAGGGTCCAACAAAACTCACTGTCCATGAAGAAAGGATGAGGTAATGGAAGGTGACTAAACCTCAGGACCCACATTCCGGGCAAAGGACTGGCAGGAGACAAAAGCAAATACATTGAAATATGAAAAGGGTACAATTCAATATATTGAAAAGTGTACTAGATGATGCTTCTGAAAGACTGAATGGTAATATTTGTGATGAAACAAATATAAATTGCAAATTGTCTGTGTACTTATAGCTGTTCCTTGAAAATAGCCAGGATTTAGTTTTTTAGTGCTGGATCTCAGCAGTTCCTCTGAAGAAGTGTTCTCCTTGCACAGGCCACTGGATCCTGGGATTATACTGTAAAGGTGTGGAATTTGCGTACAATGAAACAAAAACTAGTTTTGCAAGGTCACAAGGGCAAAGTGAGCTGTGTGGCGTTTTCTGCAATCGGAATGCTGGTAAGCTGAATAATGGTAATAAACTGAAAGCTGAGAGTATAGAAATGATCATGGATACAGTCACTAATATAATGTGTGGCTATATTTGGATAGTGTGCTACTATCAGATTAAGAAAGTCTGTGGCCTGAGCTAAGCTACCTGATTGTAACAACCTGATTACTTGAAAATTCATACATTCCAACCATTATCTTGTAATTGTTTTGATTTTGATTTGATTTGATTTATTATTGTCACATGTATTAACACACAATGAGAAGCATTGTTTCTTGCGTGCTATACAGACAAAACATACTGTTTATAGAGAAGAGGGTGCAAAATGTAGTGTTATAGTCATAGCTAGGGTGTTAGGAAAGATCAAATTAATGCAAGATAAATCCATTCAAAAGTCTGAGCAGCAGGGAAGAAACTCTTCTTGAATCAATTGGTACATGACCTCAGACTTTTGTCTCTTTTTCCCGAAGGAAGAAGGCAGAAGGGAGAATGTCTGGGGTGCAATGGACCCTTAATTATGCTAGCTGTTTTGCCAAAGTAGTGGCAAGTGTAGATAGAGTCAATGGATGGGAAGCTGGTTTGTGATGAATTGGGCTACATTCACGATCCTTTGTCGTTTCTTGTAGTCTTGAGCAGTGCAGGAGTCATACCAAGCTATGATACCAACCAGGAAGAATGCTTTCTATGATGCAACTGTAAACTTTGATGAGCGTTGTAGCTGTCATGCCAAATTTCCTTAGTCTTCTGAGAAAGTAGAAACATTAGTAGGCTTTCTTAATTATAGTGTCGGCATGGAGGCAACAAGGACAGGTTATTGGTGATCTGGATACCTAAAAGATTGAAGCTCTTGACCCTTTCTACTTCGTCCCCATTGATATAGACAGGGACATGTTCTCCTTTACACTTCCTGAAGTCGATGACAATATCCTTCGTTTTGTTGACGTTGACGTAGAGATTATTGTTGCCACACCAGTCCACCAGATTGTGTCTTTGCCTATATATGCCAAGTTTGTGAAACGTACCTCTCCACTCACCTGATGAAGGAGCAGCACTCCAAAACCTTGTGATTCCAAATAAAACCTGTTGGACTTTAACTTGATGTTGTGAGATTTTTTCTTGCCCACCCCAGTCCAACAATAACATCACCACACCATGATTTTAACCAAACCAACAACCAAGACCATAAACTATTCCTTCAGCAGGATTTTCTGCAGGCATCCACAGCATATTTTGCAATGGCAGAGATGGCTGCCACTGCCCATTATTTGCACCCTCTACCACCGGGGCACCCATTGGCAGGAGCTCATCATTGACAGGATTGGATGATCCCACTGTTGGAAATGTTTGAAAAATCCAGTGTAATGGGACTGTGAAGGAAGGAAGTCAGCTTGGTTCTTACAGTCCATGAGTGATGTGTAAACACATCAAGTGCAGTTCTAACAACCTAACACACATTTGTAGGAAAGGTGATCTGTTGGGTCTCACACTGAAATTACCTGTATAACCAATTCATGTTGAACCAGTGCCCACATCAGTAGGGAACATTAGAAAATCAAAATACAAAATTCTGTAAAAGATTTCAGTAAGAAGTCTCACAACACTAGGTTAAAATCCAATCAGTTTATTTGGTAGCACGAGCTTTCAGAGAGCTGCTCCTTCATTTGGTGAGTAATTTGTACAGTCCGTGAGCCTAGTGGTCATATGATGACATGGCTATAAAGAAGGTCATTTGGCAGGAGAGCAGAAATTTCCCTTGCAAATGCAGGCAGAATACCAGCAGGAAATAGCTGCTAAAGTCACGAATAAACTATTATTCATTACAAGTCCTTGCTATCTGTGATTCAGGAACCCAACACATTTACATGTACTAATAAATTAGTATTCAAAATACTAATTCTGTCAGATGCAAATTACTTTGTTTGTTTCATAGGCTTCGGGTTCCTGGGACAAGACTGTACGTGTTTGGGATTCAAGAAATGGGCACCTGATCTTCCTTCTGAAAGAGCACACTGACCGGATTATGACTCTCTCCTTCTCTCTGGATTCAATTCTATTGGTGACAGCAGCAGGAGATAGAACGGTAAATGTGAAGGGATTCACTTCAGTTGGAATTGTTGTTTTCCATCGTCTGCATGGTTACTCATCCTCATCTCTTCTCCCAGGTTCGTGTGTGGGATTGTGAAAATGGAGAATGTAAAAAGATCCTAAAGGTAAAACTCCCTAAAAGCATTGTTGCATAACGTAGATATTCAAACATGTAAGTGTATTTTTGGGAAAACATTTCACATGTAATCTGTATCTTAATTGGAGGCTGTTACAATATAATTACCTTCCTTTAAGACTGATTTTCTTTCTTTTCATAGTGTGACTTGGATTTCATCTTCAGTTGTCGGTTTTCTCTGAACAATACTCTTCTGACTGCAGGAACATCTGATCACCAAATTACAACATAAATCAACAAGTGTTTAACTTGATCAGTTAACTTGACCAGTTAAATAATATGATTGTTACTCAAGCAAACCACTCCAAAGATGCAAGAGTAGATATGTTAACTACGCATTAAAATAGACTTTGTGTAAAATGATTTGCATTGTAAATGTAAAACCAGTACCGTCTTTGGAAGGAGTCTAACACCTTGCAGGTGAAAATTGAGATTTTATCATTGGTGTTATGGGAGCAGCCAAACTACCAGGAAAATTAGAGAATTAATTTTGGCACCCCTCACATATACACATGGAAGAGATTTTCTGCATGTTACCATGACCTTTGACAATACTTTGATGTGGATTTTTATGAAGCAATTTTGTTTTCAACACTTTGTTCTTAAATCAAAAGGGTGAAGCTTCAATCCCATTCCAGTCACTTGAATCCACATTCTAGGCTAATATTTCAGCATAGTAATGAGTGAATGCTACACTATATTGGAGTGTGTTTTGGGTGAAACATTAAACTGAGGACCATCTGCTCTCTCTTGATGTATGTAAAAGATCCCATGGTGCTCTTCAAAGAAAGTCAAGTGTGATGATACTGTACCTTTAAGAAATGTATTTTAGTCATGTTTCTGTGTAGAACGTGTTTACTAGTCTCTTCCATTTTATCAGTGCCATTCTGTCTATAATCAGTATCCTCTATTGTTATTGCAGCAGCATAATTGATCTTAATCATCACAAAGTTTGTTTTAATCTGGACTAATGTTGTTTTTAGCAGGTTTCCCCAAGAATTTTGCAGAGTAGGACTTGATTAAGTTGATTAACAGGTAGTATCATATGATTGGATAGAGCTGGGCTTACACAGAGAATTCAAGCATTTGTTCAGTTTAGATGCTGCTTGAGTTGAGAGAGTAATGCCTCTCTTTTCTTCTCTCTGAAGTCTGGACAGTGGAATCTGACTAGCTTTATTTCTCTGATGTTCTGCTGTTTGGGGATATATCCTTCTCTCGAAACTGCTGTCTGGGTCTCTGTCCAGCAGTGTCAAAAGACTGGGAATCTAGTGCCATGGGCCCAAACTTGTTTTTTATGCTAACTGCTTCCAAAGAAGGGTGCATGTCTGTGGGGATATTGCTTTAAATTGGAACACTTGCTGTTCAGAATTATACTTTGTTATATTTGAGCATTTTAATTGATAAAAGTTATGCTAATTATTTTTGTTATATTCTGTGTTCTTAAATCAAGTTTGTTTTGAGAAAAGCTTCCTAGTGGGTCACTTGAATCATACCTGGAGTGAAACACCTTACGTTCACCCTAATGTCAAAATCAAATGTAAAAGTTGAGGTCTAGGCTAATTATATCATATATCATAGAGATTCTGGTCTGGGCCTTAACACAAGGAAGAATTCTCCTAGTATCCTGACCAATATTTATCTTTCAACCTGCATGCCTTAAACATATTCAGTGAAATCTTGTTGCCATTCACGCTGGCTGGATCTTATGCTCCCACCAAAGCCCACACCTGCCATGGATTTCATGGTGGCGAGGGTTGTATTCAACAGGAAAGCCTGTTGATAATGGTGGGACAACGCGAGTGGCATGCCACTTCCCATTACCATGACCTGAAATGCCTGGATGTGGCTCCAGTGAAGAGTTGCCCATTAACTTTAATTCTGACTGACCTTTTTGATGCCACACTCTGTGAAATGGTGTCTTGACATCAAGGGCAAGTCACTAACTGACAGAGTTTTGGAATTACATCATGCATTTCAAACATCTTTTAGAGTTCACATCCATGGTATGAGCGACTCCCAATGATATGTCATTATCATAGGAACCACCACTTGTGACATCATAATTACTACTGATCATTTTACTTTGGAATATTTGAGGGACTGAGTTTCAACAAAGGGTCAAGGTAATACAAACTTACTGCACATATTATAAAGGCTGTATAAAAATATTATTAATAATGATATTGTTCTGCAGTGATCTAGAACATTTATCAACTCATCACCAGAAATAAAAATAGAAAATGCTGAAAATATTCAGCAGGACAGGCAGCAGTGATAGTGGAATTGAACTAGCTTTATTTCTGATGTTCTGCTGTTTGAGGATATACCTTCTCTGGAAGCTACTGTCTGGATCTCTGTCCAGCAGTGTTGAAAGGCTGGGAATCTGGCAGCACGGGAGCATCTGTAGAGTGAGAAACAAAATTAACATCTTGTTTTGCAGACTTTTTAACAGAACTTCTGTGACTGCTTTCGAACCCAGCCCAGACAAACAACAACAATCTCTCTTCTCACTGTTGGTTAAAGCAACTCTAGCTCTGAGTGAGCATTGCACCACACTGGAAAATGGCCCATACATTGGCAACCTCACTCAGATAGGTCACAGCAATGGGGGGAGCTGGGTGTTCATCTGAGGGGAGCAACTGAGGGAGTTTTATTCCTCATGTAATCACAATGTACATAATCTCTGCTAAAGACTTATAATTTCAAGGACCAGATGTTCTCTATTATCTTATCCTTGACACCCTGTTTAATGTGCGAGCCAAATTACTGTGTCAGCTGCTATTACATGAGAACGATTCTGTTTTTATTTGACGTTTACAAAAGGCACACTGTTAGCGAGGTTTGTGAGGTGGTTGGATATCACTGAAACTTCAGCCAATACAAAGACTCATGAAAGCCAGTCTCCCAATTTAAAGATATATCTTTTATTTGTCAAGCGAGACACAGGGAGAGTTTATCAAAGAGTTTAGGTCCCGCCAGACATACAGCAATTTGACTGCTCCAATAAACTCTGATATATACAGCTTAGGGTAGATCATTAAACATTTTTCTTATCAAATTCCCCTGCCTTTCATTAGTTTCGGATCAATCATCTCCAATACAAATAAGTCATTATAAATACTTGTCGCACACTTTAGCCAATTACATTTTACCTTCTGATATGATGGGATTTCATTGGTCCGTTAAACCAAGATGCTTCCTCCCCCTTTTGCTGATTCAACTTCCTCTATTGCTTAGCAACCCCAGATGTTGAAGTCAAAGTTAATAATCCCACAATTTTGTTCCACGTCACTAGCCACATCAGACTAATGCATATTCTCACATCTGAGAAGGCATTGTCTTATCTAGATAGTGAATAATTCTATTCATAAACAGCCTTGAGAACCACATTGCTAGCAAGTCCCATTTATATAGAACTGCACATTCTGAGGTTTCATTGTTTCCTAAGAATGTGGTTTGGTCTGAAAGTTCCTGTAGTATCAAAACGTTTGCAGCAACATTTAACCCTGAGATGAGCTCTTGATCTCACACTAGTGCAGCTGTAAAGACCACCCCTCATCTTTGCCCTCATCTCAACTCATCTGCTCATGAAACTCTCAATTGTGCCTATGTTTCCTCTATATTTGACTATTCCAGTACATTCCTGGCTGATCTCCCATACTTTACACTCCATATTCTTGATATGTAACCTTTGCTGCTTGTGGTCTAATTCTCAGCAAGTTCTGTTCCTCTCTTGGGGCAAGCTTGCTGCTTTATATTGGCTCCCAGTCAAGCAATGTCTTGATTTTAAAATTCTCACCCTTGTTTACAAATCTCTCAATGGACTTTCTCTTCTCTTTCTGTATCACCTCCTCCAGCCTCACATCTCTCTAGATACCTGCACACTCCTAATTATGGCCTCTTATATATCCCTAATTTTGATTGCTGTAGTGCAGTGCTCTCAGTTGGTTGCACTTCAAGCTCTGGAATACCCAATCCACATCTTTCCATCTGTCTACCTCGCTTTCAGCCCTTAAGACACAACTTAAAATCTACCTCTTTGTAATCAAGTTTTTGATCATTTGCCGACACATCTTCTGTGACTCAGCATTGTATGTTGTTTTATAATGCTCCTGTGAAAGACCTTAAGATGTTCTCTTAACTTTAAATATTCTACAGTTGGAATTTTCCCACCCTGCCCATAGCCTGGATCATCTAGTCTGTCCGAAAGTCAATGGACTTTTGACTGGGCTGCCAAACCTCTCGTAGCTGCTCTCAGTGTGGATGGAAAATCCGGGCGTATAGTGCAGAAGGAGGCCATCAAGTCTGCACTGAGTCTTCAAAAGAGCAACTTACCAGGCTGTATCCCATAACTCCACATATTTACCCTGCTAATCTTTTTAACCTACATGCCTATTCATGACCTATCCATCTAATCTGTACATCTTTGGACTATATTAATGATAATTGTTAGTCTTATCATTTATGATTATGATATATTTGGAAAATTGGATCTAACTTAAGTTTAAGTTGTTTATTAGTGCCACAAGCAGACTTACATTAACACTGCAATGAAGTTAATCTGAAAATCCCCTAGTCATCACATTCCAGCGTATGTTCAGGTACAGTGAGGGAGAATTTAGCATGGTCAATGCACCTAACCATCAAGTTTTTGGACTGTGGGAGCAAACCGGAGCAGCCAGAGGAAACCCATGCAGACACAGAGAGAATGTGCAGACTCTGCATAGACAGTGACCCAAGCTGGGAATTGAACCCAAGTCCCTGCTGTTGCAATAACAGCAGTGCTAATCATTGTGCTACCATAATTGTTGATTACTGAATAATGTGATATTTCCCTGCGATCGTTTGATAATATTAAAGTAAAGAAGACAGAGATTATTGGATGTAAGTATAATCTGCAGTCACACCAATTGCTTTGGACATCTTGCAGTGAGGTTGGAGCTACCAAAAAAGAATTTGAGCCACTCAGAATCTACAACCACATCCCTCCCACACCCATCCAGTGCCTCATATGCCGCAAAAGAACGACTTCTCACAATTTACAGTAGGGATGTAACTATTGTGTGCAGTGACCAAGAATTTGCCAATTCTTTTTTGTGATTTGATTGAAGACAACAGTGAGAATATTAAGCAAAAGGAAACAGTTAGCTGCACCAACTAATCATGTGGAGGAGTCTGGACACATATTTCAATGGAATTTCTGTGAAATATTTCCAGTCACACAACGCAGAGGTAAGCCGCAAAGCTTTGTACCCTTAGATTTTGGGATATTTATCTCACATTTTCCTGCCATGAGTTGATTGCACTTGCCACACTAGGAAAATTACACAGACTGGAATTAAATTCACCCCTTTCCGTACTCTTTATATGTTTGGTTTACCTTATAAAATTATCATTTATTTGTGGTTCTCTTATGATGTTAATTGTGTTCTAATACCCATGTAATGTAGATCAATAAATTTATATTGGGCAGGTATTATTATCCAGTATACTTTGTACATGGGAAATTGCACTTAAATTACACCTAAATTCAATATTCTTTTAAAAATTCTTCCCTCACCACCCCCTTTCATGATTTGGTGATGATTTCAGCTTAATTCTCTTCAGTTATCAATACAGGCCAGTGGAATAGTTTGCCCCAATTATTGATGTGTAGCCTTGAATAACTCCATCATTTCTTTTCATAACCTTTTACATATTCCAGCAAAAATAGCTCCAGTTTCTTCAGTCTCACCTCATAATTTAAAGCCTCTTGTCCCTGGGATTATTTCTTGAATCTTTTCCATGATGTTGACATTCTTTCAGAGTGAGAGCAAAGATAAGCAATTTCATTGGTTAGTATCAATGATACAATGTTGGGGAAACAGGGATTGGGGGATAAGGGGGGGGCAATCTTGCCAAAGAATTGCAGACTGGTGTTTCCAGTGAGAAAACTGACTATCTAAAAAAAATCAAAAGGGCATGTTTCATGCCATCATGCAGGTGAAAATCCGGCAGCACCGAAATCGGAGTGCACTTTAAAGGTGGCATGAATTAACCACTCACTCCTTCACCCCCAGACCATCATAAAGGTCTTAGGTGCTTCCCTCCCCATCCCCAATCAGAGTCAGCCCTTTTTTCTAATCTTCCTCCGGCCCCTCCAATCATCAGCCCCTTGCCCCAACTCCCTCAATGGTCATTACTGGCAACAGCGCCCCCCCACTCCTCAACAATAGCGAAGGCTGTCATCCCCAGCTCCTCCACCTATTTCCCAGCGCACAATCAAATCTGAATAATTCTCTTCTGCCTCCCCCCAGAACCCCCATTGGGGGCTGCCACTTGGGTCAGGTTGGCATGCCAGAATGGCAGGCTGATTCCAACTTTTCCCTCATGGTTGTACTCACCTTTACGCCCCTAGGGAGACCCCCACGACAGGTTCAGGTCTGGGTGAACTTGTTGTAAATGACACCAATGTGACATCATGCTGAATATCCAATGAGGGGGAAAAGTCCCAAATAGAATGCTCGTTAATGACATGTTTATGTGTTAAAATGAGCTTCCTATGGTCTTGCGGTGTTTTGTGCCACTCTGTTGGTGAGGGGCCTGGCAGATCAGAGCTCAGAAACTCACCAATGCAACTCCCTTTCTGGATTTTGGGCACGTGTTGATATTCCCATACACAGAGAGCACGGGCTCCAAATCATTCTCTTCATTCCCTTAAAATCAGCAGTTCAGTCCTCCACGGTGCTTATGATAAGAACTTGCTGCCAATTACAATTAATCATCTCCCCTTTGGAACTTAGATTAAGTTTCACTAAGAGATCAGTATCTTTGGGAGAGATTCAACAGATTTAATGGAAAGGCAAAGAATATTCCAAGGAAAATGACCCTTTTGTTGCTTTGATCCTCACCTTCAGTGAATCCCATCTCTCTCTTCCCATCATTCTTCACCCTGATGTTAACATCTTGACCATATTCCTCTAAATTACAGGAATAAGTCCCACTCTGTTTATTCATTTTTGACTGCAACTTAAAGGATTGTATATGGTAAATATCATGGAGGTGTTTCCACTTTTGAGGTTGACCAAAACGATGACCTTTGAATACAAGATAGTCAATAATGAATTCAATAAGGAATTATTTTAACACAGGGTGTCATTAGAATGAGGATCACACTTCCATAGGAGTAATTGAGGTAAAAAGTGCAGATTCATTTAACTGGAAACTAAACAGAGATGTTGGAGAAAGGAATAGAAAGCTATGCTGATGGGGATAGATGATGGGAGAGGTCTGTCTGGAGCATGAATACCTGCTGGGTTGAATGGTCTATCCCTGTGCTGTACATTTTATACAATTCTGTATAGTAATTCTTGATTTAGTGCAGTGACAAAGCTCAGTCAAAAGCTAATGTGTTTGGAAATCTACTGAGAGAAGATGAAACCAAGCTTATTATGAACTGATTCGTTTTGAGTAGGTGAACCATTGCTCGTTCTCTCATGATGCGCAACTCCTGCTGACAGGGTCAGATGACTGTGATGTTTGTGTCTGGAAAGTTCAAAGTCAACAACTTCTATATAAGATGAAAGGTCACACAGGTATGAGATTCCAGTGACATCTTTTGCACTTTCTAGTATTCTTTATATATTTATGATTAACCATGCCCTGTGATCTGGAGTTTGACAGCAAACCTGTTTAGTGCACCATTTATCAAACCTGTATATTATTGGATGTATTTTTGTGATCTGTTTGTACTTGATGCTACCTGGTATGGAAGGTTTTAGCTATGAGGAGAGATTAGGTAAATTGGGGCTATTCTCCCTGGAAAGATGGAGAATGAGGGGAATCTAATAGAGGTGTATAAGATTATGAAGGGTATAGATAGAGTGAACAGTGGGAAGCTTTTTCCCAGGTTGGATATGAAAATCACAAGGGGCCATGGGCTTAGGGTGAGAGAGGTGAGGTATAATTCAGATGTTAGAGGGAGGGTTGTGGGAACCTGGAATGCACTGCCAAGTAAAGTGGTGGAGGCAGTCACACTAGAGTTGTTTAAGGCTTACCTAGATAGGTACATGAGTAGACTAGAGATGGAGGGATACAAAAGATTGTTTTAAATAAGGATCAAGAGCCTCAGGGTGTTCCTGGGAATCAATAGATTCCTATATTCCAACATATTTAATGGCTCACCTGTCTTACATTTGAGTGTCTGGGGATCTTTCATGAATGTCTGTATAAGTTGTGTATGTTTATTGATGTCTTTTCTTTACATCCAATAAGGGGCATACACACAATGGGTCATGCGAGGGCTGCTCTTGGATGTTGCTTCGAGAGTTGCCTATTGCTTCACATCATTAGTGTACACAAACTGAACCAACTGACAGACAACACGACAGCTCAGTGACTATCACTGTTTGCTGTGCAGATTCATGGACCTGGGTCAGATCTCTGACTTGATTCGGTGTCTGTGGGAGTTGGCATATTCTCCCCGTACTTGCATGAGTTTTCTCCGAGTGCTCCGGTTTCCTCCCATACCCAAAAATGTGCTTTTAGGCTGATTGGTGTTAACAAATTGTCCCTAAATTAGATCTCCCTTAATCTGGCCCACATAGAATTCTCTAAATTTGCATACCTTTATTGTGGAATCCAAGAGGCATAGACAAAAGTCATAGGTGGAAGAAGGATTGGAATGAGGCACTCACTGAGTGTTAAAATGGCAGCACGGGCTTGTAGGGCCAAAGGGCCTGTTTCCTGTGCTGTGTTGTTCTTTGTTCTTTGACTTTTTGTAGGCAATATTGGATATTTTCAATAATATTCTTTAACCATTGATGAGAGGATTTGTTCCAGTTGTAATGCACTGGGCTGTATATTAATTGGATGAAGGGATTGTAGTCAAATTTGCTGATTGTGCAAGGATAGGTAGGAAATCTAGCGGTGAGGAGGACGTGGTTAAGGGAGTGTGGAGCTAAGACCATGATCAGAGCAGTGGAATGGCAGAACAAAGTCAAAGGGCCAAATGGCTTACTCTTGCTCCTATTCTTATGTCCCTATTGCTCTTCTTAAAAGTTCACCAGTAGTTTACTGGGCATGGTTACAATGGGCACAGATGCAGGGCTGGGATTGAAATGATAATGGATGATATTGCTGACTTTTGCAATGAAAACACTTTCGAAACATTCCACGGCAAACATCCCTCTTCTCTAATGTCTTCTCCTATGCCAAGAAACAGGAGTTGTGCAGAGTCACTGCATTCTGTATTGGGGCCATCTCAGGCCTGTGCTCACAAAGGTCAATCACAGAATTGTTAAGGTGCAGAAGGAAGGCAATTGGCCCATCATGTCTGCACTTGTTCTCCAAACAAGCATCATGACTTAATGCCCTTTCCCTGTACCCCTGCACATTGTTTCTATTCAAATAATCATCTAATGCCCCCTTGATTGAACCTACCTTCACCATACTTCCAGATAGTACACCCCCGACCCAGACTACTCGCGTGCAAAAGTTTTTTCTCACATTACATTTACATCTTTTGCATATCACTTTGAATCTTTGTTCTTGATTTTTTTTTGAGAGCAGAAATAGTTACTCCCTATTCAGCCCCTTCATGATTTTGAACATCTCTATCAAATCTCCCCTTAGCCTTCTACTAACCAAGGAAAACAGTTCCAACCACTGCAATCTATCCTTAAAACTGATCATCATCATCATTGGAGCCATTCTTGTAAACCTCTAGTCTCTGCACTCTCTCTCCAATGTGTTCATATCCTTCCTAAGTTATGGCTCCCTGAAATGTACACGAAGTTCCAGCTGAGATCTCAGTACTATCTCAATCACAAGAGCCTCCTAGATGTGCATATCTGTCAATTGCTTCACAGGGATACAAAGAACAAAGAACAAAGATCTCTCGTGGGATTGCACCATGAAATGCCAACATCAGGCAGAGCAGCATAACACACAGAGCCTACTAGGAATGGCACTCACCATGGTTATTAACATCACACTCATGATACTAAACTATGATTGTATTAGAATTTCAGAATTTCATTTTAGTAGCTGAGGACAGTATATCTGTATAGTTGAGAGGTGTGATGTGGCTGGAAGATTATTAGGTTTGTTGAACAGACAAAGATTATAATTAATTCTGATGTCAATATATTCTCATTTAATTCAATATCTTCTATTATGTTAAGAAAGTTGGATTTTTCAAAATATAGCTTGAAAATCTCCCACATGATATTTTTAAATGTTGTACAATTAAAGAATGCTTTTTAAATCAATTTGCTGGAGCCATATTCACAGCTGGGTGGTACACACCAAAAAATGCTCATGCATTGCTAGCAAACATGGACCTATGCCCTCTAGTTTTAGATTCCCCTATCTCTGGGAAAATATATTGACTATCTATTTTGTCTAAGATCTCATTATTTTATAGACCTCTATAAGGTCACCCCTCAGCTTCCTACACTCCAGAGAAAAAGTCCCAGTCTATTCAGCCTCTCCCTATAACACAATCCATCAAGCCCTGGTAGCATCCTAGTGAATCTTTTCTGCACTCTTTCTAGTTTAATAATATCCTTTCTATAATAGAGTGACCAGAATTGAACACTGTATTCTAAGTGTAGCCTTACCAATACCTTGTACAACTTCAACAAGACGTCCCAACTCCTGTATTCAATGTTTTGACCGATGAAACCAAACATACCGAATGCCTTCTTCACCACTCTGTCCACTTGTGACTCCACTTTCAAGGAGCTATGAACATGTATTCCTAGATCTCTTTGTTCTGTAACTCTCCCCAACACCCTACCATTAACTGAGTAAGTCCTGCCCTGGTTCAATCTACCAAAATGCACCACCTTGCATTTGTCTAAATTAAACTCTATCTGCCATTTATTAGCCCATTGACCAATTGATCAAGATCCCGCTGCAATTGGAGATAACTTCCTCACTGTCCACTATGCCACCAATTTTGATATCATCTGCAAACTTACTAATCACACCCGCTATATTCTCATCCAAATCATTAATATAAATGACAAATAATAATGGGCCCAGCACTGATCCCTGAGGCACATCACTGGTCACAGGCCTCTTGTTTGAAAAACAACTCTCTACAATTACCCTCTGGCTTCTATCAAGGAGCCAATTTTGTATCCATTTAGATATCTCACCCTGAATCCCGTGAGATTTAACATTATGCAACAAACTACCATGCAACAAAATACCTTGTCAAAGGCCTTGCTTAAGTCCATGTAGAAAACATCAACTGCCCTCATCTACCTTTTTGGTTACCCCTTCAAAAAATTCAATTAAATTTCTGAGACATAATTTTCCACTCACAAAGCCATGCTGACTATCCCTAATCCGTCATTGAATCTCTAAATGTCTATAGATCCTGTCTCTCATGTTAGCTGGTTAATAATTTCGCCCTTCAGTTCCAAGCAGGTATCAATCTCCCTCAAACCCAATACCCATCCTGGTGGGGGATGTGAGAGCCATACAAAACACAGTTGACACCAGCAGATCTGGGACATCCTACTGGCAACCAAAAGTGTGCTTTCTCCTCCATCTGAAAAAAGGCTAGGGGAAGCTAGAAAATCCCACCCATTGTCTGATAGATACTTTAACTATGACAATATGTTGTCTAACTATGACAGCATATTGTTTGATAGATTCTTACGGCAGCGTTTTAATTGTATAACTTCAGATCTGTAATTGAGGAATGTATGTATAAATATGTATGCCCATTTTTCTACTGTTGTAATTATATCAGAGTTGTTTAAAGTTGTGTTTGCTTGGTGTGTAGTGTCACATGCTGCGTAATAATAGTGTGAACAAATTCTGGATGTTGTTCTACTCCGACAGGCCCAGTGAAGGCGTGTGCATTCTCCACTGACTCTACTCTCTTCGCTAGTGGATCCTATGATTGCACTGTCAGAGTGTGGGACATGAAAACAGGAAATTGTCTACACGTTCTGGAAGGTATCCTGATCACAATAGGGGCAGAAAGCACTCTTCCCCAGCAGCGCAATGACCAAAGTTACTGTCTTTGCTCCAGACTAAAACAGGATAGAGGATAGTTAAAATTTACTAATTAGTGTCACAAATAAGCTTACAATAATACTGCAATGAAGTTCCTGTGAAAATCCCCTAGTTGCTACACTCCAGCACCTGTTCGGATACACTGAGGGAGAATTTAGCCTGGACAACGCCCCTGACCAGCACGTTTTTCAGACTGTGGGAAGAAACCAGAAAACCCAGAGAAAACCCACACAGACACAGGGAGGACATGCAGACTCCACACAGACAGTAACCAGAGGCAAGAATCGAACCCAGATCCCTGGCACTGTGAGACAGCAGTGCTAACCACTGTGTCACCGTGCTGCCCCAGATAGGCCAGAGAGCTGGACAGTTTATTGTATTAACAAAGTCTATTGGTATGTGTGAAACAGGGATAAAAGTAAACTGCTATAAAGCCAGTTTTCAAATATTGAAATGACAGACTGCCACATCCCAGATTGGTTTGTACAATTTGGAATTGCCAATCCCACGTGATTTTCTGAGTCTAAGGGTTTAGGGTGGGGATGTCCCATGTGTCATGTCTTCAATGATGAGTCAATCCTGCATCACAGCGTGTGCAGCTGTTAGTATTAGCAGCTTGCCGTCGACACTGATTAATGGAAACATTCATTTAAATTGGTATCTGTGTCTCCGGGGCTCCGGGTTGTTACAAAGCTGCTGTTTCATTTTGGACTTGGTAAGGAAGAATTGTTTAGCAAAAGGAGAATTCCTAATATTAAAGAGATTGGCACCAGCAGAGCAAACATTTTAGGCCCGTGTTTCTGCTTAAACCATTCTCTTGTTCTCTTTCCAGTCCAGAGTGAAGATAAAAGACAATTCCAACAATAAAACTTGCAACCAGCTAAAATATTTTCCATCCATTCATGAAGAATTCCAATACACAAAGCAACGAATAGAATGCCAACTAAGAACATATTTTCAATGTCCAGAACTCTTGCTCCGATCATTACCGTTCAATGCACAATCTGTGCCTGTTTTATGAAAGGGATAAGCCTCATGGAGAATTTTCCATAATTGCGGTAGAAGAATTGGTGCTGACAATGGGATGGATTTTTTCTCTTGATTTTCTGCTTTTCAGATCATTAATGAGGAGTTTATTGAATCACGTGCTGGGTCAGGCACTGATCCATCTGTCCCAGCATTATGTCATGGGGTCAAAGGTCCAGGCACGATATTTAAATGGCATCTGCAAAGACATTCACTCACTGTAGGTTAGGTATGTTGTGACTCCTGCATTGCCATAGTGAGAAAATGAAACAAACCCTCAACTCCATGATTCAGCGAGATCTCCCAGGGGATATTCCTGTTCTCTCCCCTGAACCATTTAATGTCCAAGTCCTTATGTCTTTTTTCTACCCTATCCAGCCTAAGGCATCATGTACTTTAACTTTCTGTGTCTGCTTCTCCTATGAGACCATCTAATACCACCACCACTCCTTCCCAACTCTTCTCCCCCACTCTCCTTCTCCTCTCCCCATCCTCCCTGCCCTCACATTCTTCCTTGAACAGTCTTATAACTTTGCCCCAGAGCGATCTTTCACTACTTCATTCTATTCCTTGACCACCTCCCAGTTATGCCTCAGTGTCTCCCCTGTGCCCTTGGTTTGAACTCCCCTACTCCAGCCTAAGTCTCCCCCTTCCATTCCCCTCCTGTTTTGAAACTACCACCTGCAGTCCTACTCTGGATTTCCCCCTCCCACCCATGTTCCAGTCGCCAGCACAGTTCTGCCTGTGACTCCCGTCCGTGCCTGTACTGCCTCCCATGTACTTCCTTAGCACAGTTGGCAATACAGGCACCCCAAAATCTCATAGCAATGACCTAAAAGGTAGGCAATAACTGTGCCTATCAGCTTCTACTGATGAACAAAAGCATGCCAGGCTCATATCACTTATACTGTCAGGAAACAGACTGTTTGAGTCATTTAGAGGAGGAATATAACTCTGCTGACTTGGCCTTTCAATGAGCCACGTGAAAATGAATACAAAAATGGTTCTCAACACAGATCAGTGGCAAACTCAACCTGCCTTTAAACTGCCATCAAAACCAGGAGAAAAAAATGGCAAATCGATTCCTCCTAACACGGCAATCTTATACTCCTACCTGGCACAATTCTCACCCCTGTGGCAGGAATGGGAAATTCCATCCTCAGTTAATTCTTGGATCTCAGTAAAATATGATTAACTCCCAAGCACCTTTTCCAAGGGACATTCAACACTGTGGGATTTAGAGTTAGAGCTTTTCTTTTAGATTAACTGCATGAAAAAATCTAAATAGAGTCTTGCATTGGTCCATTGTTTTTGTTCCCGTCATGCGTAAGATTTATCTAATTAACCCCAGTTAATTAAGTAGTTCTCCAGATCCTCCACATCCCTGAAGTTCCATGTCTGGTGGCATTTGGAAATCTTCTGTCAATCTTAAAGGTGACATGACAATCAATGCACAATTTAGGTGCTAAACTATTCATGAAATCTGTTTCCATGCTCCTGATGTTATCAGATTCATGAGATAGTAGTTGTGGATAAAAGAAGAAAATTATTCCCTGAAAACAACTTTAACAAAAGGTCAGTTTAGCTCAGTTGGCTGAACAGCTAGTTAGTGAAGCAAGGTGATGCCAATAGCATGGTTTCAATGCTTGTACAGACTGAGGTTATTCATGAGGCCCTTCCTTCTGAACCCTGCCCTTCACCTGAAGTGTATTGATCCTCAGGTAAAATCCTGGTCTACGGTCATCTGGGACTATGGCAACTTTCCCTTGGGGTGGCACAGCAGTTAGCAATGCTGTTTCATTGTGCCAGAAACCTGGAGTTGATTCCGACCTAGAGTGACTGTCTGTGTTTGCATATTCTCCTGATGTCAGCATGGGTTTCATCTGGTTTTGTCCACAGTTCAAAGATCTGTAAGTTAAGTTGATTGGCTATGATAAATTGCAGGGTAAATACGTGGGGTTACAGGGATAAGGCTGGTGGGATTGTTGTCAGTGCAGATATGATGGGCTCAGTGGTGTCCTTCTGGATTGTAGGGATTCTATTCCATGATTCAATGTTGAACCTCACATCACAGAGCTTCTTCTCATTGATTTGGTCTTAGTGGTGTCTTAACACTGTTCTTTGGCTCAACAACTGTTGTTTGTTATTTTTTAGAACACAGTAAGAGTGTGGAGACTGTATGTTTTTCCTGGAATTCGAAGCTGCTCGCATCTGCAGGCTGGGACTACAAAGTCATTGTGTGGAATTCAAAGGTCTGCTATAGACATTTTAAGGGTCAGTTTAGTTCAGTTGGCTGGATAGTTGGTTAGTGATGAAGAGCAACACCAACAGCGTGGGTTCATATTCCTCTGTAGCAGCTGAGGTTATTCATGAAGGCCCCACATTGTCCCTTGTCTGAGTATGGTGATCCTCAGATTAAATCTCCACCAGTCTATGGCCAACTGGGACTATGGCAACTTTACCATTTAATGAGATGATGCCCCATTGTGTTCTTGTGTTGTCCTGTCACACTTTAGTCTCCCTTCCCCCCACCACCATCCAATAGGTTCCTGTCACTTCCTGGTTTGTACTTCTTAGTGCTACCAGTCAGGGCTCAGACCATTTGCTTTCTTCCTGGATGCCAGTTGTCTGGTTCACAATTTGTTGTTCAATTAAATGTTAAATTAAAACAAAATAATAGCTCAAAATGTGTGCAGCAGAAGTTGAAAAATAAAGTCAGGTTTTCAACTCTTTGGATACCAAAGCAAAGGCCATGAGATCTCAGGACTGACAACATTGTGCAGAATATGATGTGAAGTGGAGTTCAGAAGTGACCAGAGTCATAGGGTGCGATGTTACAGCCTCACTCATTCCAAAACTGTAAAATCCTGCCCAAGGTAATTGGATCTTTCTGTGGTCTGCCCAATTCCTATGACAGGTGGAGTAGTAAAACTCCAGCCATAGGGTCATATACAGCATGGAAACAGAACTTTTGGTCCAATTTGTCCACTCTAACCCATTTCCTAAATTGAGTTAGTCTCATTTGCCTGTGTTTAGTCTATATCCCTCGAAATCTTTCCCATCCATGTAACTGTCCAAATGTCTTTTAAATGTTATAATTGTATCCACTTCTACCACTTCCTCTGGAAGCTCATTCCAGATACGCATCACCCTCTGTGTGAAAAACTACCCTTCAATCCCTTTTAAATCTTTCCCTTCTCATCTTAAAACTATGCCCTATAGTTTTGGATTCCCCTCCCCTGGGGAAAAGACCTTGTCTATTCATCTTATGAATGCCCTTTGTGATTTTATGAACCTCTAAAAGGTTACCCCTTATTC
Source organism: Sphyrna mokarran (assembly GCA_024679065.1). Classification (NCBI taxonomy): domain Eukaryota; kingdom Metazoa; phylum Chordata; class Chondrichthyes; order Carcharhiniformes; family Carcharhinidae; genus Sphyrna; species Sphyrna mokarran. Next base: position 19,692,788 of record JAGIQG010000025.1, read on the forward strand.
TCCTGTGCATCAGGGAAAAATGTCCCAGCCCATCAAGCCATTCCTTATAATTCAAACCTTCCAATCCGCTAACATCCTTGAAAAATTTTTTTTCTCTTTTCCAGTTTAATAAGATCCCTCTTAAGCAGGACAACCAGAATTGTACACCTTACCAATGTCTTGTACAGTTGCAATGGCCAATTTTAAAGGTGGAACAGGCATGAGGGGCTGAATGACCTCCTCAGTCCTATGTTTCAACAGCCTTTTCTGCAGGAAGATGATGGGATTGGAAGCTAGTCCAGACCAACAAGGAAAACCTTGGCCAGATATCCGCAATTTTCTTTATTGAGAGAATACAACTTAGCCTCTTTATAGTTTCTGTGTAGGACTAACATATTTATGGACTCTTATTATTTAATTGTTCTTGTATCAATGTACAGATAACTCCATGCCATTGAAAACCATTTTTTTATTTCACTAGACAGGCTTCGTGCTGAGGGTTTTGCCTGGACATCAGAATGTCATCAAAACCTGTGCCTTTTCCTATTTTGCGGAATTTTTGGTAATCTGATTTCCTTCATAATTATATTTGTATATTGCCTCTCTAATGCACCTAATGTACTTACATTTATGTAACATATAACAAATCAAAGACTTTTTAAAAGGTGGCGAAAAGTGGGAAGAGATTTAAAAAGAACAAAAGAACTGAAGGAGTAGATGCTGAAACATGATGCAGGAATTAGGAAAGGAGGATGAAAGCTCTGCCAAGCAGATTAGTTTCAAAGTATTTAAAGGTGGAGAGAGTAGCCAAGGTTTAATTAGTGGACTTGAAACTTTTGGCTACAGAGTCAGATTTCTCAGACGTCAATTTCTTTACTGAACACAGTTGGAAAGTCTGAGGATTTCCGACAGGGACAGAATTGTTCTTGGCCATAATTCATTCCAATCAAAAAGTCCAACAACACTCACTGTCCATGAAGAAAAGATGAGGTAATGGAGAGTGACTAAATCTCCGGACCCACATCCAGGGCAGAGGACTGGCAGGAGACAAAAGCAAATACATTGAAATATGAAAAGGGTACAATTCAATACATTGAAAAGTACACTAGACGGTGCTTCTGAAAAAGTGAATGGTATATTTGTGATGAAAGTATTGAATCTCTTTTATTTTGTAAATACATTTTTCGTCTGTCTGATTTCTAACCACAGATGATCCTGGAAAATCAGATAGGCTTTGTTTTTCAGTGCCAAATCATAGAGATTGTTTGAATAGGCTGTTGTTATTCTTGTACAGGCCTCTGGATCCTGGGATTTTACAGTAAGGATGTGGAAGTTACGAGAAGTGAAACGAAGTTTAATTTTGCGTGGTCACAAGGGCAACGTAAGCTGTGTGGCATTTTCTGGATTCGGAATGCTGGTAAGCTGACTGGTGAAATGAACTAGAAACTGGGTACATGGAAATGACCACAATCCTCGTTACTGGCTCAGTGGCTGTCCAATTTGTTGTGTGATACTGAGCCGCATGGACTGGGGTCTCTGTTTCATGGTCAGTGCCCAAAAATGGTGCTCAATACTGACGTTGAATAAAGCTGTGCTGAGAGATCTGTGATGAAATCCTTACATCTCTCACCATTCAGTGGACTGTAGCATTCTCCAATGGGGATTCCCAAAACAGAGCTTCAATGGTGTCATCCATGCTGTTCTAGTAGCCAATCAGAATTAAAGAATTCTCACAGATAGCCAATCAGGAAATGAAAAGCTGTAATCCAATCACTTAACTTTTAACCAGAGAATTGAGACACTCACATGAACTGATGGAAGAAGCTTCAAAAACTTTTTAAATAATCCGTATTTGAAAAAATTTTGTTAGAAAATCGAGTAATTGATCATTCTGGAGACATATCACAAATATAAAACTATATTTGCAGGACCAGATTTGTTGTTCATCAATTGTAATTATTCAAATTGCTGTTAAAAGCCGGTTACATCTGATTAAATGACTCTATGACTCTATTAATAGGGCTTAGCATTTTATGGGCTTTCTAACAGGGATGTGGGAACAGAAAAGGGGACGTTCTCACTAATCGCTGACTCGGTGAGAGTGGCAGGGAAGGGCAAATGTCAGCTTAGTCCATGGCGGTAGAATCAATGCACTTGATCCTGAAGTTATGGTCAGTTTCAGAGGGATAATGTCATCAAAAGGAGAGAGTATGCTGTCAAAACTATCACAAGGAAGTAACAAAATGTAATGAAAATTGTATTTGGTATTTAAACTGTGATAGAGATGGAAGATTAGTTGAGGAGTCTGTAGATTGCTGTTTAACTCAACAGCAGTCATGAAAGAAGTTGATGGAGAGAGATCTGATGGACAGTCGTTGGTGTTGAAATTGATTGATGCTTTTTTGAAAAGTTTGTCAGTTTTTGTTTTTAATAGATTTTCCCCATTGATTGTTTCGGATATCAAATGGATTTGGATGTTATTGGATGAATATTAATGGATATTTGAAGGATGGGATGGCACAGTGGCCTAGTGGTTAGCACTACTGACTCACAGTGCCAGGGACCTAAGTTTGATTCCCGGCTTCGGTCTGTATAGGGTTTGCACATTTTCCCTATGACTGCATGTGTTTCCTTTTGGTGCTCCAGTTTCCTCTTGTAGTCCAAAGATATGTGGGTTTCTATAATTTTTTAAATTTATCCAAATAAGATCAAACATTAGAAGTGTGATTTACAGTGGACTCCACATCTTGAATGTTAGACTCCTACTCAATAACTTCATTTGAATCTGTTTCTTCATTATTTTCATCATTATCATGTTATCCCACATGTGTTTTCATCTCCTCCAACTCCATCAGATCTTCAACTGATAAAGCTTAATTATGGGGATTCCAACACCTCTACATCACCTGGATTGACTTCATCAATACTCACATTATATATGAAACGCTAACAACCTCAGCTACATTTCACTTGGGATTAACAAATTAACATCGTGCACAAATTCCAGCCAAATCTTATGCCCAGCTGCATTTAATGCTGATTGTTGGACTTCTTCCCAAAACTCATTAGTGTACTTTAATGCCATGTGTCACATTGAGATCTGGCCAAAACTCACTTTTCCTCTCCATCAGTTTCACCAATCAATTGGGCTCATCTGTTCCTTAAGCATATTGATTACAGCCTGAACCAAAGTTTGATAAAAGCCGTAGTATTCTTTGGGTGATATTCAATCTTAGTTATCAGAAAAAAACCATTGATCCCATTCGCTCTAAGGACGATATCCAGCTGCCCTTTGAATACATTCAATGTTTTGGCATCAACAACTTCCTGTGGTAATGAATTCCACAGGCTCACCACTCTTTGGATAAAGAAATGTCTCCTCACCTCCTTTCTAAATGGTTTACCCTGAATCCTCAAACTGTGATCCCTAGTTCTGGACTCCCGCACCATTGGGAATATCCACCCTGCATCTATCCTGTGTAGTCCTGTTAGAATCTTTTAAGTCTCTATGAGATTCCCCCCTCATTCATCTGAATTCTTGTGAAAACAATCCTACTTTAGTCAACTTCTTCTTATGCATCAGTCCCACTATTCCCAGAATCAGTTTAGTAAACCTGCATTTGATCTTAAAACCTGGAGTACACACCTATTCTGCAGAAATGAACATTCCATCGAACATTTTTTTCCTAAAGATCCTGCCTCACCAAAATTGAAGACTTGACAGGGCAAGTAATCTCCCTCTTCAATAGCTTTAAAGTTACAGGATGTGCATTCTGGTCCCCAGTTACTTGGTAATCAATAAGCTATAATTTCCCCTCCTCACAAAATGCTGAAACCAGCCTGAACTTGCTTTAAAAGATGCAGTTGAGCGTACTTCACTTTCCTTCAATCTCTATCTCAAATTCTCAGAGATCCTCAGCTTTTTCCTGAATTTCAGTTGCAAGGAAAGGAATTGGCCTCTCTGGATTGGAGTTAACCTTCAATCCAAACCCAAGGAAGAATGCCATTCTCTCCATCACATGACTGCAAAAGTGTTGCAATGTTTTAAAGTTTATTTATCTATTAGCTTTATTAGCAAGTAGGCTTACTTTAACATTGCAATGAGGTTACTGTGAAATTCCCCTAGTTGCCACAATCTGGTGCCTGTTTGGGTACACTGAGGGAGAATTTAGTATGGCTAATGCACCTAACCTGCACATCTTTCAGACTGGTACATTCTGATTATTGATCTTTATTTTCTCCTGATATTTCCTAATTATACTTTCAACCAAGTTCATGGGATTAGCAATAGCAATGAAAATAATACACTAGAAACACACAATGTTTAAGAAATTAAAGTATGTCACAGAGAGATACAGCCAACTAACAACTGAGAAATAAACTGAATTTTGGCACGCTCCTTAATACAACACAATAATAATTTACCAACCTTGTTGCATCAAAAATTAAGGTTAAGGTTCACAGAATCACAGAATCCCTACAGAGCAGAATGAGGCCATTTAACCCATCAAATTTATACCAATCTCTGACAGAGTATCATCTGAGGCCCACCACTGTCTGATCCCTATAACCCCACTTATTTACCTCACTAATCTCAGTAACCTTGGGACACTAAGGGGTAATTTAGCATGGCCAATCCATCTAACTGGCACATTTTTGGACTGTGGGAGGAAACTAGAGCCCCCAGGAAAAATCCATGCAGACATGGGAAGAATGTCTGTGTGAAGTTTGCACAGTCATCAGAAGTTGGAATTGGACACAGGTCCATGACATTGTGAGGCAGCTGTGATAACCACTGTGCCACTATTCCGGTTAGTAATGCTATTCAAAAAGGTTCCCCTATGTGAAAACTAGTTATCAATTTCAGGAAACATAATGGAGGACATACGCCTGTCTACATCAACAGGGATAAAGTGGAAATGGTAGACAGCTTCAGGTTTCTAGGTTTCCGGATCACCAAAATCCTCTCCTGTCCCTCCACACCAAAGCTACAGTTAAGAAAGCCCGCTAATGCCCCTACTTTCTAGGAAGCTAAAGAAACCTGGTATGTCCGCTATAACTCTTAACAATTTCTACAGATACATGGTGGAAAAGACTCTTTCTGGTTGTATCACAACTTGGTATGGCTTCTACTCTGATCAAGGCCGTAAGAAACTACAAAGGGTTGTGAATGAAGCTTACTCCATCATGCAATCCAGCCTCCCATCCATGACTCAACCTACACTTCCCACTGCCTCAGAAAAACAGTCAGTATAACCAAACATCTCATGGACTCTGAGCATACCCCTTCCTTTGGGAAAAAATTACAAAAGTCTGAGGTCACGTACCAACTGACACAACGACAGCTTCTTCCCTGCTGCTATCAGATTTTTGAATGGGGCTACCATATATTAAGTTGATCTTTCTCTATACCCTAGTGATTACTATAACACTACATTCTGCACTCTCTCCTTTCCTTCTCTCTATGTACTCTGTGAACAGTATGTTTGTATAGCTGGCAAGAAACAATACTTTTCACTGTATACCAATAATGTGACAATAATGAGTCAAATCAAAAAACTGCTCCAAACTGTAAATGTGTTATTAGAAATCCCTCTAAATTGAAGACATATGCAGTACTTAAAAATGAAAGAAGATCTATTGAATAACGCACTGAAGTTCCTCGCCTAACTCATTCATATTGAACCGGTGTTCTGATTAGTGGAGGTAATTAGAAAATCAAAATACAAAACCCTGTAAGAGGTATGACATGTATAGACTAACAAATTAATATTTAAAACACCAGTTCTGCTACATACAAATTGTTATTCCGATTGTTTCATAGGCTTCGAGTTCCTGGGACAAGACTGTACGTGTGTGGGATTCGAGGAATGGACACTTGATCTTCCTTTTGGAAGAGCATACTAGTCGGGTGATGGCTGTCTCATTCTCTTTGGATTCAATTCTACTGGTGACAGCAGCAGGAGATGAAACAGTAAATGTGAAGGCGTTCATTTCAATTGGAAATCTTGTTTAAGTTTAAAGTTTATTTATTAATATCATAAGTGGGCGGCATGTTGCAGTGGTTAGCACTGTTGCCTCACAGTGCCAGGGACCCTGGTTCGATTCATGGCTTGAGTCACTGTCTATGTGGAGTTCGCACAGTCTCTCTGTGTCTGTGTGGATTTCTTCTGGGCACCTGGTTGCCTCCCACAGTCTGAAAGACCTGGTTAGGTGCATTGACCCGAACAGGTGCCAGAGTGAGGTGACAAGGGGAATTTCACAGTAACTTAATTGCAATGTTAATGTAAGCTTTACTTGTAACTAATAAATAAACTTTAATTTTAAGTATGAATTTAGTGTGAAAATCCCCTCATCACCACACTCTGGCATCTGTTTGGATACACTGAGAGAGAATTAAACATGACCAATGCACCAAACCAGCACATCTTTTGGACTGTGGGAGGAAACTGGAGCACCCGTAGGAAACCCATGCAGAATGGGAAGAACATGCAAACTTCACACAGATAGTGACCTCCTCCTGGCACTGTAAGGCAGCAGTACTTACCATTGTACTACTGCGCGAACCCATGGCTTTCCATAGTCTCCATGGTGACTCATTCTCATTTTTTCTCCCAGGTTCGTGTGTGGGATTGTGAAGAAGGAGAATGTAAAAAGATCCTAAAGGTAATATGCTTAAAATCCTTGTTTATTTGATATGAGCAGTTCCTCTCCTTAGATATTCAAAGATCAGTTTAACCTGAATACAAATACATTTTTGGGAAAAGATTTGAAATGTAATCTGTATCTAGATTTGAGACTGTTATGGTAGAATCATCAATATTTAATAATTCTCATTCTCCTTCTGTGCTAACACCAGAATAAATTAGTCTTAAATCAAGAAATCTGTGCAGAAGAAGTCTGTTTCTGATCACATTAACACTCAACTTTGATCTGCCCACTGAATGTGCATCTTTGAAGATTGATTTTCTCTTTCTCTCTCTTTCCACAGTGTGAAATGTCTCTTGTCTTTAGTTGTCAGTTCTCTCCCTCCGGCACCCTTCTGACTGCAGGAACTTCTGATTACATGCTGACAATGACAACAGCATGGTGAATCTGTTACCAACATGGATGATGTAACACCCATCCAAAAGCAAGAGGTATTAGAAGGAAATCTGATTCATCGTAAATAATGAATTGTTTATTATAGATCAAGCAAATGACTTTATTGTTAACAATGCAATGACGTGTATGTTGATATTAGAATTAAAATATATTTTGTACAAAGTGATTCAACTATAATTGTAAAGACTACTATTTTTGGATGGAATAATGCGTCAGCTAGAGCATGTTTTATATTCTACAGGAGAAATTTTGGATTTCATCCTTGTTGTTATGGAGAAATTCAAAGTAGTCAGGAACATTAGAGGAATTAATTTTTGGCACCTCTGACATGTACACATAGAAAATGTTCTGTATATCCCTGTTCACAAAACTTACCTCATGTTATCATGACTTTTGACCATCATTCCATATCAACTTACATCCAATTTTGTTTCTCATGTCTCACCTTTGAGTCAGAAGGTCATGCGTTCAAATCCCACACTGGACATTTGAATCCACATTCACTTCAATCTGGTTCCGAGGATGCACTGTACCATTGGAGGTGCATGTTTTGGATGAGATGTTAAACCAAGGCAGGGTCAGCTCTCTCAGAACAAAGAACAAAACAGCACGAGAAACAGGCCCTTTGGCCCAACGAGCACGCGCCGCCACCCTGATGTTCCCACCTCTACCCGTGATCCCTGTCTATGTTTATAGATCTATGGATTAAAAACCAAATTTGAGACAATTTAGGGAGAATTTGTTTTGCCAATTAGCCTAAGAGCACATCTTTGGGATGTGGGAGGAAACCGGAGCACCCGGAGAAAACCCACGCAAGCACGGGGAGAATGCGCAAACTCCCACAGACACAGGCCCAAACCCATGTATCTGCACAGCACAGTGATAGTCACTGAGCTGTCGTGTTGCCTATCAAATGGTCCAGGTCAAGCGTACACTAACGACGTGAAGCAGTAGGATACTCTTGAAAAAAATCCAAGAGCAGCCCTCTCACGACCCATCGCGTGTATGCCCCTTGTTAGACAACAAGGTGGACCAAGACACCTATCGGATAAAAACGAGTACATCAATATCATCATCTATTTACACACTTCCCAGGGACTCCCAAGACTCATGATCCCTATTTTAAATCAGTTTTCTATACCTCTCCATTCCCATTCTGTTCATGTGCCCATCTAAGTATTTCTTAAATAACTCCAGAGTGCCTGCCTCCACCACTTCGTTACTGTCGACTGTAGCTGCACACTTACTTTCAGTGACTGATGCACAAGAACTCCAAGATTTCAATGAATATCCACTGTTCTCAATTTACATACGTTCAAGTAATAACCTATCTTCCTATTGTTACTACCAAAGTGGATAACCTCACATTTATTCATATTATACTGCATCTGCAATGCAGATGTTTACACATTCAGACTGTCCAAATCAACTGAAGCATCTCTGCATCTTCCTCATAGCTCACTCTCCCACCCAACTTTGTATCATTTGCAAATTTGGAGATAATATATTCATTCCCTCTTTCAAATCACTAATGTATAATGTGAACTACTGGGGTCCAGTACTGATGCCTCTGGAATCCTACTTGTCACTGCCAGCCAATCGGAAAAAGACCCATTTATGCCAACTCTTTGTTTCCTATCTGCTATCCAGTTTTCTAGTCATCTCAAGACATTACTTGCAATCCCATGTGCTTTAACTTTACATAGTAGTCCATAAGGTGAGATCTTGACAAAATGCTTCTGAAAGCCTAAATGAACCATATCCACTGGCTCTCCTCGGTCAACTCTACTGGATACATCCTCAAGGAATTCCAATAAACTCGTCAAGCATGATTTCCCTTTTCTAAATCCATGCTGCCTTTGTCTGCTTATACCACTGCCTTCCTAATGCTGAGTTATGAAATTCTTGATAATGGACTCTAACACCGCCAGTACCAACATCAGACTTACTGATCTATAGTTCCCTGTTTTCTCTCTACATTCCTTTCTGAATAGTGGGCTTTTATTATCTACCCTCCAATCTATAGGAATCAGTCCAGAGTCCAAAGAATTTTGAAAAACAACCAGCAGTGGATCTACTATTTCCAGGGCCATTTCTTTAGGTACTTAAGGAAGGTCTTGGAAAGCACTTGGGAAATTACAAGGTTAATTACTTGTTGCAGAATACCCGACTTCTGAATTATTCCTTTAGTCACAGTACTTATGTGTCCAGCAAAGCTTCTGGCTGATGGTGACACCCCTGGGTGTTGAGGGACTCTGCGATGGTAATGTGGTTTGAAAATTAAGGGTAAGTCACCTATTTTCTTTTGTTAGGAAGCGACCACCTGTCACTTGTGTAGTGTGAACTGTTGTGTTCTGTAAGTGTCTGCAGAGTGGGGACTTCTGTTCTCAATGGCCCGAATGTTTTAAAAAATACTAAAAAGTAATTCTGTGTAAAATTTTTCATAAAGGTAAATGAAACTCAGATTTAAAGTGTAATAAACTTATTTTCCAAGACTAGTTTTGTTATAAAACATATAAAGAGTACAAAGAACAAAAGATATACTTTAGACAAATACAATACTTTTGGTTGAAGGGGGATTTGGTGATGCAATAGCACCTTGAATTTCCTCCATAGATCTCCGACTTTCGTGCCAAAATCTTAGATAATTATACAATTTGGTTATCTTAGATACAACCCAGCAATTAACTTAACATGATCTCATTTAATACTTGTCAATTATTTATGACATATTCTCAAATTGAATTATAATCTGACACTTGAATAGTAATTTGTTATTTAAATAGTAATTTGTTATTTAACTATCAGAAGTACACTTCTAAATCAGAATGTCTCCCTTGTTGCTTAACAATACAAAATAATGCATTTGACTTATTCAGTGTTTTATAAAGAGGATAGAATCAGTTCTGTTGGATGCAAGCCCATGCCTTGGCAGAAGTCCCAGCCGAAGCTTCATGTTTTTGTATAAAAATGTACATAATTTGTCCTTTTAAACAAAGGGTAGTTTTGTAATGTACCATGTCTAAGTTACATTCTAATTGAGTCATCATGGTTTTCAGTCCATTCTATGACACAAGAAATCCTTGGGCTAATAATCAGTTACTGACATATTTAACAAATAATATTAAATGACTTTTAACACCCTCGTTAATTTTTTGTTTAAAATTCTTATGCTAAAAAATTAGCGGCTAGTTTCCTATGTTGGGTATTATGATCCAAATGATTAAATTCCTTTCAGCAGTCTGTGATATCTACTATTACACACAAAGAGGGATAGTAATACAATAATGTAGAATCTTTAAAGTGGATGAGCCATGTGCAGACTTCTCTTGCTATATGGTTCTCCTCTCCAGACTACCAGCATGGTGAAGTCAGATGATATACATATGTCACATCCATTACACTGCTTTTATTGGAATCACAATCACAAAAGTGACCCAGAACATTACTGGCCACTGATAAATCCAAGCCTGAATATTGCTGAGAACCTGCTGCTTGTGGGCATGGATACTTTGTTATCTGAGGAATTGAGAACGTTGTGTAATCATGAGTGAATACCCTCATTTATGATCTTCTGATGGAGGGAGATCATTTATGACACAGCTGAAGATGTTTGGACTGAGGACACGCCTTTGAAATTCCCACCATGATGTGCTGCGATTGAACTGACTGACCATAACAGCCATCAATCACCATCTCCTCCTTTGCTAGACATGGCCCCAGAGATTATTGGATGAAAAATTTACCTGCAATCACACCCTTCCCTTTACTTGTGGCCAGCCCACAAGCTACTTGAATCCACTCAGAAACTGCACTCCTCAAATCACACTCTTTGTACCCCCATTCTCCACCAAAAAAATTACTTCTTATAATTTACAGCAGACACGTAATCACCTTACACAAGTGACCAAGATCTTTCTTATCATTCAGAGCCAACAGTGAAAATATTAAACAGAGAGAAAATAATCAGTGCAACAAGAGGCTGCCCTCTTACTTGAATGAAGTTTCTGTGAAATACTTGATCTCACATGAAGCAGAGTAAGTAGGGAAAGTCACTTGGGAAATTTATTGCATGTTTGGAATATTTATTACATATTTTCCTGCTGCAAGAAGGTGATTGACTGGGTTTCGTGGGAGAATTAACACAAATGGTAAGAAATTTCACCCCTGTTTATGTGCATGCTTCCAGTTCTGCCTCAGCTATATTTGAAATTATAATTTATTTGCAGTTGTGCAGTGATGGTAATGGGTATGTAAGAAATATACTTAATACAGGAGGAGAGCATTTTTGTGATGACTTCAGCCAGGCTAATGAGGTTGGCTTGTTACAGTATGAACTACCTGATGAGTCTTAATTGGTGGTTAAATCATGCTCCCTATTTAAAGTAGATGTGTCAGACTCCCAGCCTGCATTCAGCAGAGAGCAACTGCAGAGCTGGTTGTGTACGGATATATGGTGTAAATAAAGTAACTTGGTGACCAGATTTTCACCTCTGTTGAGTTGTTACAATTTTATCCATCATGCCTATTCCTGCTCATTGATTAAGCTATCTGATATGGTTCCATAACTCAGATTTCCCCCTCTACAATTAGTCCTTTTCAACATCTGTCCAGTTCCTTTTTGAACATTCTAATGGAAGCTACTTTTTTCGGATAGTGCCTTCTAGACCTGAGCAACTCTGTGCATTGCTAATTACTTTTAAATTATATTTAATTTCATGTAGACACAAACTGGAGATCACTTGTGTCCTTATAAAGAAAAACAGATTGATGCAATGGTTATAGTGGTTAGGAGGGATATGCATGTAATCTGTAAATAAAAGTAAGAAGTCTCACAACACCAGGTTGCATCTCCACGTCATGTAAATAAAAGCTTACAGAGCCGTGTAGTGGTGGCTTCATTTCTATCTTTCACCATCTGACTTCCTGTAATATAACACCGCAGAAAAATTTATCCTCTATTCTAAAACCCCTACAAGTGCAGAAGGAAGCTATTTATAGAACATAGAACATAGAACGTTACAGCGCAGAACAGGCCCTTCAGCCCTCGATGTTGCGCCGACCAATTAGGAACAAGCAGTGACCCTCTAACCTAAACCATTCCCCTTTCGTCCATAAACTTGTCTACTAACCTCTTAAACGCCACCAAACTTGGCGCATCTACAACGAATGCAGGCAAGGCATTCCATACCCTTACCACCCTCTGGGTAAAGAACCTACCTCTGACATCTGTCCTAAAACCACCACCCCTTAATTTAAAGCTATGTCCCCTCGTGCTAGCTTTCTCCATCCTAGGAAAAAGGCTATCACTGTCCACCCTATCTAAACCTATAATCATCTTATATGTTTCAATAAGGTCTCCTCTTAGCCGCCTTGTTTCTAACGAAAACAACCTCAAGTCTCTCAGCCTGTCTTCATAAGACCTGCCTTCCATACCAGGCAACATCCTGGTAAACCTCCTCTGTGCCCTCTCCAATGCCTCCACATCTTTCTTATAATGGGGGGACCAGAACTGTACACAATACTCAGAGTGCGGCCGCACTAGAGTTTTGTACAGTTGCAACATGATGTTGCGGCTCCGAAATTCAATCCCCCTACCAGTAAAAGCTAAGACTCCGTATGCCTTCTTAACAACCTTATCGACTTGATTGCCAACTTTCAGGGGTCTATGCACACATACACCAAGATCCCTCTGTTCATCAACACTATTAAGAGTCCTACCATTAGCCCTATACTCTACACATTTGTTATTCCTGCCAAAGTGAATTACCTCACACTTTTCCACCCCTCAGCCCCTCGAATCTTCACTGACAGCAATCCCACTCAGGCCCTATCTCTGTAACCCCATATATTTACCCTGTTAATCCCGTCAACACTAAAGGACAGTTTAGCATGGCCAATCCACCTAACCTGCACATCTTTAGACTGAGAGGAAACTGGAGCATCCAGAGGAAATCCACACAGACATGAGGACAATGTGCAAACTCCACACAGACGGTGATCCGAGGCCAGGATTGAATTCAGAATTGTTCATTATCCAATTATTTTAAATCTATGAAACTTGATTACCAATCATCTTGTTAGTCTAAGGTATGTTCTCCTTCTTGCTGCATTATTGTCCCTCATAATTTTGAATACGTCTTTTAGGTCTCCTTTAAACATTCTCTACTCTGTAGAGAACAATCCCAACTTCTTGAAACTCTACCTAGCTGCAGTTGCTCATCTCTGTATCAACACAGTAAAATTCTTTTTTGCATCCTCTCAAAATTCTTGGCATCATTTGTGAAGTGGAGGGCCCATAATTGCACATAACACTGAAGCCCAACCAGAAATTAATAAAGATTTAGCATGACCTCCTTTGATCTCAAAACCCCTATTTAAATACCAAATATCCACATTAAATTGTCCAAAAGCAAAGAAAAATTGCACGTGATGAAGTACACTTTATGTGACAAATACACAGTGACATAGGAACAGGAGGAATTCATTCTGTTCTTTGATTACTTTCAAAAAGATTGTGGTGATTTTCAATCTCAACTCCACCATCCCACAATCCCCATGCTTCTGATTCCTTTTCTATGACTTTTGTCAACCTAAGGGTCACATGAATTCAAAATGTTCTCTCTGTTTCTCTCTCCACACTTACTGCCCGACCTGCTGAGTTTATCCAGCATTTTCTGGTTTTATTCCCAACCTTTTCTGATGTTTAAATATGGAGGAACTGAGCAAGTTATCTAAGTTCATGTCATTATAATGATTTCAATGCTGTGTTTATCTGGCAGGATTGCTACAATGCAGACTGTAGAGGACCAAGCTACCAGTGACAATTTCTGGACTTCTGTGTTTACCTGTGTGTGTAAATGGAATAAGTCAATGAGAGATTTACCAGATCAGACATGATCATATTAAATGGGAAAGTATAGGGGAAGTGGTGTTGTGATATTGTCACTGGAATAGTAATCCACAGACCCCAGGAAAGAGCTGAGAACTGGGGTTCAAATCCCATCATGGCTGATGGTAACATTTGAATTTAATAAAAATCTGGAATTAAAAGTCTAATGATGATCTTTCTGTCTAGAGAGATTAAGAGGCTGGAAATCTTGCATCTACATAAGCCTTTTTTGTGCTAATTGATTCTGCAGAGGGACTTATGTCTGTGGGCTTATTGCTTAAATTGAAATCATTGAGACAGCTAGCTATTAAGAATTATGCCTTGCCATGTTTTAATATTTCAGTTGGTAAAAATAATGTTAATTCCTTTTGTTATAATTTAATTTTGTGGTTAAAACAAAGTTTGCTTTAATAAAAGCTTCCTAGTGGCTGATTAAATCAGGTCGAGAGTATAGAGAAAGATCAACTTAATGCAAGGTAAGTCAACTCAAAAGTCTGACAGCAGCAGGGAAGAAGCTGTTCTTGAGTTGGTTGGTACGTGACCCCAGACTTTTGTATCTTTTTCCAAGTAGAATTATGAAGGTATGCTTGGCACAGCTTGCAAGAAGTCACCACATTCTGGTGCCTTCTTGGAAAAAGTGTTAGCGTTAATTGTTTGTAATAATTTGATGAAAGAATCATAGAATTTTGCATTTGGCTATTGTTCCTGTGCATGCTCTGTGAAAAATTTATCCAATTAATCCCAGTTAATTAGTATAATTTCTCCTTTGCTCTGCAAATTATTTTTTTCGTCTGGAATATACCAAATTCCTTTGTGAAAATTATGATTGAATCTCTTCCACCACTCTTTAAGGCAATGCATTCAGATCACAAAATCTCTTGTACAAATAAATTCTCATCTCCCCTCCAAGTCTTGTTAGTCAGCAGAGAGCAACTGCAGAGCTGGTTGTGAGGTATGTTGTCTGATTAGAGACCCATTCATTCAAAACAGTTCCTATTGATCTCAAAATCCTTCATAATTCAATCTCCTCTTAAGCATTCTTCTGCAACAGGAATTCTTAGTTCTTGGGGCCCTCCAAGAAACTAAAGTTCCTCTTCTATCCAATCATTTGGTAAATCTCTGAATCACGATGCACAATTTATAACTACATTACAAAGCATGAACTTATATGAAATATGTTTCTATTTTCATAATACTATCAGACAAATCAAACAGTAATTATGGATAAAAGAAGATTTTTTTCCTCTGAAAACAATTTGAAATATCCTCCTGCAAATAATCAGACATTGTCCTCATCTTCAGTCTCAGTGTTGCTGCTGTGAAATTTAGATCAAGCACAAATTAATAAAAAAAATGTAGCAATCCAGAGTTTTACAGGAATACATTAATTAGTGTTTACTGATTTGGGCTTTAACTAATGACTTCTGTTTAGCCTTCAGTTTTACTTTGTGTGAAGGCAGTCCATCAGAAAAACCAGTTTCCCATCCATTGACTCCATCTACACTTCCCACAGCCTAGGAGAAGCAGCCAGTGTAATCAAGGAATGAAAGCACCCCAGACATACTCTCTTTCACCTTCTTCTGTCAGAATAAAGATACAAATGTCTAAGGTCACATACCAACTGACTCAAGTATAGCTTCTTCATGCTGCCAGTTTGAATGGACTTGCCGTATATTAAACTGATCTAACTCTACAATCTAATTGTAACTGCAACACTATGTTCTGTGGCCTCTCCTATCCTTCTTTCCTATGTATTCTGTGAACTGTATGTTTTGTCTAGATGGCACACGAGAAACAATACTTTTCACTTTATCCCAATACATATGACAATAATAAATCAAATCAGATCAAATCAAATCAAATCAAAAGATGCTCATATGTTCCATGCCAAATCATAGAGTCCCATCTCATTCATGGGGACTTAACACTATTTTTTAATATGGTCCAACAAACTGTATTGTTGTTATTTATAGGACACACTAGGAGTGCGGAGATTGTGTGCTTCAACCGTGATTCAAAGCTGCATATATCAGGAAGTTGGGATCATGCAGCAATTCTGGACTAACTAATTAGGAATCCAGTTCTGTAGTCTTTCTGTCTGCTTGCTAGTACATGCTGTCTTCCCATAGGATGTACTGTGCTGGGGCAGCTTATCACTTTGCAATGAGTATTTTGTTCCTAGAAATGTATCCTTTTCATTACAGGTTCAAATACTTCTTTCCAAAATTAGATTGGACTACAGATTGGTGAATAATTTCTTCAGCTGGATGATGGCGAATTGATGGAATGGCCAGGACATAGAGTGTATATGAGACAGAGAGAGATACGTTCTTGATTGTAAGAGGATCAAAAGTTATGAGAAAAAGGTGGAAGAACAGAATTGAGATACTTATCAGCAATGATTGAATAGCTGAGCAGAATTGATGAGCTGAATGGTCTAATTCTGCTTCTATACCTTACAGTCTTATAATTTGCCTGCAATACCTAACCTACCATAGACTTGTTAGGTTTTATGAACTAAACCCTCCTGTCCTCTTTGCCAATCTTTGATATCTCTTACCATTATCAGCTGGTTCTCCACAACATCCTTTCACCAGAATTATGCACGTGCACTATAACCACAGCCTTCCAATCAAAAATACAATTCATCATTGCTGGGTTGCAGAATAAAAAGCAAATATGTGACAAATGCAAATACTTTGGACTACAATGAAGAATTGATTATGAATCTGTATTAGAACAAAGAACAAAGAACAAAACAGCATGGGAAACAGGCCCTTCGGCCCAACGAGCCCACACTGCCACCCCGATGTTCCCACCTCTACCCATGATCCCTGTCATCCCTGTCTATGTTTATAGATTTATGCATTAGAACCAAATTTGAGACAATTTAGGGAGAACTTGTTCTGCCAATCAGCTTAAGAGCACATCTTTGGGATGTGGGAGAAAACTCACGCAAGCACGGGGAGAATGCACAAACTCCCGCAGACACAAGCCCAAATCCATGTATCTGCACAGCAGAGCAATAGTCACTGAGCTGTCGTGTTGCCCATCAACTAGTCCAGGTCAAGCGTACGCTGACGACGTGAAGCACTAGGCTACTCTCGAAAAATCCAAGAGCAGCGCTCTCACAACCCATCACGTATATGCCCCTTGTTAGACAAGGCAGACCGAAGTACCTGTAGGATAAAACAAATACAATATTCTTTCTACTTGGGATACTTCAGTCATGTGCTGAGGAACTGTCTTGCAATATATTGTACATTAGTTAGTTAGCTAGTTACCTCATTATTTCAAATAACTTTCTTACTCTAATTATTTTCTATACGTGGCTGGGTTATATCCATTATTGTCCTGCTAACAGTGAGAAGTCTCACAACACCAGGCTACAGTCCAACAGGTTTATTTGGAATCATGAGCTTTCAGAGTACTGTTCCAGTTCCCTCCTGAGACTTCTTACTGTGAGACTTCTTACTGTGCCCACCCCAGTCCAATGCCTGCACATCCACATCATGATCTGGTAGTGTAAGCATGTACTTTTGAAAAGTCAATTATTCACAGGATCATGAGTGTAAGTACCTTTCCAGTGATGATTGGGATAAAAAGGTCAGAATTAAACAAAATACAAATCTGTTAAACTTTGGTCAGATGTTGGGTAGGTCATTTTGTCTAGTTGATGGTAATGATAAAGTATCCTTACACTGGCAACTATAAATGTATTTGTGTGAAATATTTGTGCAGTACCTGTTGCATCTAAAATGAGAAACTGTGCACTGTTCTTCCTTACCATTGAGTATTCCTGTTTTAAGAAATTGTCCACAATTTTCTTATCAGTATTTCCCTGAAGACAAACAATGAGTATTGTTACAACTTCTTCGGTCACTGTAGTATGACTGTCCTCCTCCATAATGTTTATACTTGCCCTAACAACCATCAGTTACAATTGCTTAGTGTGAGGACTGAATGAATTCAAAATCTAAGTGAAAGACACAAGACTTAAGGCAACAAGCAATATTCAAGCTAGTTATTGTTTTGTCTGCTACCTAGTTATAGGAAGCCTGTCCCTGAGATTGAAATACAAGAGGCATATTTCAAAATACATCATTGACATAATTAAAATATTTCCTTGTCTGTCATTTACTTTCAATTGAAGAGCTGATCCAAGTATTATGTTTAAACCAACTTTTTAAAGTTTATTTATTAATCTGCTATATAAGTTCTACTGTTGTTCAGATTTTGGTGAAACTGTTCTGAGTAGTTTTGATTTCCATATTTAAGAAAGACATCAGAGGCAGTGCAGCAAAATTTCACTAAATTGGTCCCTGGGATGAGGAGATTTAAAGTTAATTTATTAGTGTCGCAAGTAGGCTTACATTAACGCTTCAATGAAGTTACTATGAAAATCTCCTAGTTGCTACACTTTGGGCACACTGAGGGAGAGTTTAGCATGGCCAATGCACCTAACCAGCACATCTTTTGGACTGTGGGAAGAAACCAGAGCACCCAGAGGAAACCCACGCAGACACAGGATGAACGTGCAAACCCCACACAGATAGTGACCTACACCAGGAATTGAACTCAGATCCCCAGTGTTATGAGGCAGCTGTGTTAACCACTGTGCCACAGAGATGCCCTGAGTAATTAATGATGTATGTGGTTTTAAAAAATGATGTTTTTTTAACAAGTTCAATGTAAAGAACGTATTTATCTTTATAGGGTGCCTATTTCTCGCATCTTCACTGCCCTGGCTACTATTTATCTGTTTCGCCAGATGGTGAGGAGTGGTAGAATGGTTCATTTCTCTTTCCACCCCTCATTTGACTGCAACAGATTTTTAAAATAATGCTTGCCAATTCAGTGAATGTTTAACGTTTGAAGAACTGTGACTCTGAACTATGTTAACAAGGTACCGCATGGTAGGTTGTTGCATAAGGTTAAATCTCATGGGATTCAGGGTGAGATAGCCAAATGGATACAAAATTGGCTTCGTGACAGAAGCACTTATGATTGTGGAGGGTTGTTCTTCAAACTGGAGGCCTGTGACCAGTGGTGTGCCTCAGGGATCAGTGCTGGGCCCACTGTTATTTTTTATTTATATTAATGATTTGGATGAGAATTTAGGAGACATGGTTAGTAAATTTCCAAATGACACCAAGATTGGGTGGCATAGTGGACAGTAAAGAAGGTTATCTAGGATTGCTAACAGGATCTTGATCAATTGAGCCAGTAGCCTGATGAATCAGATGGAGTTTATTTTAGATAAATGCGAGGTGGTGCATTTTGGTCGATCAAACTAGGGCAGGATTTACTCAGTTAATGGTAGGCGTTGGGAGAGTTTTAGAACAAAGAGATCGAGGGGTACAGGTTCATAGCTCCTTGAAAGTGGAGTCACAGGTAGACAGAGTGGTGAAGAAGGCATTCAGCATGCTTGGTTTCATGGTCAGAACATTGAATACAGGAGTTGGGACATTTTGTTGAAGTTGTACAAGACATTGGTAAGGCCATATTGGAATACTGTGTACAGTCCCTATTATAGAAAGGATATTATTAAACTAGGAAGAGTGCAAAAAAGATTTAATAGGATGCTACTGGGACTTGATGGATTGAGTTATAAGAGGCTGAATAGACTGTAAGTTATCTCTGAAGCGTAGGAGGCTTAGGGGTGATCTTATAGAGGTCTATAAAATAGTGAGGGGCATAGATTAGCTAGATAGCTAGTACCTTTTCCCAAAGATAAAGAAGTCTATAACTAGAGGGCAAAGGTTTAAGGTGAGAGGGGAGAAATACAAAAGTGTCCAGAGGGGCAATTTTTTCACACAGAGGATGATGAGTGTCTGGAACAAGCTGCCAGAGATAATAGTAGAGGAGATACAATTTTGTCTTTTAAAAAGCATTTAGATAGTTACATGGATAAGATGGTTATAGAGGGATGTGGGCTAAATGTGGGCAACTGGGACTAGCTTAGGGGTTAAAAAAGAGACGGCATGGACTAGTTGGGCTGAAGGGCTTGTTTCCATGCTATGAACCTCTATGACTCTATGACTGTGAAAGATGGACAAACATGTTTTCTTGTAAGTTTTTAACAGGAAAGAAGTTACAAAGGAGGAGGATAAGTTAAATAGTTGTAAGAGCTATAAAAGTCTGTTGTATATGGATCTGGTAGATTGATGCCTGGGATGGTCTCAAACTGGGTTCAGTGGAGTTTCCAAATTCTGTGTCAGGACAATATAATGATTCTGTCAGATGATATAGTTCTGGCCTCCTGAAATCAGCAGCTGCTGCTTTGATGTTTTAAAATGCTTCCAATGTTGGGTAGTTGGTCAAACAACAGGCAAGACTTGAAAGATGATGGTAAAAGAGAGAGAAAGAGAGAGAGAGAGAGAGAAAACCCACTGAGGGCCTTCTTCCTCCTTTCTGTGTGGCCTGGGAAAATAAGCAGTTACATAAAACACAAAAAAGAGCTAGCTGTTGAATCACATGACCCCTTTTCATCAACTGACCAGTTATCCAAACATGGTCATGGTAAGTTGATTCCAGGTCCATGATTTAGACATGATTAGATTATGGCTGGAGGAGCTCTCTTCTAAACTAGAGTCCATTGTCCAAAGTGATAGCAGCTAATGGCTTGTTCCAGACCCAGTGGAATATACAGGTAATGCTTTGTGAATATATCATTTATTCATACTCCTCTATCTCTAGACTGGCTGATTCCACTCTAATGGTTTTGGAATTTGTAAGGTGCAGTTAGACAAATGTTTGACAGTCTTAGACACTGCTGTTTAAGTCATTTTTAACTGCTTCTGTTCTGCCTTTTTAAAACCCAGCCAGTGGTTTTAAATAAATGGATAAATAAAGCTGTTTTCAATATAGAGCATGGCTTTATAATACACCCTTCAACCACCTTCATGCACCATGTTGAAGGAGGCATAAATGGATTGTTAAAGCTGTGTTAAATTCATAATTAGTTCTGAGCAACCTCACTAGTCCAGAAAATTAACTTTACATTTGTTCATTATTGAATTTATTCACTATCCTAAAAATCATGCCTGGGATTCTCTTTACAGCTGCCAGGTCACACCAGCAGGAGGGGCTTTAGTGAGATTCACTATTGATGTGACAGTTGTCGCGAGTCTGCCATGAACTTTTCTGTAGCGCAATCAGCTCCGCATCGAAAGTCAGCAAGGAGCTGATCATCAAACCGGGAATTACAATTTCCAAATGATTAGTGGGCCTGAAACAATATTCTCCAGGTCTACGAGCATCACCTCCCCCACCCATGACCACTGGGAGTGGTTCCTTCCTGCAGTGTTTACAACTGCTCCCCATTAACAGGGAACATGTGTCCTGGTGGAGACAGAGACCATTGAGGCCCGCCTGGGAGGTCAGAGGCAAAGGGATGTGCCCCTTGAATGGTGCCAGTCTGGCAGGGCAAGGTGGCATTGCCCTCTGAGCACCTTGGCACCGCTCACCTGACACTGGGCAGTGCCAAGGGGGCAGTGCCAGGACAGAGATTCTGTTGTGATCATTTACACCTTCTCGCGACCCATCCTTTATTTCTCATTCCTTTACCATCTCCTATGCCTTGCACCGTCACTCTGTTTACCATTTCATCACTCTTATCGCATTACCTCAATCAGATCTAATAGGGGGAGGCTCTTGTGGAGCACAAACATCAGCGGTCCATTGCGGTGCTTTAATCATCATGTGAGTGACCAGGTCTCCCAATTTATGGAAGGATTGGTGTTAAGTCAAAGTTGGTGACATTACAAATCACCAAATCAAATCAAACTTCCTGGCTTATTAGCACTCTAGTTTTTACACTTCTTTAAGTGAGAATATAACATTGTTTTTTAAGTTATGATGCAGAAAATATAATGTCAAGTTTCCAGTGCACCCAAGTTGCTCAGTTTAAGTTAAATTGTGAAAGGACATGATCTTTTCAAAATTTTTCAGTAACGCACTGCAGAAAGAGCCATGAAGCATCTGCTAAAATAATAATCTGCAAGTGTACAAAACAGGCAGGTCTGATTTAAGGATTTGTATTAAAACCACCTCTGAAGCTTCAGCCAGATTTTAAAATGCTGTTTTACCATTTTTATTATATTATTTGTTTTCTACAAGTTGCATTGAAAAAAGATGCAGCAATGCACTGTAACCACTAGAGAGCAGCAGAACTCCATGTTAAAGGCACGAAAGCTGAGGTCTGTATCTATTGTGGACTTGTGGAGTAGCGTTCCAGTGTAGATGTGTCGGGCCTCTGTTCTTGTGTCTACAATTCCCCAGAGAAAAGTTTTTATCTTAAATGTTAACAATGGGAAAAGCTGTAATTGGCTGTTTTTCTCAGAGGCTAAAGATAAATGGGAGATAAATGCAACTCCTCCCAGCAGCTGAGACAAGAGGAAGTGGGAAAGGGCTAAACTGTCTTGTCTTCTGTAGACCATTCTCTACCCCTTTCAGCACTAAAGAAATCTGAAATGTCATTTGCCTTAAAGGTTTGGAATATGCACTTGGAAGAGCTATAAGGAACATTCTTCAGATTGGCTTTATATATCACACAACTAATCCTGGGATCTGAAGTGTAAAAGAAATTATATCATAACGCTGACAGAACAGTCACATGGTTGCAGATTAAAAGTTACTCTTTCACGTTAGTGAAATTGGGATTCACAAGAACCAGAGGGTAGATAAGGAGGGATTTTTTTTGAATACAGAGAGTTGCTTTAGTGTGGAATGCACTGCTTGGCATTCCACTTGGCACGGCTTGGAGGGCAGTGAAGACAGATTGTGTGTCAGATGATAATTTTCAAAACAGACTTGGATATTTACTTGAAAAGTATAAATTTGCAGGGCTGTGGGGAAAGAGCAGGGATGGAGGACTAATTGAAAAACGCTTCCAAAGTGCTGGCGCTAAATATTGGACTGACTGCTTTCCTTCTGTGTGATACGATTCCAACGTTTAAAATTATTTAAGGAAATAAACAATATATGAAAATGTTCAGCCGAATATCAATAGTCTGAAATTCCCCTATGGGGAAGAAATTGAATTTAATTTAATATCCTTACTTAAAGAGAAATTGGTCTTTGTCAGTTAGCTTCTCCAATATGTAAACAGAAAAGCCACCAAAAAACGACTGCCTTCCTCAAAGGATGGGGAGTACCATTGCGCATTGATTGATTCTCTTAACTGGGGAGATGGTTCTCTCTGCTCCAGTACTCAGTCCAACACTAAATCAGATACAGAAATTCAGACAAGCTCTCTCTACACAACCACAGCACTGTCTTAACAGTAACCTCTGTATAACCTCTACCACAGCAGCGTGATGCTTTCCATGTCTTATGCCAGCCATCCCATGATTTTGGAAACTGTTGCCAAGTTCTGGGCAACTTGCTACCGTGTGTTCTCTATCACCTTCTTGTAAAAAATTAAAGAGCTCACATGTTTTATATTGACCCTTACAGCAGAGAACAATTTCCTCCCTTCTATCTGGATTGCATTTGAACCCAGAAACAAAACACTCTGGGTGAAAATTTCTTCACATTTGCTCAGAACACAGAGAGAAAATTGCCTTTGTACAGTTATGAGACTAGTGAAGTTGTTATGCTTTGAGACTGTTGCTGAATATCTCCATTTTCATTTGCGGCTGGGATTTTCTGGTATTGTTATAAGTGAATGGAGTTTTGGCTGAAACACCAAATTCTCCATTCTCACTTGAAGTGGGGTGGGTACGGATGAAATCGGGGAATCCTGTCCTATGTCCTTCCGATAAAATGAAAGGAATCATATGAACTGTTCTGATTCTGCCTGACAATATAAAAATAGTAGTAATAGACTGCACAGCTCATCGGGCCTGCCCTGCCATTCCGTGCAATCATGGTTGATCTGGGCTTCAGTTCCAGGTCCTGCTCTGTATATCCCTTAATTCCCTGAGATCAATAATTTGTCTGACCTAGCTTTAAATATATTCAACAATGGAACATCCACGGCCTGGGGGGTAGAGAATTCCAAAGATTCATAACCCTTTCAGGGTAGTAATTGCGCCTCATCTCAATGATTGGCTCCTTACTCTGTGTCTGTGTCGCCATGTTTGAGGTTCCGAATAAGTGGAAACAATCCTTCAGTGTGCACCCTACCAAGTTCTCTTAAAATTCTGTAGGTTTCAGTGAGATTGCCTTTCATTTAAACTTCAGAAAATATAAACCCAGTTTTCTCTCAGGATAGGACAATCCCCGCATCCCAGGGACCAATTTATCACAGAAATTATACACTGCAGAAGGAGGCCGTTTGGCCCATCGAGTATGGCACTGACAACAATCATACCCAGGTGTATCCTCATAACCTCATATATTTACCCTGCTAATCCCCTGACACTAAGGGGCAATTCTCATGGCCAATCCACCTGACCTGCACATCTTTGGACTGTGGGAAGAAACCGGAGTATCTGGGCAAAACCCACACAGTTGAAAATGTGCACACTCCACACGGACGGTGCCTTAGACTAGAATTGAACCTGGATCCTTCATGCTGTGAGGCAGCAATGCTAACCTCTGTGCAACCGTATTGCCCTAAACTTATTAAACTGCCCTGCACTGTCTTGATGCAAGCGTAGTTTTTCTTAAAATGTAGAAACCAAAACTACACAGAGCACTCTAGATGCAGTCTCACCAAAACCTGAACAACAGTCGCAACATGCCCTTATTCTTCTCCTTGCAATAAAGGCCAACATGCCATTTATCTTCCTAATTGCGTGCTGCATCAGCATGCTAACTTTCCTCATTCCTTCAACAAACACAAGTCTCTTTGAATGGCAATACTTGCAATTTCTCAGCCTTCAAAGATAATTCTGATTTTTGACTAAAGTGAATAACTTCTCACTTCCCTACTTTGTACTCCACCTGCCATCTTGTTGCCTGCTCCCCCTGTCTGTCTGTATTTCTTTGTAGCTTTTCTGTATCCTTTCTCAAATTTCCCTTTCCACTTAACTTGGCATCACCAGCAAATGCAGATATATTACCCTGACTGTCTACATCATTAATATAGATTGTAAATAGTTGAGTAAACAGAAGTGATCCTTGTGGTTTATTACTATTCATTTCCTGCCAATTGAAAATGTTCTGTTTATGACGATTCTGTTTTGCATCTGTTAACCAATTCTCTATCTTGCCAATATATTACCCACAACTCCATGAGACCTTTTCTTACCTATTAGCTTTTTGTGCAGCACCTTATCAAATAGTTTTTGGAAATACAGGTTCTATTTGTTCTCCCCTATTTATCCTACTAGCTATAGCCTCAAAGAACATATAAATCTGGCAAACACAATTTCTGTTTTGTAAAACCATGCTGACAAATTCTAATCATGTTATGCTTCTACAGAAGCAGGAGTGGTCCATTCAGCCCTTTTCTAAATGTGCTATTAATGCTTCTTTCATAAATGCTGCAGCATTTTCCCAACAACTGATGTTACACTAACCAGGAGGCATAGGTTTAAAGTGCAAGGGACAAGGTTTAAAGGAGATGTACAAAGCAAGTTTTTTTACACAGAGTGTTGTGGGTGCCTGGAAATCACTACGGGGGGAGATAGTAGACACAGATATGATAGTGATATTTAAGAGGCGTCTTGACAAATACATGAATAGGATGGGTACAGAGAGATATGGTCCCTGGAAGGGGAGGAGAGTTTTAGTTCAGTCAGGTAGCATGGTCGGTGCAGGCTTGGAGGGCTGAAGATCCTGTTCCTGTGCTGTAATTTTCTTTGTTATTTGTTTTAACCGGCCTGTAATTCATTGTTTTCTCTCTCCCTCCTTTCTGAGAAAGCTTCGATGATTTAGGGTATTTGACGTTAAAGAGGGGCCCAAGTTGTTTTACTAAGGAGAAGATGCAAAGTGTTTAGGCTTGCACACAACAGCAACAACCATTGCTAATAGTGGATATAGTGAATCTGCCAGGGTCTGGGAGAGGGACCATAGCTAAAATCTGCAGATCTCTTTGATTCACTGTGCAGGAATGTGGATGGAAGCTCATGCTCAGATTGGAAAGTCCAAATTTGTGGTGAGTTCAAATGAGGCTGGAAGATTGACCTTACTAAAGGGAAAAGTAAATGTTTCTAGGACAAGGACAAGGAAACGATCAGAAGTAAACTTTTGGGAGCTAAGAATCAGTTTGGGATTCTGGGAAACATTAATATATACTTAAAGAACAGGTTAGCCAATACTTGCTGGTGTATTCATTTAGTTGTTTCAAAAATTCTGTTCTGTAGTTTAAAGCATAAATTACCTACAGAGATAATGCTTAGTCAGCAGAGCACTTAGTCCTTTGTTACAGTAAATAATTGAGCTATTCTTTTAGATAAGAATTGGAAGTTCAAATTTATTTTTAAAAGTTTTCTGTCTCCATGGGAATTGTAATGATTTGTTCTCACCACAAGATTTTCTGTCTTATGAACAGACCAGCTATGAATAGTGGGGCAGATTAGAAGGGCTGAAAGGCCTACTTCTGCTCCTGTTTCATATCTTTGTATAAATCCAGTTGGGTCCCTTTGTACTGAGATGCTGGCGCGTACCAAGGAAGGACACGTTGAAGATTTTACCCTTTCCCTCAATCCACTGTGCCACTCAGATCTCTAAGATCTTTCTGTCATTATGGAAAAGATCATTGGTCACCATAAAGGGCATCCTAATATAAAAGCAAAATATTGTGGATGCTGGAATCTGAAAGAAAACAGAAAATGCTGAAAAAACTCAGCAAGTCTGACAGCATTTATGGGGAAAGTAGAGCCAATGTTTCGAATCTGGATGACTCTTCAACAGAGCCCTGGCATCTTGATAATAAGTATCCTGTTGGCCTGCTCTCTAGCACAATCCTTTCAATGATCTCAAAATCCCTACTGAAAAATAGTCCCACTGTGTTTCCACATCAGTATCACTATTAACAGCGATATTCTTCATTGTAGTTCACCTTCCAGAACAAGATGTGAGTTGGGGTCACGGTAGCTGAAGAACTCTGTGCCCATTACAGGTTGCTGTTATATAAAAGACACGTGCACCACACTTCGAACCCGTTCTATCTTGACTCTGTTGTACCTGGATGAAGCACCAGTTGAACTCAGAAGTGTTAAAATGAGAGGCTGAAGTTCAGGGAAAATGGTTTAAAACATAAAATGTTTGCACAACATCCTGAAAGTCCTACAATTGAAAAGGTATAATTATACAAATGACCAGTCCATTGCCAAGGCATCAGCGGCAGGCAATGTAATACCACCATGTGTTAACACATGGGATGCACAATGCAGTTTTGAATCAATGAATACAACATGATGACCACCTGGCTGGGGATTTTAAATAGGGGACAAAAATAATTTAAAGCTAATGATTCTGAGAAGAGAGAGCGGAATTAACCATCACATTTTTTTGATGGAGAATCCATCTAGTGAGCACTCTCTGTAACACTGGGGAACAATTGTCTGATGCCTGAAGACAGCTGGGTTTCATATTGAATGTTTGAACACAGAGAGACCCAATGATGTAAGATGAATCAATCACTCTGTCATGTACTTGAAATAGTTGCTCTTTGATTGTCTTCTGTTTCCCACCCACTGCCTACAGCTTACACATATAACTATGCCACTCAATAAAACAGCTGTACACTCAGCATTGCAATCTGCATGAAAGACTTAATCCCCATAACATTGATGTCTGGGTGCATATTTTCCATTTTAAATATTGGAATGTGATCAAAAAGGGAACTCCATCTATCCACAAAACAGCCTTTATCTTATCACTGTTGCTTGCGGGGTTAAGGGATAAATGTCACTGCTGATGTTGCTGGTGAAAGGCCACAGGGCTAGTCTGGGGGCAGTGGCCCTGATCATTGTGCTCAATGGAGTGTGTTGTTAGTCAGGCTTGTAGAGCAGACTGCTGGGGAGAGATTCATCTCATGCGTCGCTCTACTCCCTTATGAAGCTGTGAATGGGATCAGTGTTCTGTCACCTACTTATTATTCAGCCGTATTGCTGCCACGGAGATGCTGCCTCCCTCACAGCGATGGCCAACAATAGGACAAAGGCATCAATTCTGACCAATGTGTTTATGTGGACAAAGGCTGAAAGCTTCAAATCACTCAGTAATAAAAAGACCAAGGAGGCTCCGTGCCAGCCAGGGAAATATTTAATGAAAAGCAGCACTGTGATAAATACCATTGGTAAACACTTCTAGTGTATTACTCTCTGTTATCATTAGAATAAAGTTTCTATACTTGCAGAGCATTACACTGCACCAGCAAGACTTAAGGTGCTTAATGTTAATATTAATTGCTTGTTTCAGTGGTAAAGTACATCACATTTATGAAGTGACCACCACCTTCTGATTTTGGTTTGTCTAAAACAAGTCTCATGTCTTCATTATCTAAGGTCCGTGTCCACTGAGTTCGGTTGGTCCTTGATCTTATTACCTTCATCAGCTGAACAGAAAGTATACACAAACATCACTTTTCAACTGAAAAAAATGAAAATTATAGAAGCTTTAGGGTAGAAGAGAGAAAATTGTCAGAATAGAAGATTTACAGAATACTGAGGCTTAGATAGAGTGAGCATAGAAAGAATGTTTCCACTAATAGGAGAGATTTGAACTCAAGGGCTCAACCTCAGAATGAAAGGATGTTCCTTTAACACTGCGATGAAGAGAAATTTCTTCAGACAGAGAGTGGCGAATCTGTGGAACTCATTTGGAGGCCAGGTCATTGAATGTCTTTAAATAAAAGATAGATAGGTTCTTCATCAATAAGGCGATCAAGGGCTATGGGGAGAAGGCAAGAAAATGGGGATGAGAATCACATCAGCCATAGTTGAATGGCAAAGCAGACTCGATGGGCTGCATGGCCTAATTCTGTTTCTATATCTTATGGTCTTATGATCTAAAACATGCTTAACATACAGCTTGTATATGCGGCCACTATCTAGATGGTGAAATGCGCATTTCTCAACTGCTTTGGGTTTATCATGACCTTCTGTCTATCTGACATTCCCACTTCCCACAAATCCTTCATTTGAGATTCACCCAATGGTTTTTGCCAATAACATTTTTTTAACAAACGGGGCTCTAGAAATGTGTTCCCAAAGATGCATCATTAAAATGTTTTTGCCATGTCTTAAGTCAAAGCTCAAATGTTTCTATGAATACCATTGGACCCTCGGGTGAACTAAACAAATCCAAGAATCAAGTTCTGAATGATTTCGGTAAAATTTTATTTGTGCATCAGATCCTTTCACAAACAGCCAACAGCACCAACCCTTGGCCAGTGCCACACCCAACCTTTCCTCACCTGGTGAAATTTTGTTTCATGAAATTTTCCAAAGTTACACTCAAATTTTGTCCTTTTAACCTACATTGTTTCTTTGTCCATGGCTTTAATTTATACTTTTGTAAACTTTCTTCTGAGTTATTTTACTGAGGGAATTAAAATGCAGGCTCTTTGACTAACCGATGAACAATGTGCACCTCCTCCTGAACTACTTTCACAGAACAAAGTGTTTCTTTTTTATAATGCTAATAGTGACTTTCACTGTAGACTGTGGAGGCTTATCTTTATAAGAATGTTTTAACATAGTTGGCATCCAATGAAAGAAGCATGAAAAGTGTTGGGAATTACTTGGCACAAAGGATATTGTCAGATATTGTAACCATGTTCCAATTCCACTTTTGATCTTGCTAACATGTATGGACATTTTTCATTTTGTACAAAGCTTTCCCTCTATTGCTTAATTTAAGATAACAATGAATGCACAATTTCTATTGAAATTTCTTTGGATTATGTTCAATCCAGTCAGTGTGTGTTCGACATGTTTTGATGTCCTGATGGTTTACAAGTTGGAATTTCATGTCTGTCCACATCCTTCTCACTTTTGTTTATATTGGAGATGCTTTTTCAGCTTTGTCACTGGTGTGAGAATTTCACCAATTGCCTACATTACTGCTGTGTATAGAGCTTGGAAAATAAAGACATGTGTTTCAAATAAGGCACAAGTAACTGTCCCAGGAAGAAGGAGATTCTCAACCTGAACCCTCCCCACTCCTCACTGATTTCAGTTTACTTTTTGCTTTTAATCTCCATATTATTTTCTCATTGTATTTGTTAACTCAGCTAAATTAACAAACAGAAGCTTGGATATATTCTGTAAATCTTCATGGTGATGTGTAAAGTTCAATTTGTGCTTGATTTTACGATATGGTGAGATTTATTCTCCTGGAATCGTATACAAAGAAAGCTGATGTTTTATAACACAAACTTCAGATCAGCTAGTCTACTGCAATTTGATTTAATTTCGTGAATCATCATCTTTGTAATACTTTTCAACCTTAGTATCATGCTGGACATAGAGCTCAGCCCTTCACCTTGACCCCTCTATGTGTGAAAAATAACAGCTGCAGATAAGCTTTACCATTCTCCTCACACACACCTACATACACACTACATTGCATCATTCTCTGTCTCAAGGAAATTACTTTCTATACTGAGAAAAGACCTGGTTCAATTCTGGCCTTGGATCACTGCCTGTGTGGAGTTTGCACATTCTCCCCATGTCTGCATGGGCTTCTTCCAGTGCTCCGGTTTCCTCCCACACTACAAAGATGTGCAAGTTAGGTGGATTGGTCATGCTCAATTGTCCCTTATTGTCCAGAGATGTTTTGGTTAGGGGAGCAATGGAGCATATACATGGAGTTATGAGATAGGGTCTGTCAGAGAGTCTGCACAGATTTGATGGGCCAAATGGCCTCCTTCTGCAATGTAGGGATTCTATGATTCTATGACTCAGTCTAGGACTGAAGCTGGCCAGTGGCTCTGATAATGTGCCAATAGTTACTCCTCACCATATGCCTAAAAATGAACACAACTTTATGAAGTTGTTTGATGTATATCAATAGAAAAGAATTAAAGATGGCATCCCAGCCAATATTCATATGAACATACAAAACAGGAAAAGTAGGCCATTCAAGCCTTCAATTCCACCATTCCAAAGGAGAGTGGCTGATGTATTTGTTTCTCGAGTTCCACATTCACATCTACCCCTGCTAATCTTTGATTCCTTTGCCTAACAAGAATATATCTACTCTGCAGTAACCCCATTTTCATCGCCTTCTGAGGCAGAGGTTGGAAGTCACACAATCCTCAGAGAGAAAAATTTTTTCCTCATTTCCATTCTAAAAGGGTGATCCTTAATTTTAAAACAGAGCCTCCAAGTTCTGGATTCACCCACAAAAGGAAACATCTTTTCCATGTCCACCTTGTCAAGACCATTCAGGATTTTATCTTTTTATTTTTCAATCAATATCATTAAAACAGAGTGTTTGGTCACTATCACACTGCTATTTGTGGGAGCTTGCTGTGCACAAATTGGCAGCCATGATTCTACATTATAACAGTGATTACTCTTCAAATGTTTTTTTTATTGTCTATAAAGAGCTTTGGGATGTCCTAAGGTCACAAAGACATAGGGTGAAATTTTCCAGCCCAACCTGCCAGTGGGATCTTCCAGTCCTGCTGAAGACCACTCCCTCAGGCGGCAGAATGGCACAGTGATTTGTACTGCTGTCTCACAATGCCAAGGACTTGGATTCAATTCCCAGCTTGGGTCACTGTCTGTGTGGAATCTGCACATTCTCCTCATGTCTACATGGGCTTCCTCCAAGTGCTCTGGTTTCCTCCCACAGTCTAAAGATGTGCGGGTTAGATTGATTGGCCATGCTAAATTCTCCCTCAGTGCTGGAGTGTGGTGGCTAGGGGTTTTCACAATAACTTTATTACAGTGTGAACGTAAGCATACTTGTGACGAATAAATTAATAAACTATGGGGAATCCCATAACACCATAAAAGATCCCGAAGATCCCACTAGCTGCTGCTGGAAAACACGTTGCAGTGTTGAGGGATGGTGCGAAAAGGACAGAAAATTCTGCCCATTTTATAAATGCAATTTTTTTTCTTTTCTTTTATTGAGGAGGTCATATCATATCAATATGTAAAATAGCAGGACCAAATGCAATTCCTGATTTTTTTACAAAAGCAAGACAGATTTTCACTTCTTTGGCTGTTTGCCCTCTAAATAATCATCTGCATTTTTCCCACCCTTCAAAATCTCCAAAAGTAAATAGATAGTCAGCCTAGGAGGCATATGTTGCATCGTGAATTATATTTTTGTTCACATGTGTGCTTGTTGATTGAAGTCCTTTACGCATGTGGTAACACATGGTGTGCAGTTTAGAGTGGCTGCGCAATTAATTTTGACACTATTTTAAAGAGAGAAGCGGGGGTAAGTGTCTTTCTGTTAACTTCTCCATTGCCATCGCTCTTTCCTTCCTGACCTGAACTACATTTTTTTTTAAACTTAATCTGGAAAACTCCACAATTGGCTCATGTCACCAAGTTGGTAACATGTGGTCTGCCCTGAAGTAAAATATTTATTTTTTGATTTAACTGTGCAGCTGTGGAGTGCTGCATCAGTTCTTTATTCATTATCTTAACATGTTACAAACAGCTTTTACTTCATGGTGGATAAGCTTATTGAGGTACGAACCATGGGCAAATAATCCTTTATTGGGCTCTCAATCAACTTTGTATCACTTTGTACTGCAGCAGAGGACAAATGATCCATTCTTTATAATAGAATCATAGAATTCCTACAGTGCAGGAGGAGGGCATTTGGCCCATTGAGCCTACACTGACAACAATTCCCATAACCCCATGTATTTAAGCTGCTAATTCCCCAACATTAAGACTGGAATTTTACCATCTTGCAGAATGAAAATCCCTGTTGGCCTCAGGTGGGATTTTACGACCTTGCCCAAGCAAAGTCGCAAAATCCCACTCTGAGGGTCAATTTGGCAGGGCCAAACCTGCGTATCGTTAAATATTGGGAGGAAACCAGAGTACCTGCTGGAAACCCCACACAGCCACCGAGAGAATGCGCAAACTCTACATGGTCACCCAGTGCCGGAATTGAACACAGGTCCCTGGCGCTGTGAGGTAGTAGTGCTAACCACTGTACCACTGTGCTGTGATGGATAAAGTCAGAGGTTGGGATGGGCCAGGTGAGAGAGTGCTGACCATGTGTCTCTGCAGGACAGCCATGTGATTGTTTAGATGTTGTTGTGGTTCGGGGAGATGGTCTTGTGGGATAGTCAAGTTAACTTCCTTCCACAAACCCTTTGTGTTTAAACTTTAATGAAAATTTCCTATTACTGTACTGATTTCCAGATGTTGAAAAGTGATGTTTTAAATTTCACTTTTGTTTTTTATTTCATACTTTTACCCTTGCAAACACCAGCTGACTATTAAGTTTCCCTGAAATTGATTATTCCTTTTTACACAGTCTCAAAACTTAATCTTAATCCCTCAGAGTACTTTATTTGGGTCTTGTTGTGGTTGCTTGGTTACAGCCCAGCATCTGCCCAGACATTAATATCTTTACAGTACAGTACAGTAATGATTTCATAGTTGTCCAACCTGTATATTTCCTCATGAAAATCAATTTCACAACTACATATGCACATCTGGACTTGAGTAATTCTAATGCAATGCAAGTCATAAAGATGAAACAGGTATACCGAAACCGATAAGGGGGTTATATAAATAATTAAAGTTTATTTATTAGTCATAAGTAAGGCTTACATTAACATTGCAATGAAGTTACTGTGAAATTCCCCCAGTTCAGCACCTGTTTGGATAAATGCACCTAATCAATACGTTCTTTCGGAATGTGGGAGAAAACCAGAGCATCCGGAGGAAACCTACTCACACAGAGGGAGAATGTGCAAACTCCACACAGACAGCGATCCAAGCTGAGAATCAACCCATTGCCCCGGAGCTGTGAAGCAGCAGTGCTGATGGATGTGCCATCGTGCCACACCCAAGACAAGAATGATTGATTAAATAAGAATGATAAAAGTGAAAGATTTTAAAGGAATAAGCCACTCCCTGAGACTGTTTTAAAAGATAAAGTAAACATTGGGAATTGGAATGGATTTGGAAATTTGCTGGCACATTTACTTAGGAAGAAGATTCAGCAGGACAAGTTAGCTGATTGTAAGTTTGTAGGACCTTTCTAATTTAAAGTTGTTTCCAAGTTTTACGTAACCTAGTAAACTGATCAATCAAAGCAAATAATGGCCAAATAAATAATACCAGAGAAAATTGTGACAGAGGAAGGTTGGAGGAATGAGGAACCTTTGGTATTGGTGAGATATTTTGGGGGTAACAGTACACTTTATCCCTCAACTTTGGAGAAATACAATTTTGTGCAAAGATCACTCCGGCAACTCTACATCCACATAGGAAAGATTGTATTCAGTATAAAAATAACTAGCTTATGCATCCCTAAGACATTTAGCACAGTACTTGTGATCATATCCAAAAATTAGTTAGTGGTCCAGACAGTCACTGTTATTTTGTTTCTTTCTTATCTCTGAATATACCCTCTACAAGCTAGTCTTGTCCACATGACTCAACTCCTGCTCTCTTGATCTGGTTCCCACCACACTGCTGGCTGGACAACCCCCTTTCATGGTCTTCATGTTTTCTGCTATTGTTAACAATTTCCTTTCTTCAGGCAAGGCTCCACCATTCGACAAATTACCCACCTTATCTCCTCAATCCTTACACACTATTGTCCCATGTCAAACCACCCCCCTCCCCCAGCCCTTTTTGAGGCTGAACACCCTCTTTTAGCAAAGGGCAATTCCACCCACAGAAAGAGTTAATGCTTCTTACCTGTACATTGAGCCTGGGAGCAGGTGGACATAAAATGTTCTGGTCTCAGGAAGTTTGCCAAGATAAGGCCTGTTTACTTTTCTCTCATTTGTATAATATTGCCCTACAAGGTGACATAGAATCCCTACAGTGAGGAAAAAAGTCCATTGAGTCTGCTGAATCTCCAACAGAACACCTTACCCAGGACCACCTGCGCCATATTCCCATAATCACATGCATTTGTCCCATTACTCCACTTAACCTACACATCTTTGGTCATTAAGGGACAATTTAGCATGGCCAATCCACTGAACCTGTAAATCTTTGGACTATCAGAGAAAACTGGAGCATGAGGAGGAAACTCACGCAGGCATGGGGTAAAGGTGCAAACTCCATACAGACAGTCACTCCAATACTGGAAACAAAGCCGGGTCCCTGGCATTATGAGTCAGCAGTGCTAACCACATGCCATTCATAAAATATTTCAGCTCAATCCCACATTAATTTGTTTGTTTACTGCTGTGAAATAATAAGACTTGACCCAAGATAAATTACTGATACATTGTAAGGATGCAGCAAGTAGACTTTCACAAGTTACAGATTAAACTTTGAGTAGGTACACCATGTCAGGGGTCAATTCAAATGACCTTGTAAGTGTACATGAAATGCCAAATTCCTGAGAGAAGGAGTGAGTGACATGCATAGATGTAATGTGGTCAGCATTGAGCAATCCCATATATGAAAGAAGAATCCTCTAAAATTAGTTTTCAATGTTTTGATAATGAAGAACGCCCTGTTCAGATAGCTGTTATTTATTTCCTATGTCTATGAATATGCTTGAGGAATGCAAGTAATAATGTCATTTTGGATCACAGAGTAAACAACAGCATTGTTCTGACTGACTGCTGCCATGTTATAAAATTTTAATTAAATGCATTAGCAACATTTTATTTCTTTTCTCCACATCTAATTGTGTTATCTGAACTTAAGTTCATCTTCCTCTATTAGACACATCTTCCAAATGTCAGCGTTTCATGTTGATAACACAATGTTTTACAGTGCTTGCTGAGAGAAACCAGTCCTTCACTGCTTTTGGCATTTTTTGATTAAAGTTCAACAAGATTTTCTTGGTTGTGTGCATGCAAGGGAATCCTATAAATAGATTCACTTCTGAGCCATTTCTGCTCTCACTTTGAAGAAATCTGTTCTTCTCTCTGATGGGATTTCCCTTCGTGTCTTTTGCCCTATTTAAAATCAGTTACAACTCCAAAATTTTCCACTTCAGATGAAATAATAATGCAATAATGTTTGCGAATAGTGGGCAGATGTTAGATGATTGGATATCAGGTGACCTGGTATCAGGGGATTAGACTTCTAGGAATATGCCTAACCAAATTTGACGACACAGTAGTGTAGGCCTCTCTACTGGGGTAGATCCTGACATTGTGTAAGAAGGTAAGATAGGTTGTCAGGGGTCAGCAGCTGAATTAAACTCTTCTGTATTTATTTCAACTGAGCTCAGTAGAAAGAATTCCAGGGAGTGATGTAAAATGGGAAGTTAATTTGCCTTTTGCTTTACAGTATTATACATACCCACTCTCCTATGCACTTCTTTCTTATAGCACAATACTCAAAAGTCACTTGTCATTTTAATATTGAAAATACCCATAATTATTTCAAATTAAACTGCTTTCGCTTTTAAAAGATAAATTGATGCAAATTACAAATGGTAATAAATATATCAAAAAACAGCCAATTCAAATTCTGATATTTGAGTATTGGCCTTCAGGGTTTATTTTCCACTTCACATTTTTCCAATTCTCCAGTGAAAAATGTAACTTTCTCTACAAGAGAAGTTTTGGATACAGGCAAAATACTGCAGATGCTGGAATCTGAAACAAAAACAGAAAATGTTAGAAAATCTCAGCAGGTCTGACAGCATCTGTGGAAAGACAACAAAACCAATGTTTCAAAGGTAATCTTTACTGGAAATGTTGGTTTTGTTCGCTCTTCAAAGGTTTTGTGCACAGTAGTTTAGACCTAGTATCTTAAAAGAGGTTGCATGGTGGCACAGTAGCTAGCCCTGCTGCCTCACAGTGCCAAGAACCCAGGTTTACTTTCAGCCTTGGGTGACTATCTATGTGGAGTTTGCATATTCTCCCAGTGCCTCTGGTGTTCTGATTTTCCCCCACAGTCCAAAGATGCGCAGGTTAGGTGGATTACCATGCTAAATTGCCTCTTAGTTTCCCAAGATGTATAGGTTGGGGCGTTGGATTACAAGATAGGGTGGGATTTGGGCCTGGATGGAATGCTCTTTTGAAGAGTTAGCACAGATGTGATGGGCCAAATGGCATCCTTCTGCACTGTGAGAGATCCTCTGATTCTATGTGAAGATAGCGGATCAGTTGTTTGCAGAAATCTCAAGATTCTAGAATGGCCCCTGCAGATTGGAAGGTAGCAAATCTGACACCAATGTCTCAAAAAGACAAGAGAGAGTAAATTAAGAAAATAGGTCAGTAAGCTTGACAATAATTGGAAAAAAATCCTACAATATATTATAACAGGCAGAAGGAAAATCACAATGATTAGGCAATCAATCAGGCAGTGTTATGAAAGTCATGTTTGACAAATCTTTTAATATTCTTTGAGTATGTAACTGGCAGAGTAGATAAAGCGGGAACTCATGGATGATTCATTTGTTTCACTATACTTGAATTTCCAGTAGTATTTGATAAGGTGCCACACAGGAAATTGTTAGAAGAGTGAAAGGGAATCTCATAGCAACTTGTAAAATTCCAGCCAGGGTAGATTCAAAAAGAAAATTCCCAATGGTGGGTGAGTCCAGAAATAGAGACCATTGTTTGAGGGTAAGGGATAAACTTTTTAGAGCTGAGGTGAGGAGAAATTTCTTCACCCAGAAGGTGGTGAATGTATGGAATTCACTACCAGAGAAAGTAGTTGAGGCCAAAACATTGTCCAATTTCAAGAAGAAATTAGATATGGCTCTTGACGCTAAAGGGATCAAGGGATATAGGGGGAAGGGGGATCAGGATATTGAATTTGATGATTGGCCATGATCAAAATGAATGGCAGAGTAGGCTCAAAGGAATGAATGGCCTATTCCTGTTCCTAGTATCTATGATTCTAAGAGACATTAAAACTTATTATACCACATCCAATATCTTGCTGGCAAGATAAGTTAATGAATTCAGATTAAGAGTTAAGTTTGGTTCCTACCTACACTGTGCTATTTAGTATTGCACCACATGGGGTTGGTGGGTACAGCAATGTAGTGGCAATATTACTGAACCAGTATTTCAGAACCCAGAACAATGCTCCAGAGACACCAGTTCAAATCTGAGCACTTGTGAAAATTAAATTCATTTAATCAATAAATGGAATTTAATCCTGACAAATGGAATTTAATCCTGATAAATGCGAGAAAGAATGTAGGGGAGAGTTATATGATAAAGGGTAGACCTATTGAGAGTATAGAAACACAGAGTGACCTGGGGGAGCAGGTGCACGGGTTTTTGAAGGTGGCAGAAAAGTGGAGAAGGTTGTGAAGAAAGCTCATGGTATGCTAGCCTTTATAGGAAGGAATATAGAGTACAAGAGCTGATGTTTAATGTTGCAGTTGTATAGAACATTGGTTAGATCTCATTTGGAATACTGTGTCCAGTTCTGGTCGCCCTACTACCGGAAGGACATGGAGACCTTGGAGAGAGTGCAGAAGAAGTTTACCAGGATGCTGCCTGGTATGAAAGGACTGGGTTACAAGGAAAGGTTAGGCAAACTGGAGCTGTTCTCTTTAGAAAGATGGAGACTGAGGGGAGATTTAATAGAGGCGTATAAGATTATGAAGGGTATAGACAGAGTAAACAGTGGTAAGCTTTTTCTTAGGTTGGAATCAAATATCACAAAGGGCCATGGGCTTAGGTTAAGGGGGGCAAGGTATAATTTGGATGTTAGAGGGAGGTTTTTCACACAGAGGGTTGTGGGGGTATGGAATGCACTGCCAAGTAAGGTGGTGGAGGCAGGCACACTGGAGTTATTTAAGAGATACTTAGATGGGCACATGAACAGAATGGGGATGGAGGGATATAGGAGACTGATTTAAATAGGGGTCATGAGCCTTGGGACGTTCCTGGAATTGCATAAGTTGTGCATGTTGTTAATGTATTTCTCTTTTATCCTTTGGTCTGCCTTGTTTTCCAACAAGGGGCATACATGCAATGGGTTTGAGAGGGTTGCTCTTGGATTTTTTGAGAGTAGCCTAGTGTTTCACATTGTTAGTGTACACTCAAACTGGACCAGCTGATGGGTAACATGACAGCTCAGTGACTATCACTGATGCTGTGCAGATACAGGGATTTGGGCCAGTGTCTGTGGGAGTTTGCACATTCTCCTCGTGCTTGCATGGGTTTTCTCCTAGTGCTCCAGTTTCCTCCCACACCCCAAAGGTGTGCTCTTAGGCTGATTGGCGAAACAAATTGTCCCTAAATTGTCTCCCCAATTTGGTTCCAATGCAGATTTCCAGAAACATGGACAAGGGTCATGGGTAGAAGCGGGAATGTTAAAATGGTGGCGCTGGCTTGTTGAGCCGAAAGGCCTGTTTCCTGTGCTGTGTTGTTCTTTGTTCTAAAATCTGGAATAAATAGCAAATAAATAATAATGCCGATCATGAAATATTACTTAGTCATAAAAACCCATCTGGTTCACTTGTGCCCTTCTGAGAAGGAAGTCTGGCATTCTTACCCAGTCTGGCCTACATGTGTGACATCGGAGCCTCAGCAAAGTAGCTGACCTTTAACTGATTCCTGAAATGGTTCAGCAAACCAATCGTTGTCCACGTGAATTGCGACTGTTCAAGAAAGTAGCTCCTTTCTAGGGTGGGCAACAAATGCTTTACATTGCACTCTATGATTGGCATAACTGATGTTTAGAAATGTCTGTTTGCTGATTTTCATTGCACTCTGTCAGCTGGCATAACTAGATGCCAGTGACACTCCCATCTCCAAGAATGGATAAAACAAAATATTGCGATTTGGCCACTGAGCTTTTGTTGAAGCCCTAAAGAATAAGTAAAAGTCATTATAATAAAAACTAAATAAAATGTCTTCAAAGAACAATCTGCTAAAGAAAGAACCATCAAAAAAGATAGGATCAAGGAAAAGGTCTATGTGTTTTCTTGGTTTCATTGTGTAATTCAACATTTCTCCTGTGCAATCCTTTTCTACTGCTACATTACTTATTTCCCAATACCCTAATAGGGATTTACTGTTTAACTACAGTAATGCAGTTGTTGGTCAATATTACACCGTTGCCTTGGTGCACAATGCCTCTAAGTCCAATAATTGCTCATGGGGGAGGAATTGGATACCCTGTTAATCTTATGGCATGTTGGCAGAAAATGAATACGTTGAGGTATTCAATCTGAATTGGAATTGAACTCTGATCCCAGATGTGAAAATACAACACATCTAATTGTATTGTTGTAATCCACAACAATACAATCCACAACTATCGGGTGTTATGTTAACATGGACTTCCTGCAGGTTGTCTAGGACACTGTAGCGTTATGCTGTTGTGGTTATTCTACAAGATATTAAATACAGTTTACGTGAGATTTTGTGACATAGGTATTAATCTTATGTTTACAGACAGGTAAGGCAAGTTTAAATGTAATAAACATTAAAAAGGTGTAAATATCCCAGTAATTTGGAACTGGGTTCAGAAGTGAGTTGAAGGAAAGGGGGAGTGGGGGATAATTGGCAAAAGAGTGGCAGAGAAACACTTTGGATCTCTACACTTTATAACTAGGGTGGCCTCACATCACTAACAGCATCCACCCAGTGGTGGCAGAAAGCCAATTAAAGGACTGTCCAATTCTTTGTTTTATGGTATTGCTCCGCATCTGAAGCAACTGTTCCTTGTCCTGGATCGAACTGCTGGGACCATGGATTTCCTATAACTTGATTCCTATAACTTGATTCTTGACATCTCACACATTCACAATATCTACCCCATCCTGTTTTCATGCACTTGCAGTTCTGAAGGCATTTCCTTCCCTCTCCCTTGCTCTTAAAGATACAGCAGCTGTCCCTTCTCCTGTCCCCTGCTTTTACGGCTCCAGCAGCACCCCATTATCAATGGATCTTATGAGTGTTCATTAAGTTTCTCCACAGAATTTGTCACCTTGGATAATTATGTTGCATCTTTCCATGCCACTACAGTTTCCCTGGAGATGAAGGAGCCCTGCAGTACATATGGCTTGCAGCTCACAGGAGGCAGGTGTACATTGGAAAGACCCAGTGCTTCCAACTTTACATGAGATTGGCAAATAATCAAAAGTAGACAGAGGCCTATCAGTATATCACACATGGTGCCTGCTGCTATTGAGAGTTCTGAGAATTAAGAAAATCAGTGCAACTTCTCCCTCATCATCTCCCTTTCTTTACATTGCTCTCATTGTGTCTAATCACTGTAGCTGCAATCTCACTGCAGTCACAATGCAGCTGTTGTCCTTTCTGTCAGTCTGGCGTCTGATTGATGCTCATCATTACTATTGTTGATGGTGAACACAGTGACTGCCTTCTAACTGGCTGCCTCCCTTGAAATAAAGCAGCAATGTGCCTGAAGTGCCTATGGCCAGGAATGGTATCTGGAAGAATCAGGGCAGCAGGCACATGAGAAAGCCATCACCTTCAAATTCCGGTCTAAGTTACACACAATCCTGACTTGGAACTATATTGCCCTCTCTTCATTGTTACTGGCTCAAAAACCTGCCATGCCTAGACTATACTGACTGCAGCAGACCGCTATTTTCTCAGGATGTTTACGGATGAGTAGCAAGTGCTGGACATGTCAGCAATGTTCACATCCCATGAAAGAGCACAAAACTATGCTTTCGAAGACTTCATTCGACAGTCCTTTAAATAATAGCCATGAAATGTGCAAGCCTTTATTTTTCTGTTACCTTGGTCTAAGGAAAGTAAAATATTTCCTTCCTCCCAATGAA
The DNA here is from genome assembly GCA_024679065.1 of Sphyrna mokarran. NCBI lineage: Eukaryota > Metazoa > Chordata > Chondrichthyes > Carcharhiniformes > Carcharhinidae > Sphyrna > Sphyrna mokarran. Next base: position 19,734,519 of record JAGIQG010000025.1, read on the forward strand.
TCATTTAGTTGCCATTAAATGGCCAAAGGAGTTTGCCTGGATAATCTGTTAGTCATTAACTGAATCTTAAAGAAAGTAGATTCTGACTATTAGGAAATGAGTCATGTATGGTAGAAGAGTGCAACGAGAGAAATTCCCACCAAGCAGAATAAACTCATTTGTGTCATTTGGTTACCGATGCAGCTGTATCTCTGTGCGCAATGGGAATATTTTAAGATTCGTGCTTTATAAGGTCATTGTGCTGTTTATCGGATTCTTAATTGCAGAATTGACATAATTATAGAATGACATTGAGAAACATTTCCTCAATGTTTTTATAAAGAACAAATTCTGATTGCAATTATTTTAAAATCCAAGGAAAATACTTAAGTTAATATATCAAAAACAAAATAGTTCTATTTTTGTCCGTATGAAACCAATAAATGCCACAGTTCCCCACTCCTTGCAGTTGTTGAATGATTCCAGATGAGGTATCCTGTCGACAATAGTGTACTTGGGAATAGATTGCGTTATAATTATTGACAACCAAAATTATAACAAAATGTTCATCACATTTACTCTGTTCTTGATCATAACTATGGCAAAATTGTGAACGAGAACTATCCCTTCTCATCCTTCTCAATCTGTGAAGTTCCTTGGGATATTTTACTCCATCAAATGTGCTTTATAAAAACAAGTTGTTGTCTGAATCTCTTTGATTTAAAATTCCACTAAGTCCCTCCTCAATCTTTCTACTGCTGTCCTTTATGATTTTTTTTTGGTCTGGATTCATACCAATGTCATAAAAAGCATCGATATTTAAGACCAAGAAAGTTTCTAATGACCCATGATGTTTTCTGCAGAGTCTTAAAACTGCACATCAGTTATACAGGAATGATTTGTTATAGATTTCTCACACATCCACGGCTCAATATAACTGCCTCACTAGACAGGTTTGGGTGCAAAAGCCATCTTTACTGTTTGACCCTTGTCATTTACTTTTAGAGTTTTAAACATATTTCCTATGCTGATGACTAAGGCTCAACAGAGTTTGACTTTTGACTCTGTAACAAAATAGCTTTTTGAATGTATGATAATGGCAGTAGGTGGTCTGGCCCTGGACTCGAGAGGATTAGTTTGATCTTGCAGCCTGCAAACTTCAGCAAAAAGATAAGTGTTTCCTTATTCAGCCTCTGAAAACTGTTTATGCTAAATGATATCATTGTTGATGTTATTGCCTGTCTTTGGAACCAGATTAATAACTGAAAAAAATAGCACAGGACAAAGGAGGGAAATATTCTTTAAAACAAAAATTCCAGCATTTAAATGGATTATTTGGTTGGATCTTCTGTGCTGTATTATTGGAATCTGGGGCTAGTGGAAAGACAAGGAAAATAAATTATTTTCTTAATGGAACTGTTCACAAAGTGATTTTCTCATAAAGCCAAGAATTTTATTATTAAGTGCTAAATTTGGAGGTCTTCAAACTACATTGCAATTCTCTTCCTGTACTAATGGTGCACTAAGGCAGACTTTCATTTGTTTCCATAGCTAGTAATCTTTGGAACAATTCACCTCTTCTGTCATCAGTAGCTTAAGGGGCAACACTCCACATCAAACATGGCTGACCAGGAGCATCTCCTGCTCTTACTTTTTGCCATTGGTATGTTTGGAAAGGTTTGCAGGTTGACAGACACAATGGCCAGAATTTTACCATCTCGTCCACCCCCAATTCCAGAGCGGCCTAGTAGGGGATTTTATGAGCCTTGCCTGAGCAAAGTTGTAAAATCCTGCTGAACCTGTTTGACCATATGTAGAAACATAGAAAATAGCAGACTGATCATCTAACTCAACAGCCTGATCCCACCTTCCCCCCATAGCCTTTGATCTTCTCCATCCCAGGCATCAAATCTGACTCATTCTTCTTTAGGCCTTACCTGCTTGCTGTGGGTAGCAAACTCCACAGGCTTACTACTCCCTGGGTTAAGAAATTTCTCTTCATCTCAGTCCTAAAAGGCTTTCCCCATATTGTTAAACCCAACTATCGACAGCATCTATCCTGTTTAGCCCTGCTGGAATTTTATGTATGCACCTTCCTTGGCCATTAAGTCATGGGGTGGGACTCAAACCTGGAGCTTCAAGCTCAGAGATGCTAACCATTGTGCCACAGGACTTCCTAAGTCTTCAAATGAAGGAAGGTATTTAGCTGATGTAGGAGGTGTGTTTGATGAATTTTTATTTATGAGCCAATGGTAAATATCACATGGCACAACTTTAATACTAAATTTATTATGTAAGAACTCCCACATAGATTATTATATGCTGACAATTTCCCTATCAACTTTTGATAGTCTGTCAAAACTCTGTGTTTTAAATTCAAAGGTATCTCCTATTTTTTAAGAATGTAGTTAGGTCAGATTTTTCTGCAGAAATAATGGTAAGGTTATCAAATTCCTTGTTCTTAATGTGGAAATTGAACAGCAATATCTAGCGACAGTACATGCATGGTTAAATGCAGAAACATAGAAGATAATCTGAGGGTGCTTTGTTTCTTCATCAGCTTCCCAAAAAATGTTGCTTTGCTATCACGCAGACCATTGAAATAGATTGAAATGCACGAAAATTTCTACCTGTTCTACTAAACAGGCCAAAAAAAAGCTTATTCTGCTCTTTACCTTTTGCCACAATTAGCACTCCTCATTCCTTAATGGCACAATTAATACCTGCTTTGTCAATTTCTCCTTTGCTCCCCCCATCCTGTTCTTTTGTTCTGCCCTACCTTCTCCACTCCCTTTCCAAATACATAATTCTATGCATTACTCTCTTGCTTCAGTTTTGTAGAACAGTCATTTAGACTTGAAATGTTAACTTCGTTTCTCTCCACTGCTGCCAGACCTGCTGAGTTTATAGGGCATTTTTTTTTATTTTAAAAAAGGTTTAGGCGAGTCTGGCATCTTTTAATGGTATAATTTAGTCTTAAGTAATACTGAACAGCTTCTCTGGCACTGAGGATTAACAAATGTTCTTAGCCTATATCCTCAATTAATAATGCTAAACAGTAATCAACTGGCTAATTTGTTCTGTGTAAAAAATGAGTATTACAATACAATCCATTGATTATTTTAATGATAAATGCTTTGGAATGCCATAGGGTCATGATAAGATACTCTCGTGCTTCAGTACATTGTGAACTAATCAAATAATGTTTCAAATTTTTAGAATCAAACAGTCTATTAAAATGGTCATTGTAAATCATGTGACCTTTGGTATTTTGCACTCCAGACAGTCCTGAGTTTAAGCAAATGACTAATTAAGTGTGAGCATCATGGCCAGCTGGAAATTCACAAATTCTTTTGTTTAAGGGTGGACTACGAACAATGGAACTATGATGTGGAGTTGCTGGTGTTGCACGGGATGGGCACAGTAAAGTCCCACAACACCAGATTAAAGTCCAATGGGTTTATCTGGAATCACGAGCTTTCAGAGTGCTGCTGCTTTACTCACTTGATGAAGGAGTGGTACTCTGAAAAGTCGTGCTACCAAATAAACCTGTTAGACTTTAACAGAACTACAGCATTCCAGGCAATTTGTCTTCCTTTTTCACCTGGGGCAAAAGAAACATTAATACTCAATGTCTGCTTGATGCATATACAAGAGATCCCATTAACCTTCCATTATAATATGATAGTTTTTAACCAAATGGACAGGATGAATTTCAAAGTGTCCAGAGACAACATTGGATGTGCAATCAACATGTCACCTTGCTTTGGACAAAGGATTTTTGAACTTACACAAGCCACATGATGATCAAAACCATGTTTTCTGTCAGCTTTTAAAATAGCAAAAGCAGAATACTGAGGTTGAGCTTCACCAAAGACAAACAGAGATGTCATCAAATCAGCTGCAAGTCAACTACTCAGCCAAGATAATTAACAGCAATGCCTTGAAGTTGGGAAGAAGGACTCTGATCAGCCTATTCATCTGAGAGCTAACATCCTGGAAATTCAAGTACAAGAAACCTCACAACTTACTGAGAATTCTCTGCTTGCCGTGCTTTTAGTTCAATTCAAAGTATCAACCCATCTAAGAAACTACAGGTCTACCGCAAAAAAGAGATTGAGACAATTATACTTCGTAATATTGCTTTTTCTCACATTCATATTTGTATGTGTGATGTGCGTGGGTGAGTCCAGTGAATGAAACATTGCATTTTTAAACTCTGGGGTGATATGGGATAGTAAATAACCCTTACTTTAAAACTCAAAAAAAAGCTTGCGGTTGAAATTATTTTAATTGGGCCAAAGCTTTGAGGGTAAGAAAATACATGTACTTCATACATAAAAGCCATTGATCACAGGCAGTAAGAGAACGCAAGTAATTTGTCTGTATAATATGATTGCAAGAACTATACGTGCAAACAGGATACATCTGATTGTAACATGTTTCCCATTTATGGTATTATGCATGGCACTGTATGCAATTTGAGATTTTTGAGAAATCCTGAAGTACAGGATTTTCCTTTAAGTTAATCTTCAACATGTTATTTAAATTAAAATATGAACTAGTAATAGTAACCTGAAGAATGCCAGGTGTTGTTAAATGTGACATTATTTCTGACCAGTTTCCTCATTCTCCAAATTGGCAAAGCAGCATCTTACAATTTCAGTCAACTGTGTGGACATAGAATGAGAAATGAATGGTTAAGTATTTGCATCTTAAATACAGAAAATGTCAGCTGTAACTATTAGTGAATGCAGAGTATTCAATAAGTAAGATAATCTCTTATATTAAGTTAAGATTGATGTGTATTTCCAAGCTTTAAAGGTAATAAATCATTGTAAACTTTAACGCATTTATGCAGTTGTTATATATCTGTAAATTTTGAAATTTGTGTCGGGACAGAACACATGATATGTTTGATTTCTCTGTAATTTAAGAAGAATTCTAATTATACGGACATGACTTTTAGGGAGTATAATAAATTTTAAGACAAATTATTGTTGTTTAGCTGCTAGTTACTCTTTAATCTCTTATTGCATTCTTAAAATCCTTTTAAAAAACTTATTGAATGCATGCATGCTGAAGATTAATATCAACAGAATTCCTATATGACTGTACGTTGATGTATAGGACCCATGCTGATAACATAATCACCTTTATTTTCTTAAACTTTAGAAATGTTACTGTATTGGACACAAGTTCTGGAAGCAGCAAGATCTGGAACAAGTCAAAAGAATTATTCGAACATCTGACACATCTGTGTAAATCAATGCTAGATGATTAATGGTGTGTCAAAATTAATCCTATTGTGATCTGGCAAACATTTTAATAATTTCTTAAAGTATGCGTTAACATTACAAATTATACCGCCAATGTTATAATGGGAAAAAGTAACATTTTATATAAAAACACCAGCATGATATTTAATGCAGCCAGTAATATTTTTGCTGCTGATCCTTTGATCCATGTCTTCTTGGATTCTCTTACTATAAGGGTCAGAAATTTGGGATAAGCTAGACTATGGACAGTTTCATTTACTTCTGCAAGAAGTTCTTTAGAATGCAATGGGCTATCCTTTCCCACTTGAACAAAACTAAAGAAAACTATCACTTGAAGATTCAAGTCTAAAATCAGGCTGGGGATTCTTTTTGAGATTCATCCTTTTTTCATTCATAAATATGAGGCAATAGAAGTTGAAGATGAGTTGAATCACTGGCAACCATGCACCTTCTCCAAAGAGCTCAATGCTTTCCATGCTCGTTTTGAGCAAGTGGTCAGCGAGAGGATGTCATTTGCCCCATCGAGCTCAGTTGAGCCGGTATCCAAGGTCACCATTGCAGACACCAGATAGGCTTTCTTGAAAGTTAGCCAACGTAAAGGGACTAACGCAGATGGAGTACTTGAACATTCATATCCTGAGCAGACCAGCTGATGAGGTATTTGCAGACATCTTCAACCTATCTAATCTAAGGTCCGTATCTGCTTCAAGAAGATATGCACCATCCATGTACCAAAGAAAAGCCAAAAGCAGTGTGCCTTAATGACTACTGGTGATTCTTACATCCATCATCATGAATTGCTTCAAAATATTAGTCATGGCACACATCAACTATGTTTTCCTAGATTGCCCTGGACTCACTACTGTTCACCTTTTGCCTTAACAGGTCCACAGCAGATGCCATTTCCATAATCATACACTAAATGTCGGAACACTTGGATGAAAGAACACATATGTCAGACTCCTTTTTATTGACTGCAGCTCAGCCTTCAATACCATTATCCTAGGGCTTGGCTGGATAATGGATCTTCTTAACTCACAGACCACAATCAGGAAGGATAGGCAACAACACTTCCTCCTTGATCATCCTCAACACTGGTGCCCCACAAGTCTATGTCCTCAGCCCCTTATTCCACTCCTTATATTCCTATGACTGCATGGCCAAATTTTGCTCCAACACCATTTTCAAGTTTGTTGATGACACCACTGTTGTGGGTCAGATCTCAGAGACGGAGCACAGGAAGGTGATAAAATGGTGCAATGACAATAGTCTCTCCTCAATGTCAGTAAACTGAAAGAGATAATCATCGACTTCAGGAAATGTGATGGAAGACATGCCCCTGTCTACACCAATGGTGATGAAGTGGAGATGAACGGGAGCTTCAAATTTCTAGATGCTCAGATCACCAACAATCTGTTCTCGTCCCTCCATGTTGATGCTATAGTTATAAAAGCTCACCAACATCTCTATTTTCTCAGGCTAAGGAAATTCAGCATGCCCATCATGATTCTCACCAATTTTTACAGATGCATCATAGAAAATATCCTTTCCAGGTTTATCACAGTTTGAAATGGTTCCTGCTCTGACCAAGACTGCAAGAAACTGCAAGGAGTTGGGAACACAGTCCAGTCCATCATGCAAACCAGCCTCCAATCCATTGACCCTATCTACACTTCCTGCTGCCTCGAGAAAGCAGCCAGCATGATCGTGGATCCCACGCACTCTCGGACATTCTCTCTTCCACCTTCTTCCATCAAGAAAAAGATACAAAAGTCTGAAAGCATGTGCCAATTGACTCAAGAGCAGCTTCTTCACTGTTGCCATCAGACTTTTGAATGGTCCTATCACATACTAATCTGATCTTTCTCATCATCCTATAGGTAACTGCAACACTATATTCGACACACTATTGTTTCCATTTCCCCTATATACTCTATGAACAGTATGCTTTGCTTATATAGCTTGCAAGAAGTGATACTTTACACTATATGTCAAAACATTTGACAATAATAAATCAATTGAATTGAATTGAATTCACTTTGGTTGTCTGCAATCTCAGACCATATTGAGCCAGACTGTAAGCTAGTCATCCTTGATCCCAAGGGACTACCCAAGAAGAAGAGCAAGAATGGCAGGAGGGAGGGGGGGTGGTGTGGGGGAAGAAGAAGAAGAATTTTAATTCACAATCATATGTGCAATTAATTCAAAGTTGTAGAAAATTGTAACTTCTTGTAGAGAATTATTTGAACTCACAGCCAGCAATGACATAGCAAACAATGTCTCAGAGAATACTGAGTCCTAAAGTTTTCAACACAAATAATGGGAAAATAGTCAATATTTCCATAAGAAAAGAACTAATCCTTATGCGCATAATTAAAATACAATGGTCACCATGGTACTATATTAACAAATAATATATTTCTTTGTTAGGGCAGACTTAATGTACTTGTACTGAAGAGTGCTGTTCTATGTAACCAGCCAATACTAAACAAATATTGTATCTAAGCAGGTAATTGTAAAAGGTCATAGCCCATGTTACACAGTATGTAATGCTATAGATACTTTCTTTGCCTGTTATCACATTGCATACGTAGTGGCTAAGTTCAATAATTGCTTTGAATTTTTTGTCTGTCCAAAGTGTGTGACATTTTGAATTTAAATGTATTTATATTAATAAACATCACACTGTTCAAACATCATGAAGCAACAGCAACACTTGCAGTGGATATTTCCAGGTACATTCTCTGTAGTCAAATAAAAACTGCTGCGTTAAACTTTTGTATATAAGTTTATTAAAATGTAATCTTTATACTTCACTGTGACAGTGAATGGAAGAAGAAACTATTTATGCAGCCAGTTGTTAAGATTTGTAATGCAGTAACTAATAGGGCGTGAAAAAAGCTTAAGTAGCAAGTTCCAAAAAGGAATTGGATAAATACTTGACAATGTTGAGATTGCAGGAAACAATTGAAAGAACAGCACCTTATCTTCTGATTATGCACTTTACAGCTTTCTGGATTCAGCATTAAGTTTAACAATTTCAGACTGCATTGTGGGGAAGGGATGGCATAGCAGTATTTTCACCGGACTAGTAATCCAGAGATCCAGGGTAAAATCTGTGGACTTGGGTTCAAATCCTGCCAGATGGTGAAATTTGGATTCAATAACAAAATCTGGAACTAAAAGTTCACTGATGGTCATGAAACTATTGTTGTAAAATCCCATTGGCTCACTAATGTGAAGCAAATCTGCACTCTGACTGGTCTGGCCTATACGTGACTCATGATCCACAACAATATAGTTGACTCACAAATGCTCTCTAAAATGAACGGATAGGGATAGGCAATAAATGTTGGCTCTACCAGTGACACCCACATCCCATAAATGAACTTCATTGCAGTGTTAACATAAGCCTACTTGTGACACTAATAAATAAACTTACAAAAAATGAATTAAAAATACTCTCTATTTTGATTTCTCTCCTGCCCTTTAAGTGCTATGTCTTGTTCTTATGTTTTTGTTTTCACACAAAGCTGATCTTTATACTGCCATTAACGTCTACTTTAGCCCAAAAATTTATTTACTTACTCCAATTTAATTTCCATTACCACTTCTTTAGCTTTTTGATCCATGACAGGCTGAATTTTGCAGCCATTTACATAAATGGGATTCTGCGGTTCTTCTGCAGCGAATGGAGATTTGGCTTACAGTAGCGGAGTGGTGTGAATGGCTGGAATTTTCTGATTGATATCTTTATCATTTAATCTCCCTTGTCCTCTAACCTATCCCTGATCCCTGATCAGGTCCTTGTTGGTTACGGGTGTGGTTCCGGAGGACTGGAGGATAGCGAATGTGGTCCCATTGTTTAAGAAGGGGAAGAGAGACCTTCCTGGGAATTATAGGCCAGTGAGTCTTCCTTCTGTTGTGGGCAAGGTATTGGAGAGAATTATTAGGGATAGGATTTATAGTTATTTAGAGAGAAATGAATTGATTGGGGATAGTCAGCATGGTTTCGTGAAGGGTAGGTCATGCCTTACTAACCTCATTGAGTTTTTTGAGAAAGTGACCAGAGAGGTGGATGGGGGTAAGGCGGTTGATGTAGTATATATGGACTTTAGTAAGGCGTTTGATAAGGTGGCCCATGGAAGACTTCTACAGAAAATGCAGATGTGTGGAATAGAGGGTGATTTAGCTAATTGGATTAGGAATTGGCTAGCAGATAGAAGACAGAGGGTGGTGGTTGATGGGAGATATTCATCGTGGAGTTCGGTGACAAGTGGTGTACCTCAGGGGTCTGTTTTGGGGCCCCTGCTGTTTGTAATTTTTATAAATGATCTGGATGAGGGTATTGAGGGATGGATCAGTAAATTTGCAGATGATACTAAAGTTGGTGGAGTGGTAGATAGTGAAGAGGGGTGTTTTAGTTTACAGAGTGACTTGGACAAGTTGCAGAGCTGGGCCGAGAGGTGGCAAATGGAGTTTAATGTGGAAAAGTGTGAGGTAATGCACTTTGGCAGGAACAATAAATGTGTAGAGTATAGGGCTAATGGTAGGGCTCTTAATAGTGTTGAGGAACAGAAGGATCTTGGTGTATGTGTCAATAGATCCCTGAAAGTAGGCAGTCAAGTGGATAAAGTTGTTAAGAAGGCATATGGAGTCTTAGCTTTTATTGGTAGGGGGATTGAATTTAGGAGCCGCAGCATCATGTTGCAACTGTACAAAACTCTAGTGCGGCCGCACTTGGAGTATTGTGTGCAGTTCTGGTCGCCACATTATAAGAAAGATGTGGAGGCATTGGAGAGGGTACAGAGGAGGTTTACCAGGATGTTGCCTGGTATGGAGGGCAGGTCCTATGAAGAGAGGTTGAAGGATTTGAGGTTGTTTTCGTTAGAAAGGAGGCGGCTAAGAGGGGATCTTATTGAAGCATATAAGATGATTAGAGGTTTAGATAGGGTGGACAGTGATAGCCTTTTTCCTAGGATGGAGAAAGCTAGCACGAGGGGACACAGCTTTAAATTAAGGGGTATGAGTTATAGGACGGATATCAGAGGTAGGTTCTTTACTCAAAGAGTGATTAGGGAGTGGAATGCCCTGCCTGCAGCTGTTGTAGATGCGCCAAGTTTGGTGGCGTTTAAGAGGTTAGTTGATAAGTATATGGAAGAGAAGGGAATGGTTTAGTTTGGAGGGGCATTGCTTTTTATTTTGGTCGGCACAACATCGAAGGCCGAAGGGCCTGTTCTGTGCTGTATTGTTCTATGTTCTATGTTCTATGTTCTTTTGATCCACCCGACCCCTTTCTTTTTCAACAACATAAAACCAAACACATTTCCAACTTGCTTCAGTTCCAAAGGGTCTTATGAGACCCAAAATGTTACCTCTGGTTGGAATTTTACCCACATGTCCACAAAGGTTTAGACAATCCCACCCGAGGCCAATGGAGAATGCCTTTCTCTGACCCTTGCCCATCCCTGGAATCCGGTAAAATTCCGGCCTGTTTCTGTTGTGGTAGGGAAATTATTGGAGAGGATTCTTCAAAACAGGATTTATTCCCCTAGGAAATAAGTGGACATATTAGTGAGAAGCAAAATGGTTTTGTGAAAAGGAGGACGTGTCTCACAAACGATCAAGTTTTTCGAGGAAGTGAGGAAGATGAGTGATGAGGAAAGGACAGTGGATGTTGTCTGCATGGACTTCAGTAAGGCCTTTGACAAGATCCCTCATGGTGCAGAAGGTGAAGTTGTGTGGGATCAGAGATGAGCTGGCAAGGTGGATACAAAACTGGCTCAGTCAGAGAAGACAGAGGGTAGCAGTGGAAGGGTATGTTTTTGAATGGAAGGCTGTGACAAGTGGTATTCTTCAGGGATCAGTGCTGGGATCTTTGCTGTCTGTAATATATTTAAATGATTTGGAGGAAAATATGACTGGATTGATCAGTTAGTTTGTGGACAACACAAGGGTTGGTGGATTTGCAGATAGCAATGAGGACCATCAGAGGATACAGCAGGATATAGATCAGTTGGAAACTTGGGCAGAGAGATGGCAGATGGAGTTTGATCTGGACAAATGTGAAGGTCTAATAAAGATAGGAAATATACAATAAATGGCAGAACCCTTAAGAGTATTGATAAGCAAAGGAGTCTGGGTGTACAGGTGCACAGGTCACTGAAAGTAGCCATGCAGTTGAGAAGGTAGTCAAAAATGGCATGCTTTCCTTCATTGGCTGGGGTATTGAGTTTAAAAATTGGCAAGTCATGTTGTAGCTTTATAGAACCTTAGTTAGGCTGCTCTTAGAATATAGTGTTCAGTTCTGGTCGCCACACTACCAAAAGGATGTGGAGGTTTTGGAAAGGACACAGAAAAGATTTACCAGGATGTTGCCTGATATGGAGGGCATTATCTACGAGGAGAAGTGGGAGAAACTTGGTTTGTTATCATTGGAGCAACGGAGGTTGAGGGGAGACCTGATAGAAGTCTACAAGATTATGAGAGGCATGAACAGAGTGCATAGTCAGAAGCTTTTTCCCGGGGGGAAGAGTCAGTTACTCGGGGACATAGATTTAAAGTGTGAGGGGCAAAATGTAAAGGAGATGTATAAGGCAGATTTTTTACACAGAGAGTAGTGGGTGCTTGGAATTCATTGCCTGGGAAGATAGTAGAAGCGGATGCGGTAGTTGCTTTTAAGGGACATTGTGCCGAATACATGAATAGGTTGGGATTAGAAGCATATGGCCCCCGGAAGGGTAGGGGGTTTTAGTTAAATCGGGCAGCATTGTTGGTGCAGTGTTGGAGGGCCGAAGATCCTGTTCCTGTGCTGTAATTTTCTTAGTTCTTTGTTCTCTATCCATGGATACTGTCAGATTTGCTGAGTTTTTCAGCACTTTCTGTTTTTATTGTAGGGATTGCAGAATTATGGAGAAAACCTGCAAAGTGGAATAATTGCTTTCAAAGAGCTGGCACAGGGAGGCTGGGCTGAGTTGCCTTTGATGCTGGATAATTTTGTTAATTCTAATTTAACATGAGAACTTGGAAAATGTTCAGCTCACATTTCACATATACGAAGATTATAAAGTCTTTTATTTCAGCTTGTATTTGGAATCTTCATATGATAGAATACTAATTCAGAATTTGACAGATGATATTTTAAACTGGTTAGGGTAAGGCAATGACCATTCCTCTGTAAAAAATTGCAATAGCAAAGGGACTTATGTGCACTGAAGCTGATGCATAAAATGTGCATATAATTGATTGATCACATGCATGGTTCTTAAGTTTCCTTTAGCAACCTGGAACTGCCATAATCATCATTTTGTTAACTTTGTTTGCCTACTCAAGTTAGAGCATGAAAGAAGACAAACTTATTTTAAGACAAATTTATTTTAAGAATTTAAATTTATTTAAATTTGTGGATTTAACTAAAATAAGTTGTTTGTAACTTATATGTTTAAGGTAAGCTTAGGATTCCAAAATGCCTTCTGAACTTGACAATCAACATATTGCTGAATAATTTCACATTGCACTTCACATAAGAGACAATATTTTTCATAACATCTGTGCACCATAAGCACATCTTTCAAACCATTTTTCAGTTTATTAAGAAAGTGGAGCTATCATAAGAATCATTCAGTTTGGCTGAAGTGCAAGTATTTTCCTCTGTAAATGCAGAAATCACTTGTTCAACATATTGGGAAGGATTTTCTAGCTGGACTTACCTCAAAACTGGAAAATCCGTCCTGAGGTCAATAGACCTTTCCATGGTCCATCCTTTGCCCGTCAGAATTCCCATGGTAGACAGAATGGGAAAAGTTGCCCCATTATTTAATGCAAATGCATTTTATATCTCAAAGCACAAAGTTAAGTATTTCTATTATGGATAGTTAGCAGGTCCACTGGCATCTTGCATTTAGAAGACAGAATGCTCTGGTGAGGCCTCTAACTCAATGAATTTTGTTTACTTTGGCTTCAATACTCATGTATTGAAAGTGTGAAATAGAGAACTTTATTTGAAAAAATATCAAGAATAGTGCCTGGTTATCCAGTAGTGTTAACTGTTTCTTTTTCCACTCACAGCAAAGAAAACTTAATTTGTCTTCCAGATTTACTAACAAATTCATTTATATTCTTGAAATATTTTATCAGCTTGTACTGCATGCTGCAGGGCACAAGTCCAGAGTGTAATGGGGTGCTCTCCACTTGCCTGGATGAGTATGACTCCAACTATTCTCAAGAAGTTCATCATCATCCAGCACAAAGCAGCCCGTTAATCAACATCCCATCCCCCAAACTAAGCATTCATTCCCTCCACCACCACACGGTTGCAGCAATGCATACACATGCAAATTGCACTGCAGCAACTAACCATACTCCTTTAATAGCTCCGTGACTTCTGCCACCTAACAGGAAGGGTGAGTAGATGCATGGGAAGACCGCAAGTTCCCCTCCAAGCTGTATACGACCTTGGCTTGAAACTATATGGTTATTCTTTTGTTGTCACTGTTAGAGTGGGCATTAAATGCTGGCCTTACCTATGACACCCATGTGCTATGAAAGAATTAAAAAACATTTTTTCTTTCTCACAATTCCATTACATAGCAAAAGATAACAACACATCTTCTTGATGAGCAATACTTCTTTCCTTACAAGTATATCTTGGAATGTGGATCTGCTTGGTTGTGGAACCTAAACACACTCCAAATGGGATTTGTTCCACGAATATACATGCCTGAGCTGGGAGCAGTGACAGCTGGGTTAATATAACACATAGACCAAAAATGTAATCATCATAATTCAATGGAAGCCTGTAATCAACATTGGATCCACAACAAATCACTGCAAAATGCAACAGAAAAGTAACTTAATAATGGCTGTGAGACCCGAAAATGACTGAAGTTTACCGGAATATACAGGGAGCCAGCAGTATACATTTTCTATTACTAATCCGTGCCACCTGGCAATTTCTGTAGCAAATTAAGGAATTCCATAGATGATACAGAAGCAATGGAATTTCAGAATTTCAAAAATCACTGATTTTTTTTTGCAAGGCATTTGAGATTTTGAAATGTTCCTAATCTCTGTACTGGCCCTTCCTCATTGATTTGGAATGTTTCATCCTGCACCAGATGATAGGAGCAGGAAAGTGCTCTTTCACGTGATGGCAATGTATTGTTTTCTCAATCCAACTGCTGGGCCCAATTGCTACTTTTATTTCTCTGCTTCACCAATGAAAAGCTCATGTCAGTAAACACTGTTTTTCCCATTCTCTGGTTAGGATTGACAGCAGATGACTGGCATGACCTCAGTAAAATTCCAGCCCTTGCTAACTGAATAATTCTAGGAAATTTCAATCTAGTTAAAACCATCATTGGCATAAAACTAAGTTTAAATTTACTACTAATTTGGAAACCTCATTGAGCTGGACTGTGATGAATGCAGGAACCCTGCTTTATTTGCATTTGCCAGATGTATTTTTTGGGATTCTTTGCGGTTACCCTCACTCTGTGGCAAAGTTCTACAACTGGCAACATTGTGACGATGTGCATTGGGTTATTAAATGTCTCTCCCTAAACTATATACATTTAATTGTTTCAACCTGTGTTGTATTGATGTAAACAAAAAAATGGACACTGGAAATTTGAAATAAAAACCAGAAAATGCTGGAAATACATTACAAGTCAGGCAGGATCTGGGATGTGGGGAACAGAGTTAACGGGGTAAATTTTCAGGTTCTGCCCGTCGTGGGAATTATCGCAGGTGGGATTTGATGGACAATTGAAAGGTCCATTGACTTTGTGCAGGGAAGTTGGAATTTCCCATCCAGAGGCAGGTGGGACCAGAAAATCCTGCCCAATGTTTTAATTCAAGAAACAAAGAACAGCCCTCCAACCTGCACCGACCAGGCTGCCCGACAGAACTAAAACCCCCCATTCTTCCGGAGACCATATTCTTCTATTCCCATCCTATTCACGTATTTATCAAGGTGCCTCTTAAAAGTCACTATCGAATCAGGTTTTATTACTTCCTCTGGCAACAAGATCCAGGCGTCCACCACCCTCTGTGCAAAAAACTTGAAAAATTCAATGATTTTTCAGAACCAGAACACATTTCTAATTTTTATTCTACAACTTGTCTAGTTCTGATGGAAGGTTATTAACCTGAAATGTTAACTTAATTAAGGGCTACTTAAGAACCTTATCTCACAAGTGCTGATCTGGACTTCCTGCAATCCCAGCAGTGGCCATCACAACTTGTGGTGCTGCTGGTATTGAAGTGCTGCTGATTGGCCATCAGTACTTGGAAGTAGGCCTCTTCTGATAGGCAGTGACCTGCCAGACTGAAGTTTAAATCCATTGGGACTCCTGCATATGGTCATGGCAGGTCTATCACAATGGATGAGACCAATACTGGGGTCATTAAAATCAGTACTTAAGTCCAGGCTTGTGATTTCTCAGTTTTTAAACCAGTATGATTTGTTAATGAGTGGAACACTTTATGCTCCCCCCATTATTATTTATTCCATCACAGGGTTTGAGATTCACTGGCTAGATCAGCTAGTGATTCTCCCGCATGATACTCTCTTGAAGGGTAGATAAAAAAATCAGGAGAAGTACTTCTGATCCAGTCCACTGTGCTTCATATTGGTCTGTTCTGGAATGTAGAAGCAAAGGCTAATTTAGGCTATTAAAGCTACTCATATCAAGAAAAATGAATGGCGTTAAAGCATCCTCTCAATGAAGGTAAGTACCTCTTTAAAAAATCATTTGCACAGAGATGACAGCCAAAACTTAAAAAAGACTGAAATACAGACTTCATTAATTTACTGATCCATTCCAGTTATTTCATTTCATTGGATCTGTATTTCACTCTTAACTCAAGGTAATGATCACAGCATATGGTCTGAAATGGCCTACAAAAATAGGTTGAACCTTTGGACAATCATCCACAGACTGAATGGAACGACTGAAATTAAATCTAAATGAGTGATGTAGTTATAAGTTTCTCATTAAAAACAAAATGCATACTGATCTGTCAAGTTTGATTTATTAAAAATAAATCCCACAATTTAGAACAGATTGACCTAGATAACTAAATACACATGTTCAATTGAATCTGCAAACTTTGTACTTTAGAAGGAGTTAGACATCTAGGGTATTTTTAATTAAGGATAGCACTGCAGCTCTTCCCCATAGCAATTTTACAGATATAGGAAATATTCTTAAAGCAAGTTTATATATAGAATTATAGAATCCTTACAGTGCAGAAGGAGGCTATTCAATCCATTGAATCTGCACTAACTCTCTGACAGATCATCCCACTCAGGTCCTATCTCCATAACTCCACAGATATATCCCAATAATCCCCCTAATCCATGCACTAAGGGGCAATCTATGGGCTTGGCCAATCTATCTAACCTGCACTACCTAATCTATCTAATCTTTGGACTGCGGGAGGAAACCAGAGCACCCAGAGGAAACCATGTGGAACACAGAGAGCCATCCGGGTTTCTGGAAGTATGAAACAGCAGTGTTAGCCACTGCATATGTGCCGATTATTCCACCCTGAGTTTCTGGAGTTTCTAACTAAATGGCAGTTTATCAACGTGTGAACTACACTAAAACTTCTGGAAGAAAAGAAACTCAATTACATTGTCACAAAAAAATTGCCTAGAATTTAAAAAAATTTTTTAAGAAGCCTAAATGGTCTCATTCTTTAATATTCTAAACTGGTTGCTAAGAGTGGTAAAATGGCCTGAAATCAGTGCCGAGCTGATAATCAAATTGAAATAAACATGTCACTATAATTAGCAAGCCTGGGATGGTATTCTCCAGGGGAGTCGGGGCTTGTCATAGAGGAGGGTGCGGTCAGGACTGATGGGACTGTTGGGAGTTTGGGGCTAGCCAGGAATGGGCGATGCTGGTCATGGGAAGGAGTGAGGGTTGGGGTTGGGTATTAGATGGAGGTGAGTCATGGCTGCCGGGCAGAGGAGGGGGTAAAGGCTGGTCACTGTTGGGTGGGGGTGCGGGACTGACAGGACTGTCATGGAGATGGGCGCCGGTCATGTGGGGGACAGGAGGCTGAGCTTGAATATCAGTGTGGGGAGTCAGGGCTACCGGGAAGGAGGGGGGGATGTCGGGTCTGGTCATGGGGATGTTGTGACTGACAGGACTGACACAGCTGGCCAGAGGGTGTTGGGGAGGTGATTATAGGGACTGGCCTGGTGGGTTTGGGAGACTAGCAATCGGGTGACTTGCTCAGCCCCACCCACGAAGGTAGCCATTACTCATCCCACCTAATACCCAACCCCCACCACTACTTCCTTCCATGACTGACCTTCTGAGGTAGAATTGGCCCCTTGCCCTACTTTGCAGAGTGAATCACACTGAGGCATTCTTGGTGCTCAGAGTGTCGGAAATTTATTCTGGAAATCACACTAAAAAAAAGACAGGATTACTCCTGTTTTCCTGCACATTGGGAACTTAAAATTTTTTTGGGAGAATCCCAGCCAACAATCAGGCATTGTTTGAAGGGTGTGCAACTCTGAAAAAAAGTTCTTAAAATATGCAGAGGCTTTGAGTTGTTGTTTGCCAGTGAATGTAGATGGCATGCAATCTGGTCATGTAGTGCAGTTTCAGTCAATGGGTGGGAGTCAAATAGCTTCCAAATGATGTCTGGAGTCAGACAGGGCTACCCTCTCTCCTCTGTCCTTTTTGTGTGTTGCATTTAACCCTTTGCCAAGGCCCTCAGAAGTGACCCAGGCATCAAAGGGGTGACAATCCCAGGCAGCGGAGGCATGCAGGTCAAAACCTCCCTGTACATGGACGACATAGCTGTCTTCTCCTCAGACCCCTCGTCTGTTCGCAGGCTCCTCCAGGTCTGTGAGCAGTTCGAGCTGGCCTCGGGAGCCAAAGTCAACCAGGGTAAGAGCAAGGCCATGTTCTTTGGGAATTGGACAGACAAATCCTTTGTCCCCTTCACCGTCAAAGCACTTGAAGGTGCTGGGGATATGGTTTGGAGTGGCAGGGGCATGCACCAAAAACTTGGACAAGTACATCGCGAAAGCCAGGCAGAAACTGGGCTTGTGGGAGGAATGCTCTCTCTCCAATGACAGGAAAAAAACTGGTGATCCGGTGCGAGGTGCTGTCCATGTTGTTGTACGTGGGGCAGGTGTGACCTATCCCCAGATCCTGCGCTGCACTAGTGACGCAGGCCATTTTTAAGTTTATCTGAAGATCAAAGATGGATCGTGTCCGGAGGGAGGCGATGCACAAATCTCCAGAGAACGGAGGGAAAAACGTTCCCAACGCTGCCTTCATCCTGATAGCCACCTTCATGTGTGGCTGCATCAAGGTGTGCGTAGATCCTCAGTACACTAATAGCAAGTGCCGCTACTTTTTGAGGTTCTGTCTATCCCAAGTGTTGCGAAGAATGTGTCTGGCCACACTGCCGCAGAACGCTCTGAGTAGTTGGACCATACCGCAGCACCAATCCTTTGTGGAGAAATTTTTTCACAAACACACCTTTGACCACATTGCGATTAAGCAGTGGTCAGCATGAAACGTCCTTGCGGCCCTGAGAGAAAAGGAGATGGCGGATCCTGTTGGATGGTTCCCTGAGCGGACTTGTCAGGGTCATGTGGCAGAATGCCTCATCACCAGAACTTACAAACAAGCACCAAGATCTGACTTGGTTGGTGGTGAGAAGGGCACTCCCCAACAGATCCTTTATGCACGCTCAAGGTCTCAACAGCACCGCACGCTGCCCTCGAAGCAGCTGTGGGGCTGATGATTTGGTCGTGCACCTTCTTGTGGAATGTGCCTTTGCAAAGAAGGTCTGGAGGGAGATGCAGTAGTATTTGTTGAGGTTCGTCCTGAGCAGCTCAGTGATGCAGGACTCTGTGCTTTACGGGCTGTTTCCAGGGACGCACACTGGGACAAATATCAGTTGCTGCTGAAAGGTCATTAACTCGATGAAGGACGCACTTTGGTCCACCTGAAACTTACTGATCTTCCAGTTGAAAGAACTGTCCTCGACTGAATGTTGCAGACTGGCACATTCCAAGGTCCAGGACTACATGCTGAGGGATGCACTGAAGGTGCAAAGGCACAATGGGGAAAGACCACACTACAAGGCCTTTTAATGGAGGCAGACTGAGGGCCCAGGAACTGCAGAATACCCTCAACCTGCATAACTGTGTGCCAATCTGAGCAACAATGGCACACAGTAATTTTTGAGCTATGTGTATAATTTAAGTATTGAAATGGAAAAGCTGTAAATTGTATAGAATTGTAAAAATGTTTTATTCTGCACTGTTTGCCATTTGCAGACATGTATACTTGCAATGTTTTAGTTGAAAATTTTATGGATCTGTTCTTATTGAAGTGAAATAACTGTAATCTGTACAGAACTGTAAAAATGTTTCATTCAGCACTGTTTGCAATTTATTGACATGTAGACTTACAATGTTTTAAACGAGATTTAAAAAAAAAGTACATTTTTGGAAAAAAAAAATCTGATCATGAACATGCTGCCAAAGTTTAGTTCCAGCATGTTTTTCTCCATAGATGGCCGGGGGGCAAGAACAGCCTTGGGTTTTGATGATGAATCCCTCTATGCTCTCCCCGAGGCTGTCTCCATGAGGCATGAGGTCCTAATGTTAGCAGCCAGGAAAGGAGACCTCCTTCTGTAACTCATTTAGCCTGGGAGGAGGTGGCCACGGAAGTCAGCAGCATGGGCATTGTGCCTCAAGCCTGAAGCTAATATAGGAATAAACTGAGTCATCCCTTGAGATAGGCAAGGATGAATATGTCCCATTGTATTATTGTGGCATAAGCTAAAGGGAAGGTTTGAAAATGCTGGAGGCTTTTAGGACGTACTGGGACCCAAGCAGCATTATGCAGCAATACCATTGTTTGTGGCCCTCATGCCTTTATGGAGATATCTTCATTATTCCAGGGACAGGGGGCAGGCCTTAGACATGAGGAAAGTTCATAGCAACATGTCTGCTAATTGCTGTGCAGATTCCTCTCTTACTTGGCTTTGGGTTGAAATTAAATTACCTCAAAGTGACAATCATTGCAATGCTACAACTAATTTCAGGAAATACACATTTATACTTCAAGAGAAAGAAATGGCTGGAGATAGTGTGCACAATCAATCCTTATGCTGGAGGATGTTGTTTTTCCACCTTAAGGAATGGACTCAATCCATCATCAAATGTAAGATTGCAGAAAGGTTTGCAGCTAATGAAATTGCAAGGGGCTGAAACCAGTTGTGGGAAACAGAGAAGGAAAAGGCAATGGAGAAAATTACTAATGCCAGGCATGCTTGCAAAAATAGCACGTGTTCAAATACAGGAAATGTCAAAGTGGAAGTATTGTGGATGCAATTTTTCCAAACTTGCACAGAGCTATTGATTAGGTGAAAGAATATGTGTGAAACTTGCTGGCTTCACAAGTGACCTTTCTCACCTAATTTAACTGTACTCTGCGTAATTTTAAAGTATTAGTATGGATCACATAGCCATCTGATGGGTTGGGCCTTAATACAGAGATTGGAGTGCCGAATCAAAGCTAAATTAACCCCCCCTCCAATGGACATCAGAACCATTCCCATGGATACTGGGATCCTCCATGAATATCAAGACTGCCCAATGGACATTGGGGACCCTCCATGGATACTAAGAACCCCAAGGACACCAGGACCTCCATGGACACCAAGACCCTCTCATGGACATCGGGAACTCCCCCATTGATGATTTTGCTGCAAGCGTGGTAAATGGTTGCAATGTGTCGTATCTCATAATAAACATGTTAATTGTGTTTATATAATGACCACACATGACCTTTGAAGGCTCTCAAATCCCATTCAGTCTTTTCTCCTGTGTGTCCTGCATTGATGAACCTGCCAGATCTGAGAGATGGACAATTGCCTCCGAGGTTGAAGAAGAATCCTCAAAAGGTGCAACATCACATCCTTTCCCTGCACCAAGTACCAGCTCAGATATAGGCAGATTTTAGCATATTGGGACAAGAGTGGGCAGAATCCATGGGGCACTTCACAATCGGACTGAGCAGTTGGATGAGGTGATCCAGAGATTAATTCCAAGTTGGGTGATGAACATTTGGAATCATTTGTGAGCTGGTACGTGTTGATGTCCAGCACAAAATATGCGGAGATTTGATAGATAAAACAAAGGGGTTGTATAATCTGGCTTGGACTTTGGTATGCATCCAAATCATGTGCATTGTGATCGCCCACCCTCTGAAGCATCAAGCTTACTCCATGGACAAACTGGTGAGAGCACATGTAATCATGGGTATGTACTCTGACCTGAATCTTTTGTTAGGGAAAGAAATCTGCTTTTCTTACGTGTTTTGGCCCACGTGTGACTCCAGATCCACAGCAATGTGGTTGACTCTTAACTGCCCTCAGGGATGGGCAATCCACGTTTCACAAATGAATAAGTAAAAAAACATAAGTTGGATCTAGGTTCAGATGCCCAGAGCCAGGTGACAGGGAGGCTGAGAGCTTGGACACTGATCCTGCTCCTGAAACCTCATGGGAAGGCAGCGAGGAGCATTTAGTTGTTGTGGCAGAGGATCAGTAGATGCTGCCACCATCTAGAAGAACCTTTCAGGGCACTTTGGATGAGGCAGCTTTTCCTCCATCCATCTACCATTGACAAAATCTCCCTTGATTGCCACAGCAACAAAAGCTATTCTTTCAACTCAGCAGGAGTCTTCTAATGTAGTGGAACTCACAAGGCCTCAGTCATACAGAGGAAGTCAGTCAAAGTCATCCAGAGCAAGTGGAGTAACAGATTAGTAGCTTCTCTGATGTGAGGCAGGAGTACTGCACCAAGCACAAAGAAATAATTTAACAAAACTTTATATTGGTCAGCATGTGGTCCATATGAGTACACCTTGGATATAGAAAAATAAAAAAGTTACAGCACAAGAGGCTTTTTGGCCTCTCTTGCCCATACTGGCATGAGGACATCCAGGTGCCTTTTCTAATCCCACTTCCTGAAGTTTATTGCACTTAAGTTGTGACAGTTAAATGTGCCATGGGCAAGATGTCAAGAAATTTTACATTTACAATCCCTCATGCAGTGGTTCATTCAATGTATAAGTGCAGTTGAATTTTTACTGGGAAAATATATTTGATTTATTATTGTCACATGTATTAGTGTACAGTGAAAAGTATTGTTTCTTGCCTGCCATACAGACAAAGCGTATTGATCATAGAGTAAATAGGGGAGAAGGAAAGGGTGTAGAATACAGTGTTACAATCATATCTAGGGTGTAGAGAAAGATCAACTTAATACAAGAAGACATCAGAGTGTTGTGATTTCTTGCAAGCTGTACCAACATACCTTCATAATTCTACAAGAAAAAGATACAAAAGTCTGAGAACACGTACTAACCTATTCAAGAACAGCATTTTTCCGGCTGCCATCAGACTTTTGAATAATGCGACCCACATTGCATTAAGTTGATCTTTCTCTATACCCTAGCTATGACTGTAACACTACATTCTGTACTCTCTCCTTTCCTTCCCTACGTACAGTATGCTTTGCCTGTATAGAGAGCAAGAAACAATACTTTTCATTATGTACTAATACAGTAACAATAATAAATCAAATCAAATCATATTTACCCCACTATTCTCCCTAATCTACACATCTTGGGACACTAAGAGTCAATTTGGCATGACCAATCAACCTAACGTGCCCATCTTTGGACTGCAAAAGGAAATTGGAGCACCCAAAGGAAATCCTGAAGTCATGGGAAGGACGTTCAAACCCCATATAGTTAGCCAAGGCTAGAATTGAACATTGGTCCCTAAACCTGTGAGATAGCAGTGCTAATCATTATGCCACTATGAATTAGGAGCATTAGGACAAAGCTCTACAGCAGCTAAAGAAATTCAGAAGGGTGATTAGTTGAGTTTTGTTTAGAATATTGGGTGTTTTGCTTGTACGGGATGGATATTTTGTGGTGGCTTTTATTTTTGCTTTGTGGCTTAGAGGATACTCTAATGTATGTACTTGAGGGATAATGGGTTTGGAATTGTAATACAATGGGGATCGAGAGTTCAATCAGATGCTCATGGATGTGCTGGCTACCTTCTCCCTTCCTTCTCCTTGTCCAAAAAATTTTAAACGCAAGTTGAGTGAGGAGAATGGATTACACTAAATTGCTAATATGGAGAAAAATATTTGTGCAGATGTGTCAAGGAAAGTTGTCTGTTTTGGACAAAAGAACAAAAAAAATTACAACACAGGAACAGGCCCTTCAGCCCTCCAAGTCTGCACCGACCATGCTGCTTGACTGAACTAAAACCCCTACCCTTCTGGGCACCATATCTCTCTATTCCCATCTCATTCACGCACTTGTCCGGCACCCCTTGAAAGTCACTGCCATATCTGCTTCCACTATCTCCCCCGGCAACAAATTCTATGCACCCACCACTCTCTGTAAAAAATCTGCCTCATACATCTCTTTCAAACCTTGCCCCTCAAACCTTAAACCTATCCCCCCTAGTAATTGACTTTTGCTACTTGGAAAAAAGCTTCTAACTACCCACTCTGTCCATGCTTTCATAATCTTGTACACTTCTATCAAGTCTCCCCTCAACTTCCGTTGGTCCAGTGAGAACAAACAAAGATTCTCCCACCTCTCCTCATAGCTAATGCCCTCTTTACCAGGCAATATCCTGTAAATCTTTTTTGTACCTTTTCCAAAGTCTCCACATCTTTCTGGTAGTGTGGTGACCAGAATTGAACACCATATTCCAAGAATGGCTTAACTAAGGTTCTATAAAGCTGCAACATGCCTTGCCAATTTTTAAAATCAATATCCCGGCCAAGAAAGCAAGCATGCTGTATGTCAACTTGACTACCTTGTCCACCTGCATTGCCACTTTCAGTGACCTATACACCCAGATTCCTTAAGGGTCTTGCCATCTACTGTATATTTCCTATCTGTATTAGACCTTCCAAAATGCATTACCTCACATTTGTCCATATCTGTATCCTCTGATGGTCCTCATTGCTTTCCACAAATCCACCAACCCTTGTGTCATCTGCAATCTTAGTAATCAATCCAGTTACATCTTCTTCCAAATTATTTATATATATTACAAACAGCAAAGGTCCCAGCACTGATCCCTGAGGAACACCACTTGTCATAGCCTTCCATTCAGAAATGCACCCTTCCACTGCTACCCTCTGTCTTCTTTGACCAAGCTAGTTTTGCATCCACTTTACCACCTCACCTCTGATCCCATGTGACTTCACCTTTTGCACCAGTCTGCCAAAGGACTTGCTAAACTCCATGTAGACAACATCCACTGCCCTATCCTCATCAATCATCTTTGTCACTTCCCAAAAACCCTGATCAATTTCGTGAGACATGACCCCCTCTTCAAAAAACCATGTTGCTTCTCACTAATACATCCACTTATTTCCAAGTGGAAATAAATTCTGTCTCGAAGAATCATCTCCAATAATTTCCCTACCATTGATGTAAGGCTCACCAGCCTGTAATTACCTGAATTATTCTTGCTACCCTCCTTAAACAAAGAAACAACATTGGCTATTTTCCAATCTTCTGGGACCTCCCCTGTAGATATGATGTGGAGATGCTGGCATTGAACTGGGGTAAACACAGTAAAAAGTCTCACAACACAGGTTAAAGTCCAACAGGTTTATTTGGTTGTAAAAGCCACTAGCTTTCAGAGCACCGCCTCTTTTGTCAGGTGAGTGGGAGTTCTATTCATAAACAGGGCACATAAAGACACAAACTCAATTTAAGACCTTTCCACTCACATTGTCTGTACCTTTAAGACTTGATTACCTGTAAAGGCTTGCATTCCAATCATTATTTTGTAAATTGAGTTTGTGTCTTTGTATGCCTTTTGTGAATAGAACTCACACTCACCTGATGAAGGGGCAGCGCTTGAAAAGCTAGTGGCTTTTGCCATCAAATAAAACTGTTGGATTTTAACCTGGTGTTGTCAGACTTTCTATCCAGTGAGGATACAAAGATTTCTCTCAAGGTCTCAGCATTTTCCTCCCTTAAGAGTTCTCTAACATTCTTTGATAACTTTTACAAAAGGTTAAGAGGAAAATTATTTAATTTAGACTTTTCCGAAACTACCTTCTTGAAACTATATATTATCCAATTAAAGAAATAATATTTATAGCATTTTAATGAGCCAGTTTAATATGTCTTGCGGAATGGCATGCTCTTATATAGAACTTTAGTGTACATTTCAAATCAACAGGACATTTTGGCCTTAGAACACAGGACCAAATCACATTCATCGCTCAAAGTTAAAGGTAATAAATTGCTGAAGGGTGAAAGTGAAATGGAAAATACAGAAGAAAAATCTCCAATTTATCCATTGTTATTTTCTTTTAAATTCTCATCTACTGATCACTTCCATAGCTATTTCTCAGAAAAGACATTCTCAAGACAATAATTACATATTGCATAAATGCATTTTAAACAAAAACGATTGAGATGCAATGTTAACAAATAACGATAATTCAGCACAGTTTTGGAATCTCCCCTTCAAGCTAGTTGTTGTACATTATTCTTGTACATAGAAATATTCAGTAAAGAAAGTGTAGCAGAGCTAAGGTTGGCAAAACATTAATATCCTTCTTTAATTCTTGTATCTTTTTGTTCAGGGATTGTATAAATTAGACTTACTGTCTGAAGAATAATTAGCTAAAGTTTGCTAGAAAGTTAAAGAACAACCTCCATCCTGTGGGCTCCTTCCTTGTTTCTTTCAAGTTATTTATTCCATGTTGATCTGTGCCTAAATAAATGCATAGACGTTTTAGAAAGTTACCCATATCTTTGGAGCATGTTATATGAATAATAAGCTGTATTTCAGCCTTTCATTAACATTTTATTCCAAGTTCATTATTAGAAGTTAACTTGCACAATCACCATGATGATAGGGTCAACGCTGAATACAGAGGGTGAAGTTTTACAGAAAGGCTGTTTCAGACTCTATGACATCATGTTTCTGCACTGCATCTTGCATATTGAAATGCTTGCTTAACTTTATAGATTACAGTAAGTGGAACACGACTAACCATTAATTCATAGATCATAGAATCCTTCTAGTACACAAATGAGGCCATTTGGCCAATCGAGTCTATACTGACCACAATCCTAACCAAGCCCCATCCCATCCGTCTGCTAGTTCTTCTGACATTAAGGGTCAATTTACCATGGCCAGTCAACCTAATCCACACATCTTTGGACGGTGGGAGGAAACTGGAGGACTGAGAGGAAACCCACGCAGATATGAGGTGAACATGCAAACTCCACACAGTCATTCGATGCTGAATTGAACCCAGGTTCCTGTCACTGTGGGGTAGCAGTGCTAATCACTGTGCTACCGTGTTGCCGTTAATACTTCCCTGCCCAAAAATAATGAAGTTAAACATGCACAACGCAGCACAACAGACATTAACCACAGGTACCAGAATTTGCTATTTTGCACTGAAAAAATTACATTGGAAGTAACTAACCAAATAACAAAATATGATAACTATCTTCATTGGCCATATTTTGTTTTGAAATTCCACTCACTACAATACTGAAAATAAAATACTGTTTTGTATACGTAATTATTATTAGGTCTGAAGACAATTACGTTGACTAACCTGACTCTGTTAATCCATAATAATTGCAGAGTGCAGTAAACAGTTTTATTAAATTTACTTAGGGGATGTGGACGTCACTGGCTGGGCCAGCATGTAACGCCCACTCCTAATTTTCCTTGAATTGAATGATTAGTGAGGCCATTTCAGTGGGCATTTAAGAGTTAATCATATTTCTGTGGATCTGGAGTTTTATGTGAGCCAAATCAATAAGGATTAAAATACATCAGTGAATGAGATGGGATTTTATGACAATCAACAATGGGTTCATGCTCATCATTAAACTTTTAATTCCAGATTTTTACTAACTTCAAATTTCTCCATCTGCCATGGTGAGATTTGAACCAGAGCATTACCCCAGGTCTCTGTATTACTAGTCCAGCAACAATACACTGCCTCCCCTTTATGTAACATTGAATAATGTAACATTGAATAACATTGTCTATTGAATAACAACTTGTAGTGATGCACAGTTCATTGTCCTTATTAGCAGAAAATATGTGCAGAATAACTGAAATGGAATAATTTGTTTTTGTGCTCACATGGACACAACTATCATTGCAGTTTAAGCAGGTGTCGTCTGGACTCTGGGTTAAATCAGCGTGTATCATCATAATTCTTAATTTTCAATTGCCTCAAAAGTTGGCAGTTGCATTGCAGTTAAAAGAATTATTGCATTAATAGGATTCATGAACAACAGTATATGATCACATTTAAGGTTTAATGCAATTTACAGTGCTCAAAGAAAAAAAAACATGTATTTACATTCAAGTTTCTGTATTAATTTTCATTCAGTTTCTTCAAATTAACTAGATAGAAATACCTATTCAGAACAAATTGCATGAAATAATTTCTGAAACTGGTTGTACAATGCAGAATCCAAAGGAAATTTAGGAAATACACTAGTAATCTTTACACCAGCTACATTAGACCCAGATATCGAGATTAATTTTTGACTGATGAGCTACAATATTGTGGTTGTCAACTTGAGCTCACTTTCCACGTAGCGGTTGATTTGGGTGATATTGGCAGAGTCTCAAAGGCAGATTTTTCACCTGCAGTGGAATGGTATATTAGTCAGGAACCCTAAATTGTGAACAGAAAATGGCAGAGGAAGTAAATACTTGACACAAGCATCCTTCACAAGAATTCATTAGCAGGATCAAAGAATTGGAAACTGGTTTGCCTGCTGCAATCACCAGATTATTTATAAGGGTAATTTAAAGCTCATCAAACTCATCCATATTCTAAATAAAATGTATTTAAACTAGATCTATAAAAGACTGCTGGTGCCAGTTCAATTCTGAACAAATTTTTAGATTACCTCTATGTCCTACTTATGATGCTCACATAGTACTTAAGATGAAATCTAGGATGTTTTTCAAAATTCATTTTTGGTTTTTCACTCAAATCCACTGAAAAATTATTAAAACATTCGTGTATATTTGTAAATTTTTAGATACTTTGAAAGTGCTACAAACCTTCTAGTTTTGAAAATATGATTTTTCAACTTTCAACTGACAGGAACATTTACAATTTTAACAATGACAAAGCAAACTACATAGAAATACAAAGCCACTTTCTAAGGTGAAGATGAGAAACCAACAAATCACCCTCAATGGAAAGCAAAGGTACAGACATTTCTTATAATTCAGACCCTCACCTAAAGTCGTAGCTGTCTATGGAGGGGATATTAAAAATGCAAAGCACTGGGTATTGAAAGAATAGGCTCCTCTCAGGGCTCTCACTCCCTCTCTCTATCTTTTGAATTAAGAGTGTTGTCCAGTTTGAGAAGCCAACTTTACCAAAAGCCTACCAACAAACTGAGATCTTTTAATAATTGCAACATCTTCTACATCTGACTGCATCCAAGAAACCAGTAAATCTAAATTGGCCTCAACATTTAAAATCTATACCTCATGGACAATCAAAAGACACTTTACCATATATTCATTTATCTTCTATTTAATGGACTCTAACTCTCTTGATTTCTCATACATATGCCCTAATGATAGCTTGAGGGCCAAATGGTTGACACTGTATTTTTATTATTTTACTCAGGTTTAGTGATTAATAAATTGCTATTTCCTTGACCCAAGAAAACCTTGTTTGATTGACATTTTATTGCTCACAGTCTAAATAGTAAAATATATTCTGATTCGCAAAAGGAATATCTTCATAAAAGGAAACTTAAATCTTTATTGTGATCAACCAAGGAGGATGAATTGAAGGGAGCCAGTTCACTCTTTCTCAGGTGGTCATAAAACTGGTGCAGTATTACTAATTATTTCTGTAGTGGCATCAAAGATTGCAGACATCTAGAATACATAAATTATTCCTCACTTGAATAGATGCCAAGCCTATTCCATGTATCATTTGAAAATCTTAACTTTAGTATTGTTGTGCAGTGAGAATTTTTTAAATACAGAATCACAAATTACAAAAGGCCTTTGGGCTATCATGCCTGTGATAGTTCTCTGAAAGAGCAGTCCAGTGAGTTCCATTTTGCAGCACTTACCCCATGACCATGTATTTTTTTCTTTTTTCAAATAATTACAATATTTTTTGATATTTACTGTTCAGTCTATTTCCACCACCTTCTCTAGCAGCATATTCCAGACCATAATGCACTTCATAAAATAACTACTCTACTGCTCCAATCTGGTTCCTTTGCCAATTATCTTAAATTTGTGTTTTCTAGTTACTGACCAATCTGCCAATGGAAACAGTTTTTCCTTTGCTATTAAAATTCCTCATAATGTTGCTTTATCAAGTTTTCCCTTAACCACCCCTTAATTTCCTAAATAATCCAATGATCAGCTTTTTAACTGGCAGCATTACTGGTGGCATGTGGTAACTTATTTCAGGCCATATGTACCCTTAAAATGTATTGTTTTTGATGAATAACTTGAAGTTTATCTAATAAGTTAGTTTGGTCACTGACAACTTAGTATACTGGTTTTTCATAAACTGGATCTAAAGATCTTTGTTGTCTCTTTTGTCATTCAGCAAGAGTAAAATTCTCATTTGTGTTGCACTGTGAATTATTCATGTGTGTATTCTCTTGGAGATTGTGAATATTGTACAGTTCTGCTTCCAAGTCATATATGGTTAAATCAACCATTCGACGGTTGGAATGACTGTTCTTTAATGGTTGTGGATGGTTTAATCTGTTCCAGGGATCTTCCAATATTTCAGAATACGTGTTTTGTTCTATTGAATTTACATTAATTGCAGGAGCAGGAAGACTCTTCCATGCATGTGTTAATTTTCCCTGCATCTGATCTTTGAGTCTACTACCAGGTGGATATGCCCAGGCAGAATCTTTGATGCAGCAACCATTCTTCTCTTCTTGTTTTGTTTTAGTATTTTTGTAATTCTGTTTTTCCTTTAAATCTCCATCGGATTCAACAAGA
This sequence comes from Sphyrna mokarran, assembly GCA_024679065.1. Classification (NCBI taxonomy): domain Eukaryota; kingdom Metazoa; phylum Chordata; class Chondrichthyes; order Carcharhiniformes; family Carcharhinidae; genus Sphyrna; species Sphyrna mokarran. The sequence goes on from JAGIQG010000025.1 coordinate 19,764,872, forward strand.
TTCTGTGGAACATCTTCAGGTGGTTCCCTGTGAGATAAGTTAAAACAAAGATTTTTCAAATGACAAATACCAGTGTTTTTATCAATCATTCCATTTCCAGCAATTTTCATTTAACTACTAATTTTATAAACATATGCTCCTGAACAGAGACACTACATTTTAGAAGATAATGTTATACTGATATCTCAAGGTATAATAGTTTAATGTGTCAATAGTGTGAGACTTAACCAAGGTTTCAGGTTCAGTTCCTGGTGTGTGCTGTGTTAAACAGATCGCTATCAGAATGGAAATGGAAGGAATGTGGACATGATAATTAGACACACAACTGCGAGTTTAGGAAGGGACAGACTGGACAGCCAGCAATTCTGCTTCTGACTGTTATTCAGTTCTTCCATCTCTCCATTACAAATGTCATTATGTAAATTTTGCATGAGAATAAACTAGTCATAATGGTCTGTAAGAGTTAAATAGTCTGTTAAATTGCCAATTCAGATGAAAAGTAGTGGCTTTGGTAAGTACATTACTTATGGCATAGTCTGCACCCTGAAATTGTTTCCCCAGTACGCATCTTTCTCCCTCTTCAGGACATGTGGGGCAACGAAAGTAACCACGAGAATTCTCCTCACCCATGGCTGGGACTCTCCGGTCCCACTGCAGTGAATAAAAATTTGACTGAGTGCCAAATTTTTTATTCTCGCTGGCAGTGGTGGCGCGTGGCGTGAATAGCTGATGTGTTCGTGTCCAGGTTTCATTTCAGTAACTGCCTATAGGGTAGTACAGTGGATGTAATGTATTTGCATTATCAAAAGGCCTTTGATAAGGTACTGCATAGTATACTCACAATTAAGATCAGAACATTGGAATAAAGGGAAGGTAGCAGAATAGATAGCAAGCTGGCTACAAAATTGAACACAAAGTGCAACTGTTAAGAGTAGCTACTCAAATTTGTAAAATGAGAGAAGTGATGTTCAACAGGGATTAGTGTTGGAACCAGTATGTCATAATTTATATTGATGATTTGAAGTCAGGAATCAAAAGTTAATTTTCAAAGTTTGTATAAATACCAAATTAGGAGGTGTAGTTAAAATCAAGGCAAGAGTATGACAAGAAGATATTGATTAGCTGGCAGAATAAACAATAATTAGCAAATTAATTTCAACATAGCTAAGTGTGAGATAATACATTTTGAAGGGGTAAATAAGGCTTCATATAGCCTAGATAATAAGAGCAGGGTTAGGGAGCAAGATATTGAGAAATACAGGTACACAAATCATTCAGTCATACAGATGAATTAGTCAATAAAAAAGCAAACAAATCACTGGGATTCATTTTTAGGGCAATAGAACAAAAAAAAAGCAAAGACACTAAGTTAAACTTGTATAAAATACTACCTGGAACACATTGGAAATATTGTGCACAGTTGCGGTCTCTATATTGCAAAACGATATTATCGGTATTGGAGAAGGTGTAAAAAAGAATGATACCAGAACTTATCAGGAAAGGCTAAACAGGCTGGCAGTCTTTTCTCTAGACAAACAAAAATGAGGAGTGACCTGATAAAAGTTTTTAATGTAATTAAAGGCTTTGACAGGGTTTCCATTTTTGATGAAGTCCAAAACTAGTGTTAACTACATATTAGTCTTTAATAAATCGAATAGGGATTTCAAGAGCAGTCTTTTACCCAAAGACTGGAGTAATTAAGGCAGAAAGCACGTGTTGGGGAGAAGCTAATTACTTTATAGAGTAAAGAATAGAAGGATATTCTGGCAGAGTTAGACAAACTTGGGTGAGAGCAATCGGAGGAGTATAAAAGCTTGCAAAGACTAGTTGGGGACGCAGTCTGCTTCAATGCTGTACACTCAATGGCCTGAATTTTACCACCCTACCCACGTGGAAATTGGAGCGGATGAGGAGTAACCAATGGGAAGGTCTGTTCACCTTTGGGGGGAGGGATTTTGTGGTTTCGGGATGAGCTCCATTACTATACTTGCAATCTTTGTCAAACTAAACATTCCTAAAATCTACAGTACAAGTCACCATGCTAATTAATGAATATACCTTAATTAAACCATTTATGCTTTATAAAAAAAAAACACAAAAAATTATCTTGTAAATTAGAATACTTGTTAATTAGAATAGAGGTAGAGAGATTCTTCCTGCTCAGAAAGAGGTAGCAGTACTAAATGGCACAGCCTCAAAATAAGAGGGGGGGGGGGGGGGGGGGGGGGGGGGGGGGGCGGTTTAGATCAGAGCTGAGGAGGAACTTCTTCACTGAAAGGGTGGGGAATCTTTGGAATTCTCTGCCAGTTGAAGTGGTGGAGGCTACCTCGCAGAATATATTTAAGTCATGGGTAAATAGGTTTCTAATAAGCAAGGAAATTAAGGGTTATGGGGATAAAGTGGGGAAGTGGAACTAATTCACTTCAGATCAGCCATGATTTTATTGAACGGTGGGACAGGCTCGAGGGGCTAGATGGCTTACTCCTGCTCCTATTTCTTATGTTCTTACTTAAAGTGGAATTGGGATTGTTATGCGTTTATCAGAATTTATTGCAAATTTGGATTGTTGAAAGTAAATGCTATTGATCCAAATTTCACTTCAGAGAAAATACGCATGACTCAAAAAGATTGTCATAATTTAGATTACTACATTTGAAAAAAAATTCTTATTAAAAACTGATTTTGTACAGTATTTATCATAATTTTCCATTTTTTAAAAAAATGTTTCATTGATTGCATTCCTATTGCAGAAGCATCATTATTTAGTACCCACAATTGCTTTTTGTTTTTACACTACCTTAATATATTTGTACATGTAATCACAATATTAACTTTATACCTATATGCAGTTATTGTCAAGATATAAATTAAAGCTATTTTGTAAATTAATTATTACAAAACAATTTTAATTAAGTTGATTCTTTATAATTTTGTCACAGTGCAGTTGAATTTGGACTTTTGCTGTCTGAACTTCAACTGGTATTGCCTTCCTATATTAGTTGCTAATTTGAAACACTCACATTCTTTAAATTGTTTGTAACTAAAGAGATGCTGAAAAAAATTAAATTAGTCTGAACATTTAAAGAAACAATTCAGATTCTAATTGACTTCTCTGCAATTGGACAACTGCTATAATATAACTCTAAGTACCAATTCATTGTTACTACTTCAAGGTGAATGTTAATAGCAATTTTCAGTTTTGGCAAGTTAGTTTGCAGGCTTTTGTGATATAATGCTGATGTTGAAATTGGAGATTAAAATTAAATAGGACTTTTATTCTATTGGGATTTCTTTTCGAAAGGGTGATTAAGTTATTTGCTGTTTGACAATGGTTATCCTGCACTTCTAAAAGGTTTTAAAATAAAGCAACAGAAACCACTGATTTTTAAAAGTAATTGTTGATTTGTTTGAAGCAATAAATGGGAATATTGACTTTAAAATGATTTTTGCCTTTAATGATATATTTAGATGCCAATATTTGGATTATTGGAGAGGATGTAGAAACGGAAGGGTGAGAGAGTGTAGAGAGGGGAAGTGGTTGAGGCAGTGTGGAAAGACGCTCATAATTCTCAGCACTAAATTGCATTTACCAACTGTCTTTTCCACTAAAAGATGCTTTTTATAGTCTGCTTCACTGTTTGCCAAACCCCTTAGAGTTGCAGTTTGGATTTTGTAATCATTATGCTAAAGTCTAAAACAGTCATATATACCAAGTACAAAAATGTAAAACCAATGCTGACTCCTGCAATATTTCACTTCCAAACTTTCTCCAGTTTGAGGAACCCAACCAGATATTTTATTTCCTTCATTTTTTCTTCAGTGTTATTACATTTCCTCTTATACCATATGCTTCAATTTTTCTGGTAAGCTTGTCATGACTCTCCTTATAAGACATCTTTTGGATTTCTACATGTCACATTTATGCATTCACTCTATCTCACCAATTAATCACTTGATAAATCAAGAGACATGATTTTTGTTGTAAAAATGCATATAGGCTATCCTTGCTTAATGAGCAATTTCAAAATGTTCTACAATCAAAGCTTCATGTATCTAAAATAATGAAAGCAAATTACTGCAGATGTTGGCATCTGAAACCAGGAGCTTTGACAAAGGGTGATCTGGACTTGAAACTTCAGCTCTTTTCTCTCCTTACATATCTGCCAGACCTGCTGAGATTTTCCAGCATTTTCTCTTTTGGCTTCATGTATCTATTCCTGACTTTTACAACAAGTTAAGATACCTTAGACTCCAGTGACTTATCTATTTCAGTGCTACCATTTTTTTTTTGAGAACCAATTCTTTTTCCATAATTGGAAGAGGTGGGTATTGCAATGGCAGCACTGTCTAACTCATCCTTGATGAAGTCTCTACTGGCTGCCACGTAAGCTCCACTCAGCACAGGTTGAGACCTCCCAATTCTGCAGTGAAAGCTCAGATGGAGATCATGAATTCCAAGCCACTGGTATGCAAATTTAGGTTTCTGGTATGCAGATATACACAGCTATCATTGTGGATGTGGTTCTAAGTGTTTATGAGACATGCATTGTCTGACAGCATTTCAGCAGTCTGTGCTGCAGTTTCTTAGAATCAATGAGGCAGTGCCCTTAGAAATGGCAGTGGCATTGTGGAGCACAAACCTGCAATCTTATCTCAGGAAGATGGCATTTGTGCTTTGAAAATGGTGTCCTCATTATTGTTTCACAGCTTGCCAGCCCAGCCCACTGTGATCCATGCTAAAGTCATGCCACACAAAGCTGGGCCCACAAAATCAAAGACTGATTGAAGACTGTTTGCAGTCTCCGTCAGTGAAATTCAGCAGTCTTCCACCAATCATGTTGCAGCCATTGGGGTGGCACTGCATAGGCCAACTAAGCACACCTGCAAGACAGGAACTAAGGGGTGATAAATTCTATTTTTTTTTTACATTATTGATGTGTTTCTGGATAAAATTGTTGAGTGCAAGTTTTTGCTGTTGGCTTTTGTTGAATGAGGAGATTTTATGATTGGGGATCAGAAATGGATATACCGTTAGGGAATGGTGGATCCATGTTGGTGGTTGGGCAGTTCATTTCTACAGAAGCAAAACTTCACTCTGCCAAATTGCATGTGGTAGATGTGATCTTCTCTTTTTCCTCCTCTTCCCCATATAGTTTCCTGATTCCACTGAGCCCTCATAACTAAAGGTTGCTGAGGGTAAAGCACTATCATAATATTGATGTTTTCTCCAGGATACTGTACAGATTCCTTTTTGCAAAACATTTTGTTTAGTAGACTGATCACTTGTTTCACGGTGTTGCAGATGACTCCATAGATATTATTGAAGGACTTCTGACCTCAGGTGTTAGGATGATGAGAGGGAATCATGAACCACGCGTGTAAAGGGTAGCTTTTGTCATCAAGCAGCCATCCTATCATGTGTTTTAAAAGCCTGACGATAGTTTATATTGCTGACTGCAACCGGATAAAAGCACATCGGTGCTGCAAGGTTGGAAGACATTCACTGAGATTAAATTTCTGGTCTGGTTAGATATCAGTAGCCCAATAAGAGAGGGACAGTTCTTATCGTTTTGGATCTCTCTTGTTAACTTGACATGGCCCAGAAAACCTGCATCATCTTGAAGCCTACTATCCTGAAGAATCCAAATGCCCTTTATTTCAGTCTTCTCTCTGTACGTGTCTCTGATCTTTTTTTTGATGCTTCTATGGAAGGTGAACTGCAGCATGTTGCCGAAGTCGTCACTCCTACTTGGAAAGATCTCATGGCATAAAATGTAAGTATGATTGTGATTTTCACAGTAATTGGAAGGGCTATCCTCATCCTGGTTTGCAGTTATAGGTTGTCATAAAGAAGGTAATACAACTTTGCTACCACAACCATTTTGTAGCACAAGGTGGAATTTTATGGATTGTACTGCTGGCAGGATTTTCCTGTCTGTGGTACAGTTCCTAGTTTATCGTCTTTTAGGAATGATGCCTCTGATGAAATCTTTGTGAGTAGGGCCTTGTCCAGAGAGTCCTCTTTCTTCATAGAACTTCTCTTCGCTGACTACTCCTCTGCATGACTTGCTAAGAAGCATGGCACTGTATCTACTGCCCCTATACCGATGCAAAGCAATGTCATTTTATGCCTTCTTGTGGGAGGCAAAAACCTTCAAATGCCACAAGCTTTGCCTGAACAAAAGTAAATCAAAAGCATCTCAGCTGCATCTTGTTGCATGGCCTGTTAAAAATCCCTAGAACAGAGTTCACTTTATTTCATAATGCTTATCGTTTCAGAAGGATTAAAGAACATGTTGCTTACACATGCATTGACCAGTTTCTATATTCTGGCATTACATCAGCCTGTTTATGTCAAAAGGGTCATGATCTCACTTTCAGTGCCTCTGGGTGAGTGAACTAAAATCAAGTACACAATTACATACACAGGGCATGTAACTGCATATGTGATTTTAGTTCACTAACACTGTGCAGGGAGCAGCTAATGGCAATTCATACACAAGAAAATATCTGGGGACCTTGATAGAACCGGGGCACAAATTAATTTCATGTCCTTACAGTTCTTTCTTCCCATTTATGAAAAGGGACATAAAAACTGTGATTTTTCCAAATTAATTTGAAGTATTGCCACCAGCAGGAAAATTGATGCATTTCCTGCTGGTACTGGTGCTGAGATAGGATTCAATCATTTCAAAGCTAAAAAAAAAATGCCCCCTGTGAATCATGCCAGGCCAAATAGCTTTCAAATTTGCGATCAATTATTCTGCTAACATTCAAGAACACTTCCTACTTTTGCTTTTTTCAAAATAACTGAAGGAAGAACAACATTAATGTGGAAAGAATTTCATGTTAGATCTTTGATGAGACCAATCTTTTTGAGTTATAACTATGGACTTACCTCTAATTGTCTCCACTGCAGCAGGAATCCAGAAAAAAATCATTTTTATAGTAATTTCATTGTAGTATTAATGTAAGTCTATTTCTGACACAAATCAATAAACTCCAAACTTTAAAAACTGAACTGCTCCCCAAAAATTTAGTTTATAACAAGACTAATTAGATGTACCATGCAATGTTCATTTAATGTTGTAATGTAACTGTAGTTTTCCCCATGACAACTGCATTTCAATGGTTGTAACTTTTGCACACACTCATGATAATAGAATGGGGAGTAATTCTGAAATTGTATCTAGTGCAGGAACATCAGGCTGGCACAGCACATCAGGGTTTTGAACTTATATGCAATAATGCCTCAAAAATTTCAAATCTCATCTAATGATTGGAAGACAAACACTCCACATACAGGGAGAGACAAGGAGATAGAGATATCCCGTTATCAACTCTTGCACATCTCCTAGTGATTAGCTGACCACCATTTCATGCATAGATGCTGAAATGAAGAGAAAACCATTATTCTTACATAGTACCTTATCCACGTCCTTATGACGTCCCAGAGTGCCAATGAATTGCATTGAAATGTTATTAAGTAGGCGAACATTGATGAAGCGAAAGCAAAATCATATAGAAAGACTCTGGTGCTTTAATTAACTGATTTCGTATGTTGGATCGGCCATGTTTGTGTTAAGTATGGTATTGTCATTACTCTAAGATCAATTTCAAATCCAAAGTAGCTAAAACAAAAGGCAGGTTCCTGAAACTTCTAAGAGCCAATGAAATACCAAATGAGTCAATGGTCAAGTGGACAAGATTCTGAATCCTTATCTCATATGTGAAATGATTAATTTGATGTCTTATTTAACTGATATGAATGGTCCTTCTGAGGGTCTCCTTGGATAAAGTAAGAGATTGGCTATAGATATATGGAAAATAATAGCAGAGGAAATGAACATTTGACTAGCTGATGTTTGCTAGCTGTAAGAGAATAATTTTCAGCTCTTGGCTATAGCCCTTAGATCATGGTACTTCTAATGGATAACCATACTACAAGTTTCAGAAGCTTTCTACCTCTAACTCCAAGCACCCCCCACCAGTCAAAATAATTTCCCCTCAACTCCCTTTCAATTCTTCACTTTTAATCTATGCCCCCATAAAGAGTGACTTCTCCGCTTTTAGAAATAGATCTTTCCACATCCACTTTATGAAGCTCTTGCATTATTTTATGTACTTCAATTAAATCTTCCCTCAACCTCCTCCATTTCAAAGATAAAAAGCCCAGCCTATCCAATCTTGAAGCTTGGCAAAGTTAAAAAACAGAGAAAAAAGTGGTAATACAAAGAAATATGAAGTTTATGGTTTAATGAGAAGATTTGCAGGTAAGAGGAAAAAGCCAATGGAAAAAAAAACAGCATTCAAAGCATTTCTGCCTTCTAAGAAGGGTCAGAGATATGAAAAAAAAAATGCAGCATTAAAAAAAAATCAGGCCAGTCAAAACACATGTGGTTGAAAGAGGAAGCATTGGAGTGTGAACCGATTGTATCAATAATGAACTCTTTGATTTGCCCTGTAGTTGTTAGTCAAGAAAGCTTTTAGCAGCTAGTGGACTATCAGTAAATAAACTTCAGCAAATCCCTTTTTTGAAATGCTCTGGAGGTGTCAATCAAAGCACTTTTAAGATGTTTCAGAGCAGCTGTGACGTATGAGAGAAAGCAAGGGGATTTCTCTAGTGAAACTGAACGCTCCTGTCAATCTCAGTACTTTAAAGAGGTCGGGTAGGACCTGGAGCTTTTGAAATCTACCGTGGGTAATCTCTACTGTAGGATCAAGTGCGCTGTGATTTTGACAGCTTCCAGATTTTCAAGGGGCATTTTTTTTTAATGAGATCACACCACTTCAAAGGTTTTACAATAATAAAGAAGTTTACCAGAAAGGTGCCTCAAATCACTCTCCTGAGAATGATTCCCAAGTTTTCCTGACCATCAAGGAGAAGTCAACCATGAGAGCCTCATCTTGAGGGATACTCCTGAGCTCAACTTCTACCCACCAATCCAAGTTCCCCCAACCTCCAGGAGAGATCACCGCCCTCTGCAGTCTGGCAGCAGCAGAGGTACCCTCGACTGCATTGCCCTCATTTAGTTCTTGGTTACCCTTTCGAAAAGCTCAATCAAATTCATGAGACATAATTTTCCACTCACAAAGCTATGCCAACTGTCCTTAATCAGTCCTACCTCTTTAAATACCAGTAGATCCTGTCGCTCATAATACCTTCTAACAACTTACCCACTGCAGATGATAGGCTCATGAATCTGTAGTTGCAGGCTTTTCCTGCAGCCCTTCTTAAGCAAAAGCACAATATTAGCCACCCTTCAATTGTCAGGCACCTCACCTGTTATCCATTTTCTGGTTTTTAGTTGTTCCCTTCTATTTTTACATTAAATTTAGTTTAAAATGATTATCATTTCTCAATTGTGAGACCAAATATCTCTGTAGTGAATCAATGCTGGTCTTCACTTAAAAATATTAAAGATCTCACTACACCCACACCACTGTGCGTGCACCTACGTCATATGGACTGCAGTAGTTCAAGAAGGCAGCTCGCCACCACCTTCTCAAGGGTACCTCGGGATGGGCAATGAATGCTGACCTAGCCAGTATGGCCCACATCCCTTCAATGAATAAAAACAAACAAGAGGACGATCTTACCTTTCTGTCCCACTGGTTGATTAGTGTGGCTGGTTGGTAAGATTACACAAGAGGAGAAAGATCAGGTTTACACCCGATTTCTTGTGCCTGGAGATCTCACCTTGCCTGGATTTTTGGTGAGATCAGCCAGATGCGAGGCTTATTAGAATATATAAATCCATGATAATATGGATTTAAATGTTATTGTGAGCCTCACTTGCCTTAGCAGCCTCATAGGTGAAAGGTCCTCACCAGCGAGGATCAGGTATGGTCCCCATCAATATCGCTAGCCTGGCACCCTGTCAATACCAACCTGACACTGCCAGTGCCAGGATCTAAAGGAGATGGGGCAGGATCTAAGGGGTGTGGGGGGAGAGTGATGCTATGCATTCTGCAACAGGGACCGGCCCGACTGGGGTCGGTGGGTGGAGTGGTGGAGCTGCATGCGCTGCAACCGGCAATCAGCCAGAGGGGGAGGGAGTGATCGACTGGATTGGGGTGTGGGGAGGTGATCGTGGGAGGGTAGATGGTGGGCAATATTCAGGAGGATGGGTGTGCAATCAGAGAGATCTGTATATATGTGATTGCACCCTCTCCTGTGAGCAAATTGCTTTCCAGTGAGCTTAGGCCCTGCCCCCTCCCCTACTGGCAGAAAACAGTTTGTTATCTTTTTTTAAAACACAGAGTGGCATAGACTCCATTTTCAAATTCACCCAAAAAAACAGGTCTGAAAATCTCCCATTTTCACATCCATTCAGCACTTAGGCTCAGAAAATGCTGGACTATCTACCTCACTAACAAGACCACTTTAAATGCCAGTCTCTGCACTGGTGCTTGCAAACTAATGTGTTGATGCATCAAGATGCATATCCTCAATATTTACTGTAAAGTGTACAAAAAACATATTTCTAGTAACAAAATATTTTAAGAGAAATAAACCATTGTTATACACTTGCAATAAGCTCAGAGTATTTAAGAAGCTATAGTAGTGAGTAAGGTTAAAGAACACTATCATAATGGGTATGAATTGTATATAGCTGTGTCTCATGGTGGATTACAGCTGAGTGAGTGTCACACTTTTGGCGGTGTCAATTATTGGATGAGAAGTTAAACCAAGGCACTCTGTCCTGTCAGCTATACATAAAAAAAATTCACAGCACGGGAATTCTCACAATCACCAGTCCAACATCTACCCTTAAACCAACTTTACTCAAACAGATTAGTTGGTTGTTTATTTCATAGGTTTGGGAACCTGGCAGAGTGCAAGATGGCTGCTTTGTTACTCTACACGATAACAGCAAACGGACTTCACACATTTTTAATTGGTTGTAAAGCACCTTGAGACATTTAGGATACATGAAATGCATAGACACACAAATTTTTCAGTTGCAAAAAAATCTCGTTTGTATAGCATTATTGGTAAATGGCCAAGGTGACTGGCAGGAAGGACTGTAAAACAACTCACCAAATCTGACAAACAAAAATGATGGTTGATATGAAGGGTGATTAACCAACAAAGAAGCTACCCCATGTAACATGAGGAAAGCTTAAAGAGGAAGGAATATAGCATAATAGGATTTACCCTGTGATTGTGAACTCCTCTTCATCTTGAGCATCATGGGTAGGCAGGTAAAGATGAAGTGTTTCACGGACAATTTCAGTCTGTTGACAGGGTGTTTCCATTACTACTTCCTTCCTTGAAAGATGATCTTCAACATCAAGGTTAGGTTTTATAATGTCTTTGCCTATTAAAATTGAGTTAAAATATCAATTTTGATCCAGAGTCTCAGAACTACAGATTCTTATTTCATGTACCCAAGTAAAAGGATGAAGGATTAAATTAGAGGTTGAAGAGAAGTTACATAGAACATAGAACAATACAGCACAGAACAGGCCCTTCGGCCTTCGATGTTGTGCCGACCAAAATAAAAAGCAATGCCCCTCCTAACTAAACCATTCCCTTCTCATCCATATACTTATCAACTAACCTCTTAAACGCCACCAAACTTGGCGCATCTACAACAGCTGCAGGCAGGGCATTCCACTCCCTAATCACTCTTTGAGTAAAGAACCTACCTCTGATATCCGTCCTATAACTCATACCCCTTAATTTAAAGCTGTGTCCCCTCGTGCTAGCTTTCTCCATCCTAGGAAAAAGGCTATCACTGTCCACCCTATCTAAACCTCTAATCATCTTATATGCTTCAATAAGATCCCCTCTTAGCCGCCTCCTTTCTAACGAAAACAACCTCAAATCCTTCAACCTCTCTTCATAGGACCTGCCCTCCATACCAGGCAACATCCTGGTAAACCTCCTCTGTACCCTCTCCAAATTGTGCTGCAAATGATTGGTTATCAAAAAGGAAGAATCTAATTCATTAGTTCTTCGTATTATGTGCTGGAATCCCTCATCTTCCCTTACGATCTCCATGAGCTGCCTGGTCTTTCTGCAGGCATGTCTGACATGACCATACCACACTGGTCCAGATGTGTTCTGGACCAACATGAAAACCCTCGTGGTGGGAAATTTGGACAGGGAAGAGTGCTGATTCAAATCAGGATTTCATCTACATGCCATTAATTGGATGCAAAATAGTTTTACATTAACCTCTGATGAAATGGCAACCTGCCATGACAGTTGGGAGCACACATCCTTGCTGTCATTTACGCAAGTGGAAAACCAACTTTTCGCCTTCCACCATATTGCATCTGTGCCCTCACCTGCACCACCAAACCTGTTGAGAGGCTGGGCTTGGGAGCAGGGTCTGGGAAGTTCTACTATGTTTGCTGCACTCAAAGCAACAGGAGGAATAATTATGTTGTAATTGCTAGATCTTCATCAAGACATAATATTAAGATTTTCAGCAGGGTACATTATCTTTGGTGTAGATGCTATAGAAAGTAAAACTATACCAGGAGTGATCAATCTCTTAACTGCAGAGGCTGGAATTTTACCAATTCATTAGAAATGGGATGGGAGGTAGGACAGGTGCTAAATCAGCAGTGGAAGGCAGCCCAACATATTTCTAATGCAACACAATATTTCCAAAGGTGTGAATAGTTCAATTAAGAGAATTAATTGACCAATCAACAGTCAGTTTACAACTACCATGGTTTTGCAGTCACCTGTGCAGGTGTAAGATACACATTTGGTGCTGACATCACAACACATAAGAGTGCTGTAAAATCCCAAGGAAAGTTAAACAAAAATATCTACACACTGCAGCATAAAGTTTGAGGTATTTTGTAGTCTATCTTTCATTTTGCTTTCGTGCCAACATTAGCAGCAGATGGTATGAGCCTTGTTTTGATAAGTGATATCAGTCACTCTAAAGTAGAGGTTCCCAATCTTCTCCTTTATACGGACCACTTGATCATAATCAAAAGCTTTTGTGGACCATAACATATGCAAGCTGCTTTAAACATTTTTTTAAACATAGCCTATGGTTGACAGGAGTCAAACTTGTATATCAACAAGTATTAAAAATACAGCTATCTCTAATAGCTTATGATGCATACTCACAAATGCATTGCACTCTTCACAGCACATTTACATGCAGTAGACCTACCAGCAGAAACTATAATGCTTACCAAATGAGAAGGCTGATGTTGTTTCACAGACATCAAGGGCCCTATTTTACCATTTTGATTCTAAGTGCTGGATGGACTTGAAACTGGGAGTGTTTCAGATCCAACTTTTAGACCCATTCTCAGCTGCCCTCAAATATCAGGCAGTCCAAATTGCACTGCAGAAGTGTGTGGGCAGAGCTTAACACGTCCAAAATCCTGTGGCTCCAATCGATGTCTTTGATTGCACAGAAAAAATATGATAGAATACGGTTTCCCTGCCACATCACTCCTGGATCAGAAAATGCCTCCCAAGGCTCTCACAGACAGTGCTCCACGCCTTCAACATTACTGATCCCCTTATCCCCCCACCGACTCCGCCTCTCCTCCATCTCGACCCCACCAATCTCAGGCTGAGTGGCAGCGGACCCCTCTTTCCGCTCACTGATTATAGGCAGGGTGACAGCGGACTCCCCTTCCCTTCCACTATCTCAGGCAGAATGGCAGTGGGCACTCCCTTCCCCCCACTGATCTCAGGCAGAGTGGCAGCGGACCTCCTTCCCCCTCACTGATCTCAGGCAGTACAGCAGTGAGTCCCCCCCCCTTCCTCCTCACTGACCTCAGGCAGAGTAACGGACCTCTTTCCCCCTCACTGATCTCAGATAGTACAGCAGTGGGTTCCCCCTCACTTCCCTCCCACTGATCTCAAGCAGACAGCCATTGTACACTTGGCACTTACCTCCTCACTACCTGGAGCACCCGAATAGGACATTTTAGAGCATGTCTGTTTCATGCCAATTCTGGATGGACAAATGTGGTGGTAAAGGGGGAAAATTCTGGTAAGGTTACAGCATATTAAGTGCATGCAAATGCATTTAAATGTTGGATGTCAGGTTCGAGGGATCCCTGTCTCAATCAGAGCTCTGGTTCAAAGTAACGTTTTTTCCAACAATATTCAATGTGACAAGCCCCGAAAATCCAGTTTTACAAAGTTAGGTTATAGGAAGTGGCATCAGAAACTTTACTGCCTTATGAGTATTCCGAAGCCACATTCAGCCAAAAGTCAGTCAGGCAGTTCTGAGAAAAATCCAGCTTTAAAGTACAATCACAAGACAGTTCCACAATGCTGTCGTGTTCTCTCGAGATCAGGTTTGCGAGGATGTCATCAAAAGGCTTGCAAATGTATTTTTTATCCAGTTGAACTTTATATTGGGAACAGAGAAGTACTTGCATTGCTGTATTTTCAAACTTTGGAGGTGCTAATGTCATGTTTCATACTGTTTCGAAGCTGCATTTCTTTCGTGGCCAAAAAATCTGACAGATTTGCAAATAAGTTATAATTTGACAGCTCAAATCATTTAGCTCAAATCACTATTTTCTTGATTATCACTTTTATTTTGTCCTGTACATGAAAAACTGTCACTGATTTTCCTTGAAGATTCAGATTAAGACCATTCAAATGATTGAAAATATTTGAAATATCTGCCATGTATGTTAATTTGGCAAGTCACTGAAAACCACTGAAGTGCTATAAGAGTTTAAACCTTGAGTCAAATAAAATAATTCTTGCTTCATCATGAAACTCAAAAAGATATGCTAATACTTTTCCGCACGAGAGCCAGTGGACCTCTACATGGACTTTAGCAAGACCTTTGACAAGGTACTGCATAGCAGGTTGTTGCATAAAGTTAAATCTCACAGGATCCAGGGTGAAGTATCTAAATGGATAAAAAATTGGCTTCTCGACAGAAGCCAAAGGGTAGTTGTAGAGAGTTGTATTTCAAACTGGAGACCTGTGACCAGTGGTGAGCCTCAGGGATCAGTGCTGGGCCCAGTTATTTATTATTTATATTAATGATTTGGGTGAGAATACAAGGGACTTGATTAGTAAGTTTGCAGATTACACGAAGATTGGTGGCGTAGTGGACAGAGAAGAAAATTATCTCCAACTGAAAATTATATCCAATTGGGCCAGTGGGCTGACAAATGGCAAATAGAGTTTAATTTAGACAAATCGAGATGATACATTTTGGTAGATTGAAACAAGGTAGGACTTAATTAATGGTGGGGCATTGGGGAAAGTTAAAGAACAAAGGTGTCCATGTTCATAGCTCCTTGAAATGGAGTCACAGGTGGGCAGAATGGTGAAGAAGACATTTGGCATGCTTGGTTTCATCGGTCAGAACATTGAATACAGGAGTTGGGATGTCTTGTTGAAGTTATACTGGACATTGGTAAGGCCACACATGGAATATTGTGTGCAATTCTGGTTACTACTATTATAGAAAGGATATTATTAAACTAGAGAAAGTGTAAAAGAGATTTACTAGGATGCTACCAGAAGTTAATGAATTGAGTTATAAGGAGAGGCTGGATAGACTAGGACTTTTTTCTCTGGAGCATAGGAGGCTGAGGATTGACCTTATAGAGGTCTATAAAATAATGAGGGGCATAGACAAGGTAGATACTTAATATATTTTCCCAAAGAAAGGGGAGTCTAAAACTAGAAGGCATAGGTTTAAGGTGAGAGGGGAGAAATACAAAAGTGTCCAGAGGGGCACTTTTTTCACAGAGGGCAGTGAGTGCCTGGAACAAGCTGCCAGAAGTAGTAGTAGAAGCAGGTACAATTTTATCTTTTAAAGAGCATTTAGATAGTTACATGGGTACAATGAGTATAAAGGGATGTAGGCCAAATGCGGCAATTCGGATTAGTTTAGGGCTTTAAAAAAAAAGGGCGGCATGAACACATTGCGCCAAAGACCCTGTTTCCATGCTGTAAATCTCTATGACTTTATCTCTCCATTGTGTTCATCCCTTACATAGGGGAGCAAGTTTGAAAGGTTTATAATGTCCAGTTATTCATCCAGTTTAAGTGCATAAAATCAACATGCTTGTAGTCTTGTTATTACTTGATCACTCATATTGTGGGCCAACTCATTGATTCTGCATTGGACTGTGTTATCTGATAATGAAATTATGTTAATTTGCTTGCAGGTCTTCTCTCCCAGCATAACACCCACCACCACAGGATTAATATCCTGTGGTAATATCAGCTCCTCCCTGATTGTGTGCAGCTTCCCTGTTTGTTATGAGCGGAGAATCCAATGCCAGGCCTTAATTGCCTTAGTATTATCACTGCCTGTCAATGTGCAATCCATAAGTTTCTCGCTACTGTGAAATTCTTTGAAATTGTATTTAAAAAATTTAATTAGCTTGATACATGTTCTACATGTTTAGTCTCAAGATCATGCCGAAGAATAGCAAATTTTAAGCTTTCATTTGACAGAGTTTTCATAACACATGATGCAGGCAGTGATTCGTTTTCAGTGCCTGTGTAAGTAAATCCCAGTTCAAAGATAAACTCAAATAGTGTACATGTTGGAATCTGAAACAAAATATAAAAATGCTGGAAAATCTCAACAAGTCTGACAGCATCAGTGGAGAGAGAGCAGAACCAATGTTTCAAATCTAGATGACCATTCATCAGAGCTAAGAAGAAAGAGTCAGCAGGATTTATACTGTTGCCCTCGGGACTTCTGTTGGGCACCTCGTGCCTGAATGAGATCTCCACATTTTGATCGGATGAGTGATCAACAGTGCTGAGGAAGCTGAGTTGTGTTGAGTTATTGTTTATCTGTATGTGCTTGTTGGAGATAATAAACAGGAAGTGGTCCTGAAGCATAGTCAACCATGTTTGTTTCTTTATTATCAAGAGAACTTTATAGCTCTTGCCTTTGTTCTCCAATTGTATTGCCAATTTCAGGACCAATTTCTTCAGTCAGTTCAAATCTCTTTGTACTTACATCTTCTGCGCTCTGTAAGATCCCACCGGCAGCACAACTCAAATCATATAACTGGTTATCTGGCAATGTAGTGGAGTTCAGTGCACTTCCCATACATTTATCATTATTCTTTTTGAATCAGATTGTCTATTTCAGTTTGCTCATGCAGATTAGACTCCAAGAGACAGCCTGCAAAGGCATGAAAAGTCAGCTAATTGCTGAGCCAGAGGAACCATCTCCATGTGTCAGGAGGAGGGCTTTGTAGCTCCTTCTGCAGAACTAGATGAAGTGTATGGATAAGCAATGTCATGAAATCTGGGCACAATGGTACTGCAGTGCTTGTCAAAGCTGAGCTCATTCTGATATTTTTCATAATGCTTATTGTATTTCTTAAGGCTGCATTGCAAGACCTTTCTATCTGTCCTGCTTAACTTTTTCAGTGATTGAATCTTTGAGACTTTCGATTGAAACAGCACCCAGTATGCTGAATACTTTTGCAACTTTTATTTCACTTCATATTCGTGTAACTTCATATCTTCAAAAAAGTATTCATTTATATGAAGCACACATGATTGCATTTTTTTTCCCCCGCTGACCACCAGCAGTACCTTCCCACAAGCTCAGAAATACTGCTCTGAAGCATCAATAATTAACAAACATTGGAAATTTATCTAGGTTTGTATTATTTCCCCCTCTCTGATCCTTAGGCCAGATAATAATGGTCCAACAGATGCTTATGTCGAGGATCTCAGTCCACTCACTACAAACCTGCCACAAGAAGTTGTATTCCTGGGTTAGAATTCTACAATTGCAAATGAAAAATAAATTGCAATTGAATGCAATAAGGGAAAATCTTGTGCTCAGTAAACATATTCAGGGCCACTAAAATAAATACATTTTGCTGGCACTCACCTTCTAACTTTAGACACAAATTAATTGCCTTCAACAACTTTTTGAATGATTATACTTACTTGCTATATGTTGTTCATCAATAATCTGCTGAATAAGTTTTTCTAGTTCATCATCTAAACTTTTAAATCTGCGTTCTCTGATTTCTGATTCATTCTTTATGAATGTAGGACTAAGACATGAAGATGCTCTGCTGCTTGTTCGCTCCAAAAGACCATATTTTGTCCCATATGCTGCATTTGGAAATTTGGGGAGGAGGAGAATACAACCAAAAAAAGAAAAACTATTAAATGTTTATCATTAAGGTAAAGCATATTGACTACCATATAGTGTAATACCACAGCTGATTATTAGGGTACCAAGTATTTGTTCTTCATGGAACACCCCCAGTTCACATGCCTAATTAGAAAAAAATTTTAAGAACACAATAGGAGCAGGAGTAAGCCATCTAGCTCCTTGAGCCTGCCTCGCCATTCAATAAGCTCATGGCTGATCTGACAGCAGTTCAGTTCCACTTACCCGCTCCCCATAACTCTTAATTCCCTTATTGGTCAAAAATCTATCTGTGACTCAAACACATTTAATGAGGTAGCCTCCACTGCTTCAATGGACAGAGAATTCCAAAGATTTACTAACATCTCAGAGAAGAAGTTCCTCCTTTGTTGTAAATTGACTCCCCCGTATTTTGAGGTTGTGCCCTCTAGTTCTTGTTTCCATTCTAAGTGGAAATAATCTCGCTACTTCTACCCCGTCTAGCCCCTTCATTACCTTACATGTCTCCATAAGATCTCCCGTCAACCATCTAAACTCCACTGAGTATAGGCCCAGTTTACTCAATGTCTCCTCATAAAGTAACCCCCTCATCTCCAGAATCAACCTGGTGAACCTTCTCTGCACTCCTTCCAAAGCTAATATATCCTTTCTTAAATAAGGAAACAAAAATTGTACACAGTACTCTAGATGTGGCCTCACCATTATCTTGTAATATAATTTTGTAATGCGGTTGCATGTGAGACATTGTGGACATTGATTTTCATACTGAATTCTGGAAATAAGTTTGGTAGCTGCACTGACTCATCATATCCATTCAAGAGACTTAAGTGTGGATAGATTTAAGTCATTCAAGCAGAGGTTTTGCTATTAGAACTACTGCTTAGGAAATTCAGCCTTAGTTTAATAAAATTCTAATTCAAGGCATGATTTCTTTCCCACTAAGAAATCAAACATTTTTTTGAAATATAAATCTTAAATTCAATTGCATTAGTACCATTACCTGTCATAACAGACATTTTGTCCTCAACTGGTGTTTTGGCTTTTGGATTTGTTGATCTGGAAGGACATCTTTGAGATTCTGTCACTGTGTGTCTACTTTGAGGAATTTGCCTATTTAGCGATGCAGGCATGGAATTTATACTTCTCCTTATAATTAAAACAAATAGGTTCAAATTATTTATCAGCTTTTTAAAATCATGTGTTACTTTACAATAAAGGTTCACGTTCCTTTTCTGTAGTTATACGTACAGAATAGCTTGCTTCCATGCTACCACCAATGCCACCGTATTAGGTTCAAAACTTATTTCACAGTGACTCAATAATTTCATCTCTTCTGGGTTTCATTTCTCCCAGTGAGAATAACCATTCTTCCATTCTTGGTTCCATGACAAAGAGGTACAGAGACCTCAATTCTTGGATAGTCACACATTGATTTTTCTTTACATTTCTTTATTTAGATTTGACCACACACATTGTTTTACTTACTTAATTTAAAGTAGAAGAAAACGTGACAAGTAAGTACCATCATAAATTACAAATATTAACAAATACTTGACAGAAAATGCAACATATTGCCATTCTGGTAGCTCTTAATATTGGTTCCAAGAAGGTACAGCCACCACTATCATTAAGCATAACCCTTTCGTGACAAATATACATAAAATACATACAGGATGCACAGCAATTGGAAATCAGAAGAAAAAGCAATGTGGATTTTTTTTGGGAAGCAATTTGAACTCCCACCCCTTCCTTCAACAGCTGGACTGTTACCAATTAAAGCTGACTGATAATGTAAAAGTCAATAAGTCAGTAAGAATCTCCCTTTGTGTCTTGTCCATGCAAACTCAAAGTTCAACAAAGAATGACACCTACATGGATGGAATCTTTTTCAGAATCTGATTAAGGGTTAGATTTCTTTAATCTATGTACTAATTATTGATATGTACCTTTCTAACATTTAGTAGTTGCATCCTAAAAGTTATCCTTAACTAGGTTTTCTTCACTGTAGACTGAAGTTTTTTTCCTCATTGTTCTGAAATTATCTCTTTTTAACTTGTATGTACCCAAGAATTAGTCTGTACTATCAATTTGCCTGAAATGACTGAACATTTCTTCATAATTATTGCTATACGAGTGATACCCAAGGGATGTTACTTACTATTTCCATTATTAGGCTGCTGTGAGCTAGCATTCTCCTCTCAGTAATATATTAGGTCAGAAACTAATGATGCATTACATTCAACTGATTATATCCTAGATTGCTTAGGAATTGCCATTTTCCCCTTATATGAACATATACTATGAATCCAAGAACAGAGAGCAAAGATGGAGGTTGGCAATTAAAATCCATGGTGAAGGGTATTCACAGAAGATCTGTAATGTGATCAGTTACTAAATAATTTAACTGTACTCCTAGTTGCTTATCTGGGGGCCAATCTATATGTTACAGGATTGACTTGTCAGGTTGTCTGGAGTTATAAGAAGAACCGCATCACTCGATGATGAGTAAATGCCTGAAGTTTTCATGAATGAATCAGATAAACAGGTCAACCACCTGTAGTGCTCTGGAGTACTATGGCTTGACCTGCCAAGTTTAAGTATCCAAAACACAAAATGAAAAAGACCTATTTACCATGCTTACAGCCAAGTTAGTATTATATTTAAGAGTTTCTCAAAGATTCATTTTACAAATTAAAAATGACTATTGGTCACTTACCATGTTGTTACTTTACCTAGATTTAGTTGAGATGAATCAGGAGGTTGTTTGAAAGATGGGCATTGTTCTGCGGTTCTAATTTCATACTTGTTCTTTATAGCAACTTTAAAGACCGTTGGCTTGATGAGTTGGAAGGCTTGTACACAATTTACAGAAGAATCTAACTGGTTCTAAAAAAGGAAGAACTATTTGTTAAGTTTCATAATATGCATCAACACCTGCTCATGTGTTCTGAAGTTCTGTTCCCTGACAATCTTTAGCTGATGTTTTTCCATCATAAAACAGTACTACTCACAAACCAGAATGATGGGTCCTCATCATGGCAAAATGGGTATTAGAATACACTTTCATCATCAATGCAAATTGTTTTAAACCTTATTTTTACTGTTTATGTATATGGTGAGCATAGGAAGTAAAACACTAGGGGTGAAATTTTACCATCATGTTGCACCCATTTCTGCGTGTGAAAATACGGTAATGTCAGGCGTGAGGTGATTAGCGCAATCTGCACCTATTTTTGCGCCAGTTCCCACTTTATGAAGGGAAAATAATTGGAACAATCAGGAACTTGCCTAAATGGGTGCAACGCCAATTTAAATATTTTTGCATTTATCTCATTGCAATTAGTGAGTTGTATGCCCCAGTTTACCAGCCTGCCTGCCTTTACCATCTCACTCGCCCCAGCTGGATCAGTTTCGAAAACACCTCCTTTTTAAAAATCAGCTTCTGGTGCTCCATCAGTGAGGGTTAGTGAAGCGATAAGTGCCTTTTGTCAGATCACTCCATGCTGCTCACAGGAGAGTCATTTCATGGAGGCCATGTTACGTTTCGGGTCAGGAGGTGTCTGCGAATGTTTGGGGAGGGTGGGGAGCTATTGCTGATCATGGTGTCCAATGTCCGATTTTCAACACGGATCCAGGTCTCAGCACTGACCTTTGGGTCTTGAGGATGCTGCTGGACGATAGTGCACACAGCACTGTTGCAGGGAGGAGAAGGGTAGTAAGGTAGTAGGGATAACCCTGGAAATTATAGGCCGGTGAGTTTGATGTCAGTGGTAGGGAAGCTGTTGGAGGGGATTCTTAGAGATAGGATGTATAGACACTTAGAGCGTTGCGATCCGATTAGGGAAACGCAGCATGGCTTTGTTAAAGGGAGGTCGTGCCTTACGAATCTGGTAGAATTTTTTGAGGAGGTGACAAAAACGGTTGACCAAGGGTGAGCTGTTGATGTCGTCTATATGGATTTCAGTAAGGCATTTGACAAAGTCCCTCATGGGAGGTTAGTTGAGAAGGTCAAGGGCTAATGGGATACAAGGACAGGTAGCTAGATGGATAAGTAACTGGCTTGGTAATCGGAGACAGAGAGTAATAGTGGAAGAATGTTTTTCTAGCTGGAGGTCGGTCACTAGTGGTGTGCCACAGGGCTCGGTACAGGGATCTCTTCTATTTGTAATATATATAAATGACTTGGAAGAGGGAATAAGTGGAATGATCAGCAAGTTTGCAGACGATACAAAGATGGCTGGACTTACAGATAGTGAGGAGCATTGTCAGGCAATGCAGCAGGACATAGATAAGCTGGTAGCTTGGGCAGATAGATGGCAGTTGGAATTTAATCCTGATAAATGCGAGGTGATGCATTTTGGGAGAAAGAATGTAGAGGGGTGGCATATGATAAAGGGTAGACCTACTAAGAGTATAGAAATGCAGAGGGACCTGGGGGTGCAGATGCACAAGTCTCTGAAGTGGCAGAGCAGGTGGAGAAGATTGCGTAGAAAGCATATGGTATGCTAGCCTTTATAGGAAGGGGTATAGAGTACAAGAGCTGGCCTTTAATGTTGCAGTGGTATAAAATGTTGGTTAGACCTCATTTGGAATACTGTGTCCAGTTCTGGTCGCCTTACTACCGGAAGGACGTTGAGACTCTGGAGAGAGTGCAGTGGAGGTTTACCAGGGTGCTGCCTGGTATGGAAGGTCTGAGTTACGAGGAGAGGTTAGGCAAATTGGGGCAGTTTTCCTTAGAAAGACGTAGACTTAGAGGAGATCTGATAGAGGTGTACAAGATTATGAGGCGTATAGATAGAGTAAACAGGGTTAAGCTCTTTCCTAAGATGGACTCAAATAGTACGAGGGGTCACGGGCTTAGGGTGAAGAGGGTAAGGTATAATTTGGATGCTAGAGGGAGTTTTTTCACACAGAGGGTGGTTGGGGTATGGAACGCGCTGCCAAGTGGTGGAGGCAGGCACTCTGGAGTTATTTCAGAGATACTTAGATGGGCACATGAACAGAATGGGAATGGAGGAGTATAGAAAACTGATTTAAAATAGGAACCATGAGCCTTGGGAGTCCCTGGGAAGTGTGTAAACAGACGATGATATTGATGTATTTGTTTTTATCCTACAGGTGCTTTGTTGTCCAACAAGGGGCATACATGCAATGGGTTGTAAGAGGGATGCTCTTGGATTTTCCAAGAGTATCCTAGTGCTTCATGTCGTTAGTGTATGCTTGACCTGAACCATTTGATGGGCAACACAACAGCTCAAGTGACTATCGCTGTGCTGTGCAGACATATGGAATAGGGCCTGTGTCTGTGGGAGTTTGTGCATTCTCCCCATGCTTGGTTTTCTCTGGGTGCTCCAGTTTCCTCCCACATTCCAAAGATGTGCTCTTAGGCTAATTGGCAGAACAAATTCTCCCTAAATTGTCTCAAATTTGGTTTCAATCCATAGATCTATAAACATAGACAGTGATCATGGGTAGAAGTGGGAACAAGGAGGTGGCAGCGCGGGCTCATTGGACTGAAGGGCCTGTTTCCCGTGCTGTTTTGTTCTTTGTTCTATGTGTTGGAAACACTTTGAGGTGGAAGTGCTACAGCCTCAGGACTTTTCAAACAGCACTGTCTACTGTCATTACTGCACGGGTTCTGGGTGTGTGTTACTCGGAGGGAGGATGGGGGAGACTGTGTTGCTGGGGGGCTGTCAGGAGAAGCAGGCAGTGTTGCTGGGAGGCTGTGAGGGGAGATGGGGGATTATGTTGCTGAGGGGCTGGGGGGTAAGCTCAGGGAACTGTTGTTGGGAGCCTTTGTGAGGTATGAGCAGTGTGTGCATCTGTCCATCTGTCTCTCCTCTTCCATAACTTTCTCCCCTTCAGACTGACAAGATGGCTTTTGCAATGCAACCAATTGACCTTGTTGTTCTTTTGGTTGCTGCTGGAGCTGAGGAGGAGGATGAATTGCAGGTAGAGGGGTACTTATCACTCGCAGGAATGGAGGGAAACGGCTATTAGAAGCAATGCATGGTGCCATTTGCCCAGAGGAGGGGCGCAGAAGAAAGAAGCGGAGATCTGAGCTGTTCTGCATGCGAATGTCCTTCGAGTAAATGTCAGACATCATGTGCCACTGACGGCTCTGAAAGGATTCAGTGCAACACCCGTGCCGTTGTTGCAGAACCTGGCACCTCGGGGCGCGGGGGGATACCCACTCTCGGTGACTGTAAAATTGACGACTGCTTTCAATTTTTATGCTACCGGGTCCTTCCAGATCCCCGGTGGATCTATATGGCATTTCACAACTGTGTAAAGGAGGTCACGGATGTCCTGTATGCCCCAGGCTGGCCAATATCTTAAATTTGATTTGGACCAGGACCAACAGGAAGCCTGGGCTGCAGAATTCACAGCCATTATTGAGATGCCAAATGTGCAGGGGCTTAAAGACTGCACCCATGTCCTCTGGACCCCGCTTCAGAATCCATGATTCTGAATGAAAAGGGCTTCCATTCCCTCAATGTGTAATTGATATGCAATAAGATGAATATCATGTGCACCAGTGATAGACACCCTGGCAGGGTGCATGACAGCTTCAGCTTGAGAAGCTCAGTCTTTGAAGAGAAGCCCAGGTTCTGGGATAGCTGTGGGTGACATGGGGTACCCACTTCGAACTTGGCTGATGATGCCTGAGACCCGATATAATGAGGCCCACATTGCCACCCATTCAATAGTGGAGAGGTGCATAAGGTTCCTCAAAATGCAGTTCAGGTGCCTGGACTGTTCTGGTGGGGCCCTACAACATAGCTCCCTGGTATCCTCCCGCATTGTGATGATGTGCTACACCCTTCACAACCTGGCGCAGCAGCAAGGCGATCTTTTGGAGGAGGATGTGGAGGCCAAACAGCCAGGCGTCACTGGGGAAGAGGCTGCCCAGCAAGAAAAGAAGGAGAAGGACAACCCTGAGCAACACCACCCAGGTGCTGGAAGATTGGTAGCAAGGATCAGGCATGCGAGGGCGGAAAGGATGGCCCTGATTACTAAGCGCTTTGCTCACCAGGGGCTTGTGTTGCTACATGTGTTCCATTCCTCTCCCCGCCCCCACTCCCCCAAAGTTCTACTATCTCCTGCAATGTTGTAATGTAGTGAGCTTGGATATGCTGTATTAGCAAGTTTCTTTGGCAGACAGGAGGGCGATGATGACTCACTAAGCACCATTATGATGATGCCCTTGTGCAAACTACCTGAGCTCCAACGCTTGCTGGCACCTGGGCCCACATCCGTATAGTGGGTAAGGGATCAGTAAACCTTCATATAGGGTCCCAAAGTGAATAGGGTGGGAGAGGGAAGGGAATCTCTCATGGGTTCTGGAGATGCCATGCCTTCATTTTCTCAGTGACACACTGTTGAGGGGCCTTCCCCACTGACATTAGCATGAAGAATCCATCAGCCATGCTCTGGCTGGGCCGTGCTCTGCAACTCCTAAGCCATGACTTTCTGTGACTGGGCCACATTCTCATGGGCTGCTGCCATAGCCCGCTATGTCTCTGCACTTCCTGCTGGTTCTCCTGCAAGTTCTCCAGCCTCTTAGCCATGGCCGCAGAATCTCGAGAAACCTGTGGCCCACTGTGACTCAGCCCCTGCCTTCTGGAACTTTGCTGTGGCCTGCATTGACTCAGCCATCACATGGAGCCTGCCACTCATGTGAGGATTCACTGCCCCAGACTTTCCACCATGTACGCCACCCTTGCAGTGTTTGCCTGGGAGTCATACAAGACAGGCAATAATTGGTCTACCTAATAGCTTTGGGATTCTGCAAGGCTGTTGGAATGTTGGTCCAGTGTGACCATCAGCCTCTCCTGCATTCCCTTACTCTTTTGTTGTATCTCCAGCAGTTGAGAGAGAAGTGATCAGAGACTCAGATGTAGCCTGAAGCCTGCTGAGTCCTTGCCTCTGGCAGGCCCCCATGAGGCCTCGGTTATTTCCTGCTCCAACCACTGCACGTTAGCAGATGTGTTGTGCTCGCCACAGAGTGACCCAGATGCTTCACCACTAATTGGACCCACTAATGTGAAAGTCTCTGGAATGGTGAGTTGTGAAGTGGAATCTAATGCCAAAAAGGTGCCACCCTTCAGTGTCCCTTCATCTGCTTCCTCCGTCTTTGGAGCTGATGGGCAGCATGGTCAGTGCAAGCTTGGAGGGTCAAAGGTCCTGTAATTTTCTTTGTGCTTTGTTCTATGTTCAATGAAGAAATCAAGTTTCTTGCATTCCAGATGGACAGGGGCACCAGTGGGAGACATGATGCCATATGGCCCCACAGTGTCCGGGCCCCTTCCTGCAACAGAGGACTCAAGGTTAAGTGCAAGGGAGGGACAGGAATCTGGAATGCAAGAAACTTCATTTCTTCATTGAACGTAGAACAAAGCACAAAGGAAATTACAGCACAGGAACAGGATCTTTGACCCTCCAAGCTTACACTGACCATGTTGCCCATCTGAATTAACCCCCCCTATCTTGGTGGAGTCCATATCCCTTTATTCCCATCCAATTCGTGCATTTGTCAGGACACCCCTTAAAAGTCACAATTAGATCTGCTTCCATAACCTCCCCAAGCAGCGAGTTCCAGGCACTCACTAATCTCCGATATATAAAAAAACTGCCTTGTACATCTCCTTCATATCTTGCCTCTCTCACCTTAAACCTGTGCCCTCAGTAATTGACTCAAATTGAGCAGAGGATTGACAGGTGCTCACTTCTCCACTCAAGGCCAACCATGCTGTCGCTGATGGCCCGGATGTCCTCCTCTCCCAACAACGCCATGCCTGCTCCGCAAAGATCAGGTTCACCATCTCCTCTCCCAACAGTTATGGGCAGTCTTTTTCGATAGGGACAGGAGTCATGAAAAAAGTGATGCCATGACTCCTGCAGAGTATCGGGGATGGTTGTCAGAGGGCAAGCGATATATTCTCTTGGGGGGGGGGGGGGGGGGGGGGGGGGGCAGGTGAGGAAAGAGGTGCTTGGGGGTCAGGGATGGGAAGCATGCAGGGTGCTGGGGCTAGATGTAGCTGAGGGAAGATGCTAGATGGCGTTAAACACTGATCCTTGCTGCCAGGATGAGGTAATTGACCTTTCTTTGGCATTGCTTGTCTGTTCTTTGAACCAGTGCCTTGATACTCAGAGGCAGCCACTGCTTCCCAGGCCATTTTCCCATCACTTCTGCCTGGATGATGTTCTGCTGGAAGGAAAGAAAGTGCCCATCCTTGCCTCCACAGTGTCCAGCAATCTGGTCAGGTCTAAATCCACAAATCCGAGGGCTACCTTCTTGAAAAATATTTGTTCCAGCACTTCCAGCCTGTCTTTCCATCCTGGGGTTTTATGGAGCTGCTCCTTGTTAGGGCAAATCAGCTGCAGGCAGTTTGGGAGAGCAAGTTAAATGCAGTTTTTTTTGTTACCATTGAGGGGAAAGCAAGTGAACACTTGCAGGTGTGCTAATGGAGGGATGGGGGAATCTGTGCCTCTGAGATGATTGGAGACAGGGGAGAAAGAGAGAGGTGTCAGGCAACTATTGGAGCCAGGGGTAGATTGGGGCCATATGCAGTTGGTTCTGGGTGGGGGGGGGTGGGGAACAACCGTTGCCACTCTGCTTGCAATCAGTGGGGGAGGGTGGGACCATTGCCACTCTGTCTGTAATCGATGGTAGTGGTGGGGGGGGGGGTGTATTGTCACTCTCTGTATGATTGGTGGGGGAGGGAGGCTGCAATTGATTGGGCGCCAGGACCGCGATCAATCTTGGTGGCGGGGTGATGGGGGAAAAGGGAGTCAGTAATGTTGGAGGAGGGATCAAATGTCTCTGGGGGCTGGGGACGCTTTATCTGGCCTGGGAAGGATCTGCTTTTTTCTCTGCACATGCGCAGTTGGAGACTTTGATTGGAGCTGCAGGCTTTCGGGCATGTTAAGCCCCACTCACAGGCTTCTGCAGTGAACAACAGACCTGCTCAAAGCTTTTCAACCAGAATGTGCATTGGGGGCCTAAAAATGTGTCTAAAAAACAGACCTGAAATTCTCCCAATTCTACACCTATCCAGCACTTAGGCAAAAATGATAAAGTACCATCCTATGGGCAGAATTTTCTATTTTTCAGACTAAGTACCCATGCTGGCAGGGAAACAGAAGTGTTTCTTACTGGCACTGGGAGCACTTGTCAGGTAGGTTTCGACCACATGAAAGATGCTAATGAGCTCATTTCCAGGAACCTGTCATCCAGTCCTGCTGTTCTAAGAGCAGATAGGCCCCCCGCCCCCAAAAAATGAAAATGCATCTCAAGTTCCTCCATTGATATTAACTGCAATGTGGCATTCACTCGAAGCCTGATTTACAGCCTGTGATTTTGTCAGAAGGAATAAGTCGTTTAACTTCCTCTTCTGCAAATCACTTGAGATGCATTCAAACGTGAAGGAAAAACTCAATAAATACAGCTATCAATGGAGACCTCTTTCACAGCTGAACTTTGAAATTGACAAATCAAGTGCTAAAAGACAAATCAAGTGCTAGTGCTAAAAGAGACAGTCCAGCCACAGCATTCCAATTCAAGGAAAAATGGCGAAGTCAACATCTTGCCCCCAGCCCAAGCCTACTTAACCCCATGACCATTGAGGGACCGTTCCTCTGCAGGCTGGCAGTGGCAAAGGGCAAATTGCCACTGGACATACCTCCTTGAGCCCAAAGTTCAAGACACTGATCCAGGGTGTAAGTGCCAGAGTGCAGTGTACCATCGGCATTGCCATTTTGTATGGCTTGAATAGGGGACCTGAATGTGGAGAGGCTGAGTTGGGGTTTGTTGTGGGAGGAGGCTTGAGTAGGGGGTCTGAGGAGGGATCAAGTTGGGTCACCATCATGCCTACGTTGGATGGGCCGTGACGTGAGTGGGAGGACGCTCCTATCTTCTGAGGGGGTTGGTGGTGCACTCCTGGACCATTGGGATTCAGCACATCATGTCCTCAATGTGGTTAACAGCAGTAAAGCATGCTGGTATTATTCCAGTTTGGGGGACCGGATGAATAGTCAGGGGCTAGTGAATGGGCCATCAAATCTCCTTACTGTATTAAGATTAGCTAGTTTGCATAATTATTAGGTTGCCACTCACTGTGGCTGGGAAACTGATCAGGGCCATCAGCTCGGGTTGAATGAATCCTGACAGCCCTCTCGCTCACTGGGAATTCCTGGAGGTCAGAAATGGGGATGCTCGCTGATGATTGCACGATGTTCAGCACCATTCGCGACTCCTCGGATACTGAAGCGGTCCATGTTCAAATGCAACAAGATCTGGACAATATCCAGGCTTGGACTGAGAAGTGGCAAGTTACATTCAAAAATGCCAGGCAATGATCATCACCAATTAGAGACACTCTAACCACATCCCTTGACATTCAATGGTGTTACCATCACTGAATCCCCCACTGTCAATATCCTTGGGTTTACCATTGATTAGAAACTCAACTGCCACATAAACACAGTGCCTACAAGAGCAGGTCAGAAGCTAGGAATATTGCAATGAGTAACTCACCTCCTGAATCACAGAGCTTATCCACCATCTACAAGGCTCAAGTCAGGAATGTGATGGAATACTCTCCATTTGCTTGGGTGGTGCAGCTCCAACAATACTCAAGAAGCTTGACACTATCCATGACAAAGCAGCCTGCTTGATTGACATCACATCTACAAACATTTAATCCCTCGACCACCGATGTTCAGTAGCAGCAGTGTGTACTATATAAAGATGCACTGCAGCAATTCACCGAAGGTTCTTAGACAGCACCTTCCAAACCCACAACCACTTCCATCTAGAAGGACAAGGGCAGCAGATATGTGGGAGCACCACCATGTGCAAGTTCCTCTCCAAGACAATCACCATCCTAACTTGGAAATATGTCGCTGTTCCTTCACAGTCACTGGGCCAACATCCTGCAATTCCCTCTCTAATGGCATTGTGGGTCAACCCACAAAACATGGACTGCAGTGATTCAAGAAGGCAGTTCACCGCCACCTTCTCAAGGGCAACTAGGGATGGGGAAATAAATGTTGGCCAGCCAGCAACACCCATGTTTCAAAAATGAATAAAAAAATTAAATATTTGGCAGATGCCCAATTCAGCAGGGTATCAGGTTTCCTGCCAGCCATCCAAGCAGGGCAGTAAATCACCACCTTTCTCTGATAAAAATTTTCTCCAGGATCCTTGCTTTATTCATCTTTAATTGATGTTTATTTGTGATTTTATTTTTAAAAAAACCACAATGAAAACATTTTGGTGAACTGTATTTTTAAATAGTTAAAGGACATATGGAATGAAACAAAATTGTTTGAAGTGTTGTTGAAACTGCCACACAGTCTGTTTTAATCCTTATACAGTGGACAAATAACTACAAGTAAATGTCTTGTTAGTACAACCAGTACTTATTTAAGATACACAATCAATAATCACCCACCTAACCAACAATATGTTATCTTACAGAAAATACTAGAGTTCAAGTCCAATACGAAACCTTAACTTTGCATGATTAGCAAGTACCCAAACAAATATTTGCCTTTATCAGTGCTTAAGTCTCAGTCCTTACTGAAGTCCATGTAGACAATGTTCACTGCCCTACCCTCATCAATTACCTTTGTCACTTCTTCAAAAAACTCGATCAAGCTAGTGAGACACGATCTCTCCTTCACAAAACCATGTTGCCTCTTGCTAATATGTCACTTTTTTCCAAGTAGGAGTAAATCCTGTCTCAAAGAATCCTCTTCAATAATTTCCCTACCATTGATGCAAGGCTCACCGGCCTGTAATCACCTGGATTATCCTTGCTATGCTTCTTAAACAAAGGAACAACACTGGCTATTCTCCAATCTTCAGGGACCTTCCCTGAAGTCATGATGTGGAGATGCTAGCATTGGACTGGGGTAAACACAGGAAGAAGTCTCACAAAACCAGGTTAAGGGCGGCACTGTAGCACAGTGATTATTACTGCTGCTTCATAGCTCCAGAGTCCTGGGTTCGATTCTAGGCTCAGGTAACTCTCTGTGTGGAGTTTGCACATTCTCCTCGTGTCTGGGTGGATTTCCTCCAGGTATTCCGGTTTCTTCCCACAGTCCAAAGATGAGTAGGTTAGGTTAATTGGCTGTGCTAAGAATTTGCTCCTTGGTGTCCAGAGATGTGTAGGTTAGAGGGATTAGTGGGTATAATATGTAGGGATATGGGGCTAGGGCCTGGATGGGATTGTATTTAGTGACTCAATGGGCTGAGGGCCTCTTTCTGTACTGTAGGTTCTATGATTCTATAAGTCCAACAGGTTTATTTGGTAGCAAACGCCAGTAGCTTTCGGAGCGCTACTCCTTTGTCAGATGATTGGGAGATCTGTGAGTGGCAGATCTCCACTCATCTGACAAAGGAGCACTGCTCCTTAAGCCAGTGGCGTTTGCTACCAAATAAACTGTTGAACTTACAGAATCATCCTGGTATTGTAGACTTCTTACTATGATCTCCCTTGTATCTAGTGAAGATATAAAGATTTCTCTCAAGGCCCCAGCAATTTCCTCCTTTGCCTCTCTCAGTATTCTGGGGTATATCCTATCAGACTCTGGGGACTTGTCTATCATTATCTTTTTCAAAACCTCTAATACTTCCTCCTTTTTGACCTCAACATAGAACATAGAACACTACAGCACAAACAGGCCCTTCGGCCCACAAGTTGCGCCGAACACATCAAAACCTACCCAGCCATAGACCTATCTATAACCCCCAATCCCATTGGAACCCATATACTCATCCAGAAGTCTTTTAAAAGACTCCAGCGAGTTCGCCTCGACCACCACCGACGGCAGCCGATTCCATTCACTCACCACCCTCTGAGTGAAAAACTTTCCCCTAGCATCCCCTCTGTACTTGCTTCCCTGCACCTTAAATCTGTGCCCTCTCGTCGCGACCATTTCAGCCCTGGGAAATAGTCTCTGAGAGTCCACCCTATCTATTCCTCTCAACATCTTGTAAACCTCTATCAGGTCGCCTCTCAACCTTCGTCTCTCCAGGGAGAACAGTCCCAGCTCCCTCAACCTGTCTTCATAAGGCATGCCTCCCAATCCAGGCAACATCCTTGTAAATCTCCTCTGCACCCTTTCAATAGCTTCCACGTCCTTCCTATAGTGAGGCGACCAGAACTGCGCACAGTACTCCAAGTGTGGTCTGACAAGGGTCCTATAAAGCTGCAGCATTACCTCCTGACTCCTGAACTCAATCCCTCGATGAATGAAGGCCAGTACACCGTAAGCTTTCTTAACCACATCCTCCACCTGGGAGGCCGATTTGAGAGTCTTATGGACCCGGACCCCAAGATCCCTCTGCTCTTCCACACAGCTAAGACTCCTACCTTTGATAGTGTACTCATTCACCCGTTGGATCTGCCAAAATGGACCACAACACATTTATCCGCGTTGAAGTCCATCTGCCACTTCTCCGCCCAGTCTTGCATCCTGTCGATGTCATGCTGCAACTTCTGACATCCCTCCAGACCATCCACAACACCACCGACCTTCGTGTCATCGGCGAACTTACTCACCCATCCCTCCACTTCCTCATCCAGGTCATTTATGAAAATGACAAACAGCAAGGGTCCTAGAACAGATCCCTGGGGCACTCCACTGGTGACCGACCTCCATGCAGAAAAAGAGCCATCCACAACCACCCTCTGCCTTCTGCAGGCAAGCCAGTTCTGGATCCACAAGGCCAAAGCCCCTTGGATCCCATGGCCTCTCACCTTCTCAAGAAGTCTTGCATGTGGGACCTTGTCAAATGCCTTGCTGAAGTCCATGTACACCACGTCCACTGCTCTTCCTTCGTCAATGTGTTCAGTCACATTTTCGAAGAACTCAATTAAGCTTGTAAGGCACGACCTGCCTTTTACAAAACCATGCTGACTATTTCTAATCAACCTAAACTTCTCCAAATGCTCGTAAATAGAACATAGAACATTACAGCACAGAACAGGCCTTCGGCCTTCAATGTTGTGCCGACCAAAATAAAAAGCAATGCCCCTCCAAACTAAAACCATTCTCTTCTCTTCCATATACTTATCAATTAACCTCTTAAACGCCACCAAACTTGGCGCATCTACAACAGCTGCAGGCAGGGCATTCCACTCCCTAATCACTCTTTGAGTAAAGAACCTACCTCTGATATCCGTCCTATAACTCATACCCCTTAATTTAAAGCTGTGTCCCCTCGTGCTAGCTTTCTCCATCCTAGGAAAAAGGCTATCACTGTCCAAATCTTGTCCCTCAGAAGCCTCTCCATCAGCTTACCAACCACTGAGGTCAGACTCACCAGTCGGTAATTTCCAGGACTATCCCTGTTCCCTTTCTTGAAAATAGGGACCACATCCGCAATCCTCCAATCCTCTGGAACCTCTCCCGTCTCCATCGATGATGCAAAGATCATCACCAGGGGCAAATGATGCCAAACTATCTATACATCCTTCCCCAGACTCATTACCCACCAAGTCCTTCTCTTTGGTGAATACTGACACAAAGTATTCATTTAATACGTCATATATTTCCTCTGGCTCCACCCATAGATTCCCTCCCCTGTTCTTGAGTGGGCTAACTTTCTCCCTGGCTGCCCTCTTGCTCTTTATATATGTAGCAAAAGCCTTGGGATTATCCTTAATCCTGCTGGCCAATTACTTTTCTGCCTTTTAGCGCTCCTGACTCCTTGCTTAAGTTTGTTTCTACTTTCCTTGCTTCATATGTTCCCAGCCTCCTAGCCTTGACAAATACTTCCTTTTCTCTTCAACTAGGCTCACAATATGTCTTGTTATCCAAGGCTCTCAAAACTTGCCATACTTATCTTTCATCCTTATAGGAACATGCTGGTCCTGAATTCTGATCAACTTGCACTTGAGAGCCTCCCTCATGCCAGATGTTGATTTGCCCTCAAATATCTGCTCCCAACCTGCATTCTTCAGTTCCTGATTAATAATGTTGTAATTAGCCTTCCCCCAATTTAACACCTCTACCTGAGGACTACACTTGTCTTTATCCATCAGTACCTTAAAGTTTACTGAATTGTGGTCACTGTTCCCCAACTGTTGACTACCTTGAAATGTTGACTACCTTGCCAGGCTCATTACCCAATATCAGGTTCAACATGGCCCCTTCCCTAGTTGGACTATCTACATACTGTTTCAAGAAGTCCTCTGGATGCTCCTTACAAAATCTGCTCCATCCATATCCCCAACACTGAATGAGTCCAAAAATCAATATAGGGGAAATTAAAACCACCACAATAACAGTAATTTTTACACCTTGCCAAAATCTGTCTCCATATCTGTTCCTCTATCTCCTGTTGGCTTTTGGGAGGCCTATAGTCAACCCCAACATTGTGACTACACTTTTCCTATTCTTGCACTCTACTCATATTGCCTCACTGTATGAGCCCTCCAAGGTGTCTACAGCAGTCAATCTGTGATAATTTCCTTACCCTGTAGCATAATTTCCCCACCACTTTTACATCTCCTCGTGCTATTCAGATCATGTTAATGGGCCAAATTTTCTGTCCCACACTCCATGAATCCCATGGTCTATGGGACGGGAAAATTCCACCCTCTGACTGGAATGTCCAATGGGAATTTCCCCTCATGCCGCAGTGAAGGGAGGTTTGGCTGGCCAGCAAATTCTGACCTGGCTGCAGCGGGAGCGTGACGTGAACAGCAGGTAAGATCATGCCTTCGGGCTTTCCCGCAGGCATGAACACTTAGCTTAAAACTTATGAATCGTGGTGTGCTCGCCCCAAGGCTGGAAAATCCTGCCTGAGGTCAAGGGATCATTGCGTGGAAAATTACCGTCCTCAGATAGTCGTTTTGGGGACAATTCTGCCCACTGGACAAAAAAGAAAATAAGCCGGATGTGATCTCCCTCCTCTATTCCCTGCCGGGGAGCTGGTTTGTACCTTATTACGCGGCGCAGCTTGATTTCCGCTAACTGCTCTGAAGCTTGGTAAAGTTCTCCGCTTGCGGTTAATATCTGCGCATTTTTCCATCAGGTTTCCACTTTTCGGGAGGGTGGAACCGCCGAGCAGACTGAATGCTCACAAATGGTCGTTGGCAGAAACCGCTCGAGCGGTCGCCATGGTAACCGCGCTCGAGCGTACTAACGGACGCCCCGTTTGAATTTAGCTTTTATTTGCATTCAGGGTGAGGACCGATTCAAATAAAGAGTGCCTTATCTCTTTATCAAGTGCGTTTTTCTGGACACATCAACTTATACCTTGAAAAAGTAAGTTTTAAATTTTGAACTGATAAAGAAAAATCCCCGATGTTCGCGCGAGCTGTCGATGAGGTGATTACGAGAGACATCTCCAATTGTCTCTATTGCCCTTTCTCCCTTTCATCCTTCTCCTCACGTTTTACATCCCTGTCCCCATTCCAATGAGCTAAAGCTGCCTATCATACATTTTGTCACAAATGGTTATTTTTCACATCGCTCTGAGAAAATAGAAGCTGCGGGGTGGTTTTCCGACCTCGAGGGGTCGATCCTGGAAAATGGAGCGCAGGCTGAAAAATCATTTTCCGCCCAAGCGCCAGACGGTTTGCAATCGTCCCGGTCTCCCTTCAAATGCCGCAAACCAGAGGGCATGAGACCGATTAGCACGTTTAAAGTAATTTCTAAATATGCATAGCCGTTCGACACCCACCTCCAGGATTCTTAGAATCATAGAATCCCTACAGGAAAAAAGGGGCCATTTGGCCCATCGAGTCTGTACCAATCACAATCCCATCCTGCAACCCAACATATTTAACCTGCTAATTCCCCTGACACTGGGGTCAATTTTAGCATGGCCAATCCAACTAACCTGCACATCTTTGAATTGTGGATGGAAACCAGAACACCCAGAGGAAATCCACACAGACATGGGGAGAAAGTGCAAATTCCACACAAACCATGACCAAGGGCAGAATTGAACTTGGGTCCCTGGTGCTGTGAGGCAGCAGTGCCCATTGGGCAGTGCCTACATGGCACTCTGGCACTGCCCACTGGACGCCGTGTCATGCATGCAGAGCATCCTAGTACTGTCTACTGGACACCATAACTGTGTGGTGTGGGGTCTGCAGGTGTGGGGCTATGAGGGCAAGGGAAGCTGTGCAGGTAGCGGGAGGGGGAGGTGGCTCTGCAGAGGGACTCTGCAGAAGGGGAGACAAGATGGGAGCTCTGTAAAGAGAGGCAAGGGGGGTGCTCTGCAGGGGGGAGTTCTGCAGACCGGGGAGTCGGGGGGAGCTCTGCATGGGTAGATAAAGAAGGAGCTCTGTAGGGAGAAGGCAAGGGGAAGCTTTGCACAGGGGAGGCAAGGATGCAGGAGGGAGATCTGAAAGGGGATGACAAGGGGGAGCTCTGAAGGGGGAGGCAAGAGGGAGAGCTATGCAGAGGGGAAGCTCTGCATTCAACAGAATGGTGCACAAGAAGGGTGATCATTTGAGTGGGGCTGATTGGCGAAGGGGATGACTGACAATGGAGGCAGGTTGGCACAGGACCTGATTGGAGATGTAGTGAGACCAGCAAAGCAGGGGGTATGGAGGGTGAACGTGGAGCAGCCGTGATGGTGGACTCATCAGGAGGGTCCTGATGCATCGATGTTGACGAGTCTTACTGCCACTGATAATGATGAGGGGAATGGTCTCCCAATTCACTAGGAGATATCTCAACTGTGGCCCAAATTGCGGGATGGGAGGCTTGCAAGGGTGCAGTGGCTTGGAAGGGGTCATGCTGGACTGGAAACCCTACAGCAGGGGGTCACCACTACCTTGGGACTCATGTTGTGCACATTCCTCTTGTCCACTGAACAACTCCCAAGAGTTTGCATATGAAATTGACCCCCAACTACATATTGGGGGTCTCCATGATTACCCTGTCACATGTCTGCTGGACAGGCTCTGTGGCTGATTGTTGACATCCCATTCTGTTAACTAACCAGCAATAGCTCTGTCAGCTATTGTCCCAATCAAGGGAACTTGGCAGGTGCAAGACCAGGCTCGGCAAGGAGGTGGGGCCAGGGCACAGAGGAGATGGCAGTTCAGGACATCATATCCTTCAATGAGCTGACAAATGTTGCTGTAGATACAGCACCTGTGTCAGGTTTTGCAGACGTAGCACCTCAAAGGACAGAGGAACACATGCTCCTGGTGGCGGTGAAGGTTATGGCGGCTCTCAACTTCTACGTAACCAGGTCCTTTCAGGTTGCCAGTGGGAACCTCTGTGGGATGTGTCTGCAAAGTGACAGAAGCCCTGTTCACCAGGGAAGGCCTGTATATGAATTTCAACCTGGGCCAGTCTTAGCAGGAAGCCTGGGTGCAGGCTTTGCTGCCATTGTAGGCATGCCAAAGATACATGAGCTGATCAATTGCATGCATGTTGCCCTGCGGTCCCCAAACTATCATACATTGTGGTTTGTCAACAGATCGTATGTGACCACAGAATGAACATTATGAACTAGGAACTGTACATGATAGCTTCCTCCTGCAGAGCTCAGACATCTCCAGGCTGCTGGGATGGCTCATAGGGGACATGGAGTACCACTAAGTACTTGGCTGGTGATGCCAGTGTAGAGACCAGAGACTGAGCAGAGACCTGATACAATGAAGTCCACACAGCTAACCAATCCATTGTGGAGTGGAACTTGGGTCCTGAAAGATGCAATCCCATTGCCTGGACTGTGCTGGCGGGGCATTCAGTTACAGCCCCTAGAGTGACTCCTGCATTGAAGTGGTCTGCTTTGTGTTCTACAACATGGCACAGCAGTGGGGAGATTTTCTGCAGGAGGAGGAAGGAGAGGAGGCAGACACCTCTGAGGATAGGGGGCCTATGTGGATCTGGAGGAGGATGTGGCGGAGGAGGAGCTGGGGGTTGAAGGATATGTAATGGCAAGGTCCGGCAAGGCAGGGCAGTGAGGGAAGTCCTCATCACCACAAGTTGTACAACTGGGGACATGGGAGTGTGTGATCCATCACCTCCTAACACTAGCCCCTGAAGCCCGCAACCCCACTCCCTTACCATGTCCATCCCTGCCATCCCTCCCAACCCCCAACCCCCCATGGGTCCCATTGACATCACATCAGGGTGATAGGCTTTGATTAACTGTTAATGAGTTACTGGTCCAAGCAGGAGGGTGATAACGACTTGCTATGTGGCACATTGTGATGCAGCCCCGGTGCAACTCAAGTCTGACTCCTGTTGTACACTGGTGCCTTGGCCCTCATCTGAGTGATGGTTGGTGGCACAAACTGTCAGGGGTGGGATGGGGCTGCTTAGGGTGAGGGGCAATTGATCCCAGGGTCAGGCAGGTGATGGGGATGCCTTGTCAGATTTTCTGACACAGTGGGCCTACAGAGCACCCACTGCTGGGACAGCTTAAGATGAGCACTTGGAGACCCACACCAGTCAGGAGTCTAGCACAAGTCCTGCAAAACGGGGATCACGTTATTGGTTGTCTGAAAGGCTTCTCCTGTGCGTCACAATGCTCTGAGCTGCTCTGTTTGAGAGGTGAATGACAAACAGATTAATCACAACTGTGAGGTGCAATCACATTTATTGGTGAAACAAGCAGTGCAATAACATTAAGTAGTGATATTTAACAGTGCAATTTAACAGATGTGCATGATTCTAAATAGTATCTATTTTCAATGCAGTCCTTCACTTGTGCCCTCTAGGTGACCTTACAATTTCTTATTCTTAGCAATAAGAATAGGTATCAGCCTGCATATTCATCAAAGGTGGAGCAGTCAGCTGCGTTGCATGTCCCATAACCTATGATGCCCTTGGTGGGTATCCCCAGGAGGGCAGAGATCTGGGCAGCCCCATTTGGCTTTCTGGTGTCACAGATACATTCGTACCATCCTGCTGCCATGAGATGCACTGGCGTCACAAAGAGAGAATTTGGAAGGCCTGGTGATAGTGGGAGTGTCCCAGTTGGAAGGCCCGATACATGGAATTTGAATTTTCTGAATGATAGTTTCTTGTTTTATTTTTATTTGTTCGTAATAATGGGGCCATAATGTACTGCTGTTCCCTAACTGAACATGAGAAGTTTGTGGTGAAGTTGTCTGTTTCCTAGAATAACTTACTTGCCGAGGCAACCATAGTGTGGCTTAAAGGAAAAGAAGAGATGAATGCATTTTTCAATTTGTAATCCCTAACATGCACCAGTCAGAAATGGGATTATCAGCATTTGGTTCATTCAGAAGATTAATATTGTTTAGGGAATTGGTTGTATTCATTGCCTAGAGGGTGGATAGTTTAGATTGTACATAATATAGACTTCACAGCTATGTAGCATGTTCAGATAATAAAACATTATTATAACAAATATCTTTTCATCTCAAAGGATTTGAATTGATTTTGCAGTTCTCTAAAAGTATCATGTTAAGGAGGTTGTAGAAATATGTGGAGAGTCAAACATAACGGGGAGGATTTTCTCAAAAATATTAAGTGTTGAACGGGTGAGAAAACAGTCGGTTTTTTCATCCGCTTTTTCAGTGAACTAGGTAATGGTACTAATGACACTCTGTGCAATACAGAAGATGTAGTATGAATCTGGCTGAGGGTTTGGAGTCTTAGCTCGCCTATGAGTTCTAGGGGCACTCAGATCTCCCAGAGTACACAGTAGTACCTGCCACCTATCCATCCCCCACAAAAATCCCCCCCCCATTGCTGCCTCAGCCGGTAGCCCTCCCCCCCCGATTGTCACCCTAGCCAATTGCCATCACCAATCCTGATCACCGCCTCCACCCCGGGATCACTACCTCCACCCCATTTGCTATCCCCACCAATTCACGCCTCCTCTGCAGTGTTTCCCCCTTCCATCCCCTCCTATGCACCTCCCCCCGCTTCTCCCATCAGGCTCTGTCCACTTCATTAGTCCCTGCCCATGGGCACTGCCCACCGTGCCCATGGCCACCCATGTGGCTTTGATGGCCTCTGGTCCCACTAGCAAGGCCATCACAATTTATCCCCATTCATAGGGACCCTTGGTGATCCTTACCGGCCAATCCACCTAATCTGCACACCTTTGGACTGTGGGAGGAAACTGGAGCACCCGGATGAAGCCCACACAGAAATGGAGAGAATGTACAAACTGCATACAGTTACCCAAAGCTGGAATTAAAACCTGGGTTCCTGGCATTGTGAGGCAACAGTGCCACCATGCCACCCTGGAAATGGAGATAAAGAGAATTTGTTTTCTCCCTGAAGATCATTAGACTGTGGAATTTTTTCCCCCAGAAAGCAGTGGAGTCTGGATAATTTAATTTATTCAGGGCTTTGTTAGATTTTTGATAAGCCAGTGTTGTGAGGCCTGACAAAAGTTGAGTTCGCAATCAGATCAACCATGATCTTATTAAAAGGTAGAGTAAGTTTGAAGGGCCAAATGGCCAACCTACTTCTGCTCCTCAGTCCTATCTTCACATATAACTTTTTGAGAGGCTTGACAAAGTAGGTGCTGTTGGGATTTCTTTCCTCATAGTAGAATTCAGAACCAGGGAGCACAGTTTCCGAATAAAGGATCTCCCATTTAAAACAGAGATTAGGAGTAATTTCTTCTGTCAGACGGTTGTTAATTTGTGGAGTTTTCAACCACAGTGGAGGCTAGGTCATTAAATATATTCAATTCTGAATCCAAACCCTTCAACCTACCATCCACCAAAATTATATCAGAAATGAGATTATTTAAACAAATTATCAAAATTTAAAATCAATTTTTCCTAATTTTTTTAGCCTAAATGTAATGCTTTGTTTTTAATACTGATATCCAAAGCTCCATGAATTAGCACATCTCATAACATACCAGATATCGGTTGTACATTAGAAACCATTCTGTTCGCAGGGTGTTACCAACTGTAGTGTTTCCAATATCAGATTATAATTGATGATAATGTAGCGCATTAACAAATACGTTTAGTCTTATGTCTGCCCTTGTTTCCTCTCAAAGTCGTGCTTATTAAATATGTATTATCACCCAAAAACAAAAAAAACTAAAGGTTTTAAAAAATACTTGATCTAATTTTTGTAGCTTTACCTATGCTTGTGACTTGACACTTGTGTTTATTGATCCTTGATATATAAAAAAATTAATTATTTCTCAATTTTTTGAGAGCTTGGTGCTAAGAAATCAAATAACATTCCTTCAGTTAAATTCTTGCTAACTGAAAAGATTGAAAAGGTACTCCCTGAGGAAGGGTTTTGAACCTAAAGCATTGACTGGCTTCTATTTCTACACAGTTGTTGCCTGACCTGCTGAGTATTTTTGTCTTCATCTGGTTTTGTTCTTTGATTTCTAGCACCTGTTGTGTTTTGCTAATTATTTAGAGCCAAAAAGTAACATGGCTATCCTTTCAATCCACATGGCGGTGCTGTTGTAACTGTCAACAATCAAAATTCTGAAAAAGACCTGGGGCAGAATTTTCTCAAAATATTTGTCATTACAGCGAGAAGCATGGGGTGAACCATGCTGGATCTCAAACACACTCCGCACTGCAATCCTTTGACACTCAGTGCAATGAAAGAGCTTCCATGCAAATCATGTTGTCATGGAGGCTCCAGGCATGAAACTTAAATGCTCCTGTTGCAGCCACAGTCAGTTACACCAGGAATATGGCAGCAGGCTGAGCAGTTCCATGCTGGGACAGTTGCTAGATACTAGGAGATGGAAGTCCATCTTTTTGCCTGAGATGATCGACAAATCGGGTCAGGTCGGCAATGCAGCCTGGAAAATGGTGGCAGTGGCAATCAGTGTCCACGCACTGAATGGAGGTCTAGTGGCCAACACTGAATCAAAACGAATGACCTTGTTCAGGCAGCAAAAGTGAGTGTCCATCCCATTAGTCCCATCCGTTGCACTTGGACTGCCCACATTGATCCATGATCAGAGCCCCCACAGCCTTCCAGCACTAGACCCCCTACCACCTTCCTCCAAACTCTCCTCCACAACCCCTGCTTATAGAGACATGATCCCAACAAACACCACCCAATTGCCACCACAAGCAACACCTGCGCCCTTCCAGCCATCAGGCTTTCAATCCCCCTTTTGTCCTCGCAGAAGAAGATGGTCCATAACAGAAGAGGGTAGGAGCAGATTGAGTCCCAGACTGCATCTCCTGACTCCCTTTGAAGAGCATGTGATGAAGCAGTCAGGGGAGGCCAGGGACAGACCAACAGCCAGATCATTGTGTGCCATGGAACTGAGAAGACACAAAATCTTCATTAATATGACTGTTTTCAAGAACGTTGCAACCTGCTCACACACTTTTTTTTATTCATTCTTGTCCCTACTTTTCACTGAACCACGTGCCTTCATTTGCAGGCGACGACCATGATGAGGCTGGCCCATCAGGAGGCTCTGTAGCATCTGCTGCGCTTCTGTCAACATCTTGAAGGAAAGCTCCAAGGAAACCTCGGTGGAGAGCTCTAAAGAAACCACTGAGAAAAACACTGAACAGTCGACACAGGCATCTCGCACACCGTATGCCAGTTCAGATACAGTCACTACGTTGGGATGTGTTAGCAGTGAAGCCTCTGGGTCACTGTCTGGCATATACCACACAGCCATACAGGCACATCAGGTAGAGATGGAAATTTTTGAGGGATCAGGCTGATGGAAGTGTGCCAGATTTAAGGAAACATCTGACTCCCAGCCGCATGTTGAGCTGCTGGGGTCATTCTCCAGAAGCTGCAGGAGATACAGAGGCAGAGTTGGGAATTGCACGAGGGGGCTGTCAGTAACACTCCTGCAATTGCAAGGCTGTCTGGAGGAGTCCCACAGCCTACAGGTGCAGGAGATAATGCCGGCATCATATGGCACTCAGGCCAA
This sequence comes from Sphyrna mokarran, assembly GCA_024679065.1. Classification (NCBI taxonomy): domain Eukaryota; kingdom Metazoa; phylum Chordata; class Chondrichthyes; order Carcharhiniformes; family Carcharhinidae; genus Sphyrna; species Sphyrna mokarran. Next base: position 19,807,847 of record JAGIQG010000025.1, read on the forward strand.
CACTTCAAGGGTAGGAATCTGCAGTGGAAAGCTGGGGCAGGAGAAAATAGCTATAGATGGCAAAGTCCAAGGCATGGCCAAGTTGCAGAGGGCCATGGCCAAGGGACTCGGGGCAATCTTGAGACACAGAGGGCTTTGGGAGCATGGGCAAGTTGCAACGTGCCATTACTGAGGTGCTTCAGAGCTGGCCAGTCTCAGAGGGCTAAAAGTCTTGTCACAGAGTCAGAGAGCCATCGTGAGAGCTTGCGTACTATGAAATAGGCGCAGTTGAGCTTTCAGGGCTGCAGAGCCATTTGACACAGATTTCTAGAGGTCACTCCAGCTGCCCCTCCGTCCAATGGAGTGTCCCAGGGATCAACGGGAACTCTGTTGGAGCTCATAAAGGGGCCTTTCATGCAGGAGTTTTTGCCAGCCCTTCCGGATCCTCCTTTCCCAACACGGGTGCATCTCCTTCTCCTAGGCATTGGGCAGAACAGGGTGGCATTGCTATGGCCATGACACCCAAAAGTTGGCTAGGGCCCTCTAGATCCTGGCTCTCCCATGGACGCTGGTTAAGGGCATCACAACACAGCTGATGGCCAGCTCTGATATGCATCCTGGGGGTCACCTAGACATAGTGATAGGCTATGTAAGATTAAGATATTGTCGGATCGCCAATAGATATCTGGGTGGAAGCTATTACTGTAGTCAGAGTTAGGATAAAATGCGCAGTGAATAATCACTATTAAATGTTATTGCACTCCACAACTGTGACTCCTCTGTCTGTGATTCACCTCCTGCAGGGAAGATTGTATTCCAATCCCATGCTAAGAGGTGCAGAGTATTATTCTGTGTGAGAAAGACCCTTCGTCCACAGACTCTGAAGCTCCCAGCACTTGTGCCAGATCCCAAACTGTCCTATTATCCAAGTGTTCATCTGAAAATGCCATTAGGGTCACAAGGTCATTGGCCTCCACCGCTGACAGGGGCTTCACAGGCATGAGCTCCTCTGCTCTAGTCCCCATAGCCCTCCCAAATAGCTCAGCAGTGGAGACTTTGTAGGCCTGCAATGGCAGCTTGGATGACATCGTCCACACCCTCCAAATCCTAGGGCTGTCCCTTCCAGCACTACCCCTCTACTTCCTAAGCTTTGAGCTGAATAGTGGTGCCCCAGACCTTCACTCAGACTTGGAATCAGGCACAAGTGTGCAGTCTGAGAACAGGTAAGAATCAAACATCTGTTGCACCGAGGCAGCATCACCGTGTGCCGCATAGCAAGTTGTCTTCACTTTCCTATTGTGTGCATCCAGATAGGGACAGCCAGGTCAGTGGGGGTGGAGGGCATGGCAGGCATCTGGTCTAATGGTGGCCTGGCGTGAAGTTTAATAGTGGCTGCCAGAGAATGCTGAATATAACTGAGGAAGCAGAGAGAGGTCTGCATCATTGTGGTTGCAGCACATTGTCGATACCCCAGGAGGGAGGGCACTTCAAATAGGCAACAAGCCCCCAGATTTTCTGATGACTATTTGCACACTTATGGAAACAGTGACAGCTAGAAGGGACATCCTGGTAGAATCAAATAATCCTTACAGTGTGGCAGGAAGCTATTCGGCCCATGGAGCTTGCACTGACAAAAATCTCACCGAAGCCTTATTCCTCTATAATCTCAAGTATTTACCCTACTAATCCCCTTACACTAAAGGGCAATTCAGCATGGCCAATCCACCTAATCTGCACATCTTTAGACTGTAAAGGATGTAAAGGAGGCCACCCCAACTAGCCAAGAATGCTTGAGCAGAGGTGGCAGCTGAAGTCAAATGCCTGGTCTGCGCCACGTGAACACAATACTGGAAAAGGTTCAATGACCTTGTGCACTCAGCAAGGGTATGTTCTGAGTTGGCATTGCTCAATATGGAGAACTGAGAAGGGCTAATGGAAGCTAGGACAGAATATCAGTGGCTGTGTCACTGTGTCAGTTGCAGCAAAGGACAGTATAGTGCACGTGCAGATCTCTGTGGCTGCATGTGCACAGTGGCAGCCAGCAGAGGCCTGACAGGTCCGAGAGAGAAACCACTCTATCCTTGTCCTCAACCTCCACATCTCATGGGTGTCGGCTATGGTCTTGCCACTTCATGGAAATTAGTTGGGTAGAATAATATTGTGCCTGACCTGTCTTATTTTCAATAGGCACCTGCATTCTGTGAATCACGATCCCTCCACCTAAAAATTACAATGAATTTTAATTTTGATTTTATTTAATTTGATTTATTATTGTCACGTATTAACATATAGTGAAAAGTATTGTTTCTTGCGTGCTATAAACGCAAAGCATACTGTTCATTGAGAAGGAAACAAAAAAGTGCAGAATGTAATGTCACAGTCATAGTTAGAGTGTAGAGAAAGGTCAACTTAATGCAACGTAAATCCATTCAAAAGTCTGACAACAGCAGGGAAGAAGCTATTCTTGAGTGTCTTGGTACATGACCTCAGACTTTTGTATCTTTTTCCTGATGGGAGAAGATGGAAGACAATGTCCAGAGTACATGGGGTCCTTAATTATGCTGGCTGCTTTGGTGAGGCAGCAGGAAGTGTAGATAGAGTCAATAGTTGGGAGGCATGATGGATTGGGTACATTCACAACCTTTTGTTATTCCTTGCAGTCTTGGGCAGAGCAGGAGTGTGTTTCTATGGCGCATTTGTAAAAGTTGGTGAGTATTGTAGCTGACGTGCCAAATTTCCTTACTGTTCCATGAAAGTAGAGTTATTGGTGGGCTTTCTTAACTGTAGTGTCGGCATGGAGGTATCAGGACAGGTTGTTGGTGATCTGGACACCTAAAGCTCTCAACCCCTCGTCCCCATTGAAGTAGTGAGGGACATGTTCTCCTTTATGCTTCCTGAAGTTGATGACAGTCTCCTTCGTCTTGTTGACATTGAGGGAAATACTATTGTTGCCACACCAGTTCACCAGATTCTCTGTCTCATTCCCATACTCTGTCTCGTCATTGTTTGAGATCTGACCCACTATGGTGATGGCATCAGTAAACTTGATGTATAAGGAGGATAGTAGGAGATTGAGAACACAGTGTTGAGGATGATTGTGAAGGAGGTATTGTTACCTTCCCTTACTGATTGTGGTTTGTGAATTAGGAAGTTCAGGATACAGTCACAAATGGAGGTGCCGAGGCCCACGAGTTTGGATGAGTTTCATGGGAATAGTGATGTTGAAGGCTGAACTGTCGCCAGTGGTATTTGTACCCAGTATTTTCTAAATAATTACAGTAGTTTATGATATGAAAGTATATATATTTTAAGATGACGTTTCAGTATCCTATTGTTCCATTGCTGGAGATGCCACTTTTGTAGATAAGATGTTACAATGAAGTCTCATCTGTCTCTGCAAATGAATATTAAAGATCCATGTCAAGATTCAAAAAATTAGGGGCTATGTCACTGGCAACTTTCTTTCTAAGCTTGCTCACATACAACCATTATGAAGGTACTGTATAGGCGACTCATAAAGATCGTTGAATCCCTACAATACAGAAGAAGGCATTCAGCCCATCAAGTTTGAACTGAACACAATTCCGACCATATTCCCATAAATCCTCATATTTATCCTGCTAATCCCCCTAACATTAGGCCAATCAACCTAACCCCGCACATCTTTGAACTGTGGGAGATACCAGAACACTTACAGGAAGCCCACGCAGACACAGAGAGAATGTGCAAACTCCAGACAGACAGTGACCCGAGGTCGGAATTGAACCCAGGTTGCTGGCATTGTGAGGCAGCAGTGCTAATCACTGTGCCACCGTACTGTTCTTTTCAGTTGTCATTTCAGATATCACAAATGCACTGTTGTGTGTTTAAAGGTACTATACACATTGAAATAAATAGGTCATGAACAACAAAGAAAATTCAGAAGGATCATATTAGTCACTGACAAAAGTAGCTTAACGAACACCAGCAAAACTGATAAAGAGGTTACTTAATGTTTTGCTGCTCCCAGGAGCTGTGTATAAAATAAGCGATACCTTTCTCTACATAACAGTGGCAACACTGAAGTGCTGTCAACATTTCTGAGGGAAGTGATCAGATGCCATTTAAATGCAAGTCCGATATTGCTGCATATTGGCAAGTGGGTTTTGATCCATTGCCTTTCCTTCCTTCAGTGTTGTGTTGACGGTAGAGACCGGCTAGATCAGCAACAGTTCAATTATGGTAAGGAAATAGTTAAGAACTACTTGTTGTACTTAGTAATGAGGAAGTGGTGGATTTGGAGAAAACTATAGAAATCAATGTGTGGTAACCCATGGTTGGATTCTATCCTGAAGGGCTTGAAGGATTGGTCTTCAGCCCATCCTGAAGATCTGAATTCAGGATTCAGAAATCCTGAATTTCTGTCAGGAAATTCTAAGTGAAAAATTCTACATTTTGCAGACCTGGGGAAATACTGGGCTCTGTATTGCAGAACAGAAATGCATATTTTCACAAAGCCTCTTGATGCTTAGTGTAAATTGACTCTATTGTGCATCTTAATATTAAAGAAATACTTATGGTGGGTTTGAAATAGTGGAAAGGAGATCAAAGAATCATTTATTTTTACAGTTAGATGTACCTGCCTAATCTGTTTATGTATTCACACTTGCATTATGATGTCTTTGGATCAAATATCATAGTAGAGAGTTTCAAAAACTATTTTTTTCTTGTCAAATGGAATTTCCTCAGTCTGTTTCTCATCTGTGTTCTTGGCAAGAATTGCAGTTTTAATAAAAATATAATTTTGTTCTTCAGATGTATAGCTGGACTTTATAAACGCAGATTCAGAAGTGGATATTAATTAGCACAAATGTTTGAAACAACATTCTATGTATATCAAAGTGCATTAATTTGAGAATTGTATAATTCAAAAGCTAAAGCCTGTATTCTTAAGCAAAAAGAAAATCAAGTATGATTATCTGTGGTTAAAATCATTGAAAAAAATGTTAATTCATTTTACATTTAAATATTCCCCAACTAGACAAATCTTTTAATGAACATTTTGTTAGGAATCCAGGCAGAAACTCTAAAGTAGATTATGAAGTTAACCTAAATCCCAACTTTTTTTGATTTTGGCATTAGGGGTTATTCTATTGACCCACTAGGTAGTTTTTTTTTATTAAAACAAACTTTATTGAACAACACAATTAAATACAACAAAAATAATTAGCATAACTTTTAACACTTAAAATACTTAAACACGACAAGGTATAATCTTTAACAGCAATCAGTCTCTATAGTTGCATTTTAAACAATATCATCCACAGACATACATCATCCTACAGAATCAGGTAGCACAAAACACATAGCTCGTGTGGATGCTAGGTTTACTGCTTTTTAGCACCTCTGGACAGAGATCCAGAAAGATACCTATCTTCTGATTCACATACAGCAGTCTCCAGAGAAGAATATATCCACAAATAGCAGAAACTTCAGAGAAAAAGACCTATTTTCTAGAGATTCTAATCTCCAAAGAGAGAAAAAACTACTCTGTAAAGATCCCAAGTAGCAACTTATACTTGTTTTTTCTCTCTGTGAGCCTAGCCCCACCTAGTCACATGACATTTCCTATCAATCAACTCAATCAATCCCCACTCTGAAAAACCCTATTGGAAAACACCAAAATAATTCTATTAGCCCAGATCAAAATAAACATCTGGCAATTAGGACTAATTATGCCTCTGCAGCATTTGAGCAAAGTGGCACTTGTAAAGAGAAACTGACTGAAAAGCAAATCTCTGCACAAGAAACATGATACAAATACATTTTTAAAGGCACAGTATCATCACAATTTGCACTTTCTTTTCCATTATAATTTTTGGTCCCACTCTGTGAGCCCCTCAGAGTAGATCTCAAATATGTGACCTGCATCTAATTAAACAGGATTATTAAAGAAAAAGCTGGTTCCAATGGAGAACAAATAATATTAGGAGCAACAGGTTGAAACAGAAGTACAGAATTACTTATTTAAGTTCAGTTCCAGAAGCTTTCCGTTTTAATCTCTTTGAAAATAAAATCTACTTGACTCAATTTTTATTGCTGGATGTGCTCATATTCTTGTGCAGCTGAGTGCATTTATATTACATCTTTCACAATAACACTGCTTGTCATGTATTTTAGCAAATCACTACTAAGTGCATTAATGTAGCCTAGACAACTTCCAAATAGTCTAATAGTAATTTATAATGCTTAAGACTTCAAAAATACATGTAAGTTAGAAATCATTTAGCATAATTATACTGAAATGTTTTAGTGTCTTTCTCCATTTCGTCATTCCCTTATTCTGTCCCTTTCCATTTCTTGCTTTTCTTCCTTCCCACTCTGTCCAAGTCTGCGTCATCACTTCCTAGTAAGAAGTCTCACAACACCAAGTTAAAGTCCAACATGTTTATTTGGTAGCAAAAACCACTAGCTTTCGGATCTCTGACCCTTTGTCAGGTGAATGGAGAGTTCCTCCCCATATCTACCTTTTTAAAAATCATCTTACCATCTGCTTCATTACTCCTTTTCTAGTTTGTCACCTCTCATTTTGTTACTTTTTCTTTTCTCTGTCATCTGTCCTCACCATCTCACTACCTTTGCGACAATTGCATCACTGAACAGTTATTCTCTTTACCATCCACTTGCATGAATCTTCAATTCTTTTGCTGCTACTCACTTTCTCAGTGAGGAAGTGAATTTCCTCACTTCCTCTGTGCAACTGTCTCATTAGATGTTAGTCTTGCACTAACAGCCTCAGTAAAATCAAAGCTGGAAGTATTCAATAAAGAATTTTGTTACTAACATTTACAACTTAAAAAATACAATATGTGTAAACACACGTACATAAATCTGCATGATTTTGGAATACTTGGCTTGCTTACTCTTTGAGATTGTGCGTCATGCAGTTTAGCATTGCTCCTGTGGTTCCTTTTTATTAAATTACAACATTCCTTGTTGTTTTCATAATATTTTAAGCAGAATTTTTCACTTTGTGACCACCATTTGCTGCCTATAAAGGCATTAACGATGAAGACCTGAGGCTGTGAAGCAGAGGGAGAGGACCAACTTGAAGATCTGCCACTGGGATAAAGGTAACCTGTCCATTTATTATCTCAGCGATTGCCAACTTTACATACCAGAACTCTGTAATGGAGTTTGACTTTTATACATTACATATCATACTATAGAAATAATATAACAATCTAACATATTCAAAAGTGATTGAAATACATGCACAGTTAGTTTGCAATATTTACTTTGTTTACAACACTGTAGTAATCCTGAGGGAGTTTGAAAGGCTCTTGCGATAATAGTGCACTTTTCCCCAACATTACACATTATTTCCATGAGTAGAATCTGGCAGGCTCTTCTACTGAATGTGTGGTTTGTCCTTCTGTGTTTCCTCATGGGACACACACTGACAACAGTTTGTTGTGTTGAGACCACACCTACACAACATAGAGGATTTGAAAGTCATGTGGAGATGCAAAGCTTTGCATGGTTTTGATCTCTGTATAACTTTTACTTTAATTTTCAGTGTTTCCATTATATACCTTTGTCATTTTTCCCATTCTTTCAGTATGTTTACTTAGATAAGGACATGCAGGTGACTAATAATTCAGTTATATAGTGACAGAGAAATATTTTCTGAATTTTGCCCACATTTATAGAAATTGACATAGTGGTAATGATATTAACAATGAAATTTCTTAATGGGTCATGATTGCCTCAGTTCCTGAAATTTCCTCCAGTGAAACCACAGCTGGAATTTTTTTGGAGTTGGTAGTACTGTCCCCCAGTTAAAAGTCAGGAGCAAACCCACCTCCATAAACTAAAAAAGCATGATCAAATTCAATGGCTGTCATGCTGCTACTTGCCTGAAGCTGTGGCTTCTGCTCCGATGTAGGAGAATGTTTCCATTCCAGAGGCGACAGCCAGTCAGATGTCAACAGGTCTGTAATCTCAGCAATACCGCTGGGAGGGATAGTCACTCCTGGGACTGTAATCAAACCCCGGTGAGAAGTCAATAGAGGAGACCGAACTGCTGTCTGAGTGGGCTGCTTTTGTAGGGCCAGTCAGACTGGATCAAATGAGAATAGTGGGGTCTTTTGATTGGGTAGCAACAAATGAATGTGGCAAAAACTTTTCACAATCTCTATTGGGCATAAGGTACCCAAATAGGAGGGACTTTACATTGAACCGCAGCCAGTACACCAGGGCTTGCATGGCTGCCTTACCACTTGGGGCCTCAATTGGCCCAAGATTAAGTGAACTGTGAGTAATTGGCACTGTGCCCTCTGCCATGCCACCCGATTTTATGTGCCGTCCTACCTCTGCCTGTCAGCCTGCTCTAGTAGTGGATTTAGTGGAGTTTCTTAAGTGTACATTTGCGTCTCTCAGACTACTGCTGTCCTATTTGTGAGAGTAGGACAGTATGTACAATTCAAACAGATTGGACTTTGCAGTCACCAAGGGCAGTGGGATTTGCCTCCATTGCTGGATTTCCACTGGTGCAATACATCATTGATTGCAATCACATAGCTGTCAAGCTGTGAGTGAGATTCAGCAACAGGAAGAGTTTCCACTCCCTAAATGCTCAGCTGGTCTGTGACCATAACAAAAGCTTCCTGCATATGTATTCTCACTTTCTTGGCAGCTGTCATAAGCCTTCATTCATTGGCAGTTAAGGATGCCCATAGCTACTCATGTCATCAGCGAAACTCCATGGGTAGCTACTAGAAGACAAGGACTGTCCCTTAAAGAGATGGATATATGTCCCTAAATATGACCTCAAAACAGAGAGTGAGGCATTACAGCCAGTCACTGCTCACAAGCCTTTGAAGATGCAGTTTAGGTGCCTTAACTGGTATGAGGATGTTCTGCAGTGTATTCCAGCAGCGGTCTCACACATTGTGATGGTCTGCTGTGCTCTTCATAACAAGGGCTTCTAGACAGAACTAGACCTTGAAGAGTAGAAGGTGGTAGAAGATCATAGCTCGTCTTAGGAGGAAGAGGAAGGTAACAAGCAGAGAGGTGCCTAGGTTGAGTATGGAGATGGCTAGGGTTGGATCAGGACTCCAAGCTTTCATCAATAAATATGTGATTAAGGCATGTTTCATTTGAGCACTTCTCACCCAGCAGGACTGCAAGCTGTGGAGTCAGTTTAATCTGCTTGAGAGAAAATTTCCATTGAACACATGACCTTGAATAAATCCACATTTATTACTGATGCATGCTGTACATTTGTTCAGAGGTCCTATTGTCTCTGTTCAAAGAAGTGAGGTGAGAGTGACTGCCCTTGGCACCAAGGCAGCTTTTGGCTGAGGGTAGCATCAAAGACCCGAAGCACAATTGGAGTCAACGGAAATCAGGGGAAAATCCTCTGCTAATTAGAGTCATACCTAACACAAAGGTAGAGGTTGTGGTAGTTGGATATCAAGCATCTCAGGTCCAGGACATCAGTGCAGGAGTCCTCAGGGTAGTGTCCTAGGCTCAAGCATGTTCAGCTGCTTTGTTAATGACCTTCCTTTCATCATAAGACTAGAAGTGTGGATGTGCGCTGATGATTACACAATGTTTAGCATCCTTTACAATTGACGTCCTTCCCACGGGGAACTCTTAAATGGGAAGGGTGTGAATATCTTCACTGGGAGGTTAGCTGGAGTGTTTCGGCAGGATTTAAACTAATATGGAGGGGGGGAGGGACTGAGACCGATAGCTCGGTAGAGAACGAGATGGGAGATAGACTCAGCTTGGATGAGAAGAAATACACCAGGGAGAAGGAGGTTCTGAGTGGGCTTGGAAGTCTGGAGTATGTCTGTTTCAATGCGAGGAGCGTAACAGGAAAAACGGATGAACTTAGGGTCTTAATGTTTGCGAGGAACTTGGATGTGGTTATGGTGACAGAGACGCGGTTAAAGGGGAGCAGTGGTAACTGAATTTGTGAGGGCTGTGGTCCCAGCATGATTCAGATGAAGACCGTCCCATTGGAACAGGTCCCCTGTTCCCCAATACTGGTGCCAATGTCCCATGAATTCAAACCCATTCCTCCCACACCAATCTTTGAGCCACGCGTTTACCTCCTTAATCTCATTGACCCTGTGTCAATTAGCTCATGGCTCAGATAACAATCCAGAGATTATTATCTTTTTGGTTCTACTTTTTAATTTAACTCCTGGCTGTTCATACTCCCTTAGCAGAACCTTTGTTCCTGTTCTACCTATGTTATTGGTACCTATATGGACCACCACAACTGGGTCTTTACCCTCCCACTCCAAGTTCCTCTGCAACCCAGGTGAGATATCCCCAACTAGATCACCAGGCAGGCAACACAACCTGCAGAATTCTCATTTCTGCTCATGGAGAAATGTCAATGGACAATATCTAGACTTGGCTGACAAGTGACAAGTAACATTAATTCCACACAAATGCCACACAATGACTATCTCCAGCAAGAGAGAATCTAACCTCCTTCCATTGATATCAATGGTATTGCTGAATCCCTCACTAGCAATATTTTAGGGGTTACAATTGACAAGAAACAGATTTGTCAGATAAATACTGTGAGTACAAGAGCAGGTCAGCAGCTAGTAATCCAATAGTGCATAAATCACTTGACTTCCAAAAGCCTGTTCGCAATTTACAAGGCATAAATCAGGAGTATGATGGAATACTCTCCACTTGCCTGAATGAATGCAGTTCCAAAAACACTCAGGAGGTTTGCCACCATCCAGCACAAAGTAGATAGCTTAATTGAAATGCCATCCAGAAGTATTCACTTCCTTCACTATCAACCCAGTGGCAGCAGTATATACATCTAGAAGATGCATTGCAGCAACTTGCCCAGGCTCCTTAGGCAGCATGTTCCAAACCCATGACTGCTATCATCTGAAAGGACAATGGCACCAGACAATTGGGAACATCACCACCTGGAAATTTCCCTTCAAGTGACTAACCATCCTGATGTGAAAATATATTCTTCACTGTGTCTGGATCAAAATCCTAGAATTCTAACAGCACTGTGTATATACCTAAATCAGTGCTTCAATAAGGCAGCTCACTTTTATCTTCTCAATGCTGAACTAGCCAGCAAAAGCCACATCCTATAAATATTTTTTTCAAAAACTGCTTCCTTTTACAACTTAAAGGACAGTGTTCATATTTACAAACAAAATTAAATTTGGTGAACCACTCAATGTTTTGATCTGTGTTTGACTTCTGATCTCAACCATTTCTAAGAAGTGCTAACTTGGTAGCTTGAGATGAGGTGGAGGCAGCCTGCTTATGCATATCTGCTTGTGGCTGAAATGCATATGTCAGTAGAGGCATCTCTAGATACAGTTGCACCGCATCAATATAGGGCAATCTGCTGCATATATGGCACCTTAGTTGTTATTTTCTTTTCTTCAATTTAAAGGTATTATAAACAAGAATTGATGAAACAATAATGATTTCTTTGTTTGAAGATAAGATTATGTACAGATATATTTAACTGGGAGACTAAGTATTGAACATTTATCCTCTACTTTGGCTACTTGAAGAACTGACAATGGGCAAATACTGGATCAGTGTATTTGAATTTTTGAGACTGTTTTTAGGCCAACAATCAGGGGATTGGCTTTTACATGGGTGATGTTTTTGGAGGATTGACATGCATGCATGATTTGTGCCCAAGAAATATCATCTCAACGGAAGAAAATAAAAAGCAGCTGCACTAAAGAATTCATGTTAATTCTCTAATATGGATTTATTCTTTAACGTGACAAATTATAAGTGCAGGATTCTCACGCCCATCCCCCTGCTCTCCCCGTGGCACATTTTGAAGTGGTGGAGGTGGCTTGCCATTGATTTTATGGTCTTGCTGCTGTCAACAAATTTCCTGTTATTTGCATCTCCTGCTGCCAGGGAACCCACCGTGGGGGTTTGCCATCAGCAGGACCAGAAGAACCCACCAGTGGGAATGGCTCAGAAAATCCCTGTCTACACTTGATCCAAAATACATACTACCATGAATTAACTATAACACTTCATACTTAATTGCTTCAAAATCATTCTGATTACCATCTGAATTACTGAACAATTAATCCCAATAGCCAGGATATTTACCATCATCATATGGGTCTTCTGCAATCATTTTCATCATCATTCGTAATCCCAGTAACTTTAGAATCATCATTCTCCAAGTATTTGTCTTTGATACTATTACATGCATTTAATATTTCACATTTTAGAACTGGTTTAATGACAATATCAGGATGAAGTTAATTCCAAACATCCTTGATCCATTGACACAATGTTGCGCATGAGAGTACTCACACACTCCCATCTTTAATTAATTATTTTCATCTTCAATATCCAATTGTTTCACATCTTTTGGATACTGCCCTTGAGAAGTTTATTTGTACACATATTCAAGAATTGAACAATATTCGTGAGACTGCCAGAAATAACTGCTATCTCAGTCTTCATTGATCTCATGTAACTGTTGATTAGGTGGGATTTGAACATTCCCAGATGAGCAAACTTTATCTTTGTATAATTTTCCTGTTGTCAAATTCTATGCATTGATAATCATTCTTTGCAACTGCCCTCATTCATGCAGGATTTCTCATGAAAATGGATAACACCTTTCTGAATAAAAGCAAATTACTGCTGGAATCTGAAATCAAAAGAGAAAATGCTGGAAATCTCAGCAAGTCTGGCAGCATCCATAAGGAGAGAAAAGAGCTGACATTTTGAGTCCAGATGACACTTTGCACACAGACTGGAATACTCAGCAGAGTGATCACCCAGTATATATTTGGTCTCTAGAGGAGACAACAATGGAGCAACGAATGCAGGAGAAAGGTTCAAGTGAAATACCACTTAACCTGGAATGAGTGTTTTGGATCTTGGGTAGTAAGCATGGAAGAGATAAAGAGATGTTACACCTTCTGCAGTTGCTTGGGAAGGTGCCATGGGTGATGAGAGAGACGTTGGGTATAGTGGAGGTGTGGTCTAGGTTATCTTGGAGAGAGCAGATTATGTGGAATGCTGACAGAGTGAATGAAAGGAAGATGTGTTTGGTGGTGGCGTCATGCTGGAGTTGGCAAAAGTGTCAGAATATTATGCTTTACATGCAGAGGCTGGTAGAGTAAAATGTGAGAATAAGAGAGACTTTATCCTTGTTCTGGGAGGGAGGGGAAGGAGTTGAGGGTCGTGGCAAGGGAGATGGATCGTATGCTGTTGAGGGTTCTGTTGACAGTGAAAGTGGAAAACCTCGGTTGAAGAAGAAGAAGCACATATTAGAAGCATGACTTTAGAAAATGGCATCATTGGAAAAAATGCAATGGAGACAAAGGAGCAGGAAGAAAGTGATGGAGTCCTTATAGGATGTAGGATGTGAAAAGCTCTAAGCCAGATAGCCATGGGAGTTAGTGGACTTGTAATGCATACTGGTTGATAGTCTATTGCTGGAAATGGAGACATAAAGATCAAGAACGGGAAGGAAAGTATCTGATTTGGATCAGATGAAGTTGATGAAGGGGTGGAAACTGGAAGCAAAGTTGAAGTTTGGGTTATACTTGGCCAACCAACTCCTGACCTCATTATAGCGTCGGTCCAAATCTGGACAAAAAAGCTGAATTCAAGAGGTGAGGCAGATTTCAACTGAGTGTGATATCAAGGAACCCTACCAAAATTGAGGTCAATGGAATCAGGGGAAAACTCTTCATTGGTTAAGAGTCATACCTGGCACGACTAAACATGGTTATGGTTGTTGGAGGGCAATCATCTCAGTCCCAGGACATTTCTGCGAGTGTCCCTCAGGGTGTCTTAGGCCAAACCGTCTTCAGATGTTTCATCAGTGCCTCAAATTGAGTAAGATCACAAGTGGGGATGTTAGCTGGGGGTTCTACAATGTTCAGTACCTTTCAGGTTTCGCTGATACTAAAGATGTCCTTGTTGCCATGCAACATTATGAGAGTTGTATAGATCAGAAACAGAACTGGATCAGCCATATAAATACTGTGGTTAGAAGAGCATGTCAGAGGCTGGGAGTAACTCATCTTCTGATTCCCCAAAACCTGTAAAGTATGCAAGGTTCAAGCCAGGAATGTGATGAAATGCTCTCCACTTATCTGGATGTGTACAGCTCCAGCAACACTGAAGAAACTGAATGCTGTCCAGAACAATTCAGTCCACTTGATCGAAACCCCTTCCACCAACTAGCATTTGTTCACATCAAGCAAACTGGAGTTGCCATGTAGGGCTAAATCTAAACTACCAGCTGTTAAATGTTGTGTTTTTGTCTTAAGTTGGTGTTCAATGTATGTTTTGCTCTCAATGGAAGTCCTGAATCAGCGTAAAATGAGTACTGTGATAATTAGCATTAGCTAATTTTTTATAACCATACTGCAATCTTAGGACAAGACTTTAGAAGTTTCCATATGGAAACACTGCTGTGTCTTTACTTTCCATGCTGTTTACCCATTGTTCCTATAGTTAAGTACAGTCCAGCAAAAGATATTCAAGAAGAGATGGGAGTTATATTCTTAGTCTAATATATTCTGCTCGGCTGAAGTGCATTTTGTGTTTTATCAATTGTTGGACCAATCTTCAAAGCTTTCTTAATTTATCAAATATGAAGTAAGCATTGATTGCATTATCTCAAATGTTTGTTGCCTTCTTATTAATTCTTATTATAGACAAATTACTGTTTAAAATATATTTTCAATATTTGTTTAGGCTGTACAATAATTTATCTTTCTCTGCTATTTTATTTGTTACATAACACGTTGATATGACTTATTCCTGCATTAGGAAGTACTCCAATAAAGGGCCTTTTGCATTTAGAACATAGAACATAGAACACTACAGCACAGAACAGGCCCTTCGGCCTTCGATGTTGCGCCGACCAATATAAAAAGCAATAACCCTCCAAACTAAACCATTCCCTTCTCTTCCATATACTTATCAACTAACCTCTTAAACGCCACCAAACGTGGCGCATCTACAACTGCTGCAGGCAGGGCATTCCACTCCCGAACCACCCTTTGGGTAAAGAACCTACCTCTGATATCCGTCCTATAACTATCACCCCTTAATTTAAAGCTGTGTCCCCTCGTGCTAGCTTTCTCCATCCTAGGAAAAAGGCTATCACTGTCCACCCTATCTAAACCTCTAATCATCTTATATGTTTCGATAAGGTCCCCTCTTAGCCGCCTCCTTTCTAACGAAAACAACCTCAAATCCCTCAGCCTCTCTTCATAAGACCTGCCCTCCATACCAGGCAACATCCTGGTAAACCTCCTCTGTACCCTCTCCAATGCCTCCACATCTTTCTTATAATGTGGGGACCAGAACTGCACACAATACTCCAAGTGCGGCCGCACTAGAGTTTTGTACAGTTGCAACATGACGTTGCGGCTCCGAAATTCAATCCCCCTACCAATAAAAGCTAAGACTCCATATGCCTTCTTAACAACCTTATCGACTTGACTGCCTACTTTCAGGGATCTATGCACAAATACACCAAGATCCCTCTGTTCATCAACACTATTAAGAATCCTACCATTAGCCCTATACTCTACACATTTATTATTCCTGCCAAAGTGCATTACCTCACACTTTTCCACATTAAACTCCATTTGCCACCTCTCGGCCCAGCTCTGCAACTTGTCCAAGTCTCTCTGCAAACTATAACACCCCTCTTCACTATCTACCACTCCACCGACTTTAGTGTCATCTGCAAATTTACTAATCCATCCTTCAATACCCTCATCCAGATCATTTATAAAAGTTACAAACAGCAGGGGCCCCAAAACAGACCCCTGAGGTACACCACTTGTCACCGAACTCCACGATGAATATCTCCCATCAACCACCACCCTCTGTCTTCTATCTGCTAGCCAATTCCTAATCCAATTAGCTAAATCACCCTCTATCCCATACATCTGCATTTTCTGCAGAAGTCTTCCATGGGCCACCTTATCAAACGCCTTACTAAAGTCCATATATACCACATCAACCGCCTTACCCCCATCCACCTCTTTGGTCACTTTTCAAAAAACTCAATGAGGTTAGTAAGGCACGACCTACCCTTCACAAAACCATGCTGACTATCCCCAATCAATTCATTTCTCTCTAAATAACTATAAATCCTATCCCTAATAATTCTCTCCAATACTTTGCCCACAACAGAAGTAAGACTCACTGGCCTATAATTCCCTGGAAGGTCTCTCTTCCCCTTCTTGAACAATGGGACCACATTCGCTATCCTCCAGTCCTCCGGAACCACACCCGTAACCAACGACGACCTGAAGATCAGAGCCAGAGGCTCTGCAATCTCCTCTCTTGCCTCCCAGAGAATCCTAGGGTAAATCCCGTCCGGCCCAGGGGACTTATCCAACTTCAAACCCTCGAGAATATCTAGCACATCCTCCCTATCTACTTCAATACTTCCCAGTTTGCAACCCTGTACCTCAGTGTTCTCCATAACTACATTTACATCACCCTGCGTGAATACCGAAGAGAAATATTTATTCAGTGCCTCTCCAATCTCTTCAGGCTCCACGCACAACTTCCCACTGCTGTCTATGACTGGCCCTAATCTTGCCCTAACCAATCTTCTATTCTTAACATATCTAAAGAAAGGATTAAGGAGAATCCTAAAGCTATCAGCCAAAGTCTTCTCGTGTCCCCTCTTAGCTCTCCTCAATTCACTCTTTAGCTCCCTCCTGGCTAATCTATAGCTATCCATTGCACTAACCGAGCCTTCAAGCCTCATCCTGACATAAGCCTGCTTTTTCCTTTTAACCAGTGAATCAACTTTTTTCGTACACCAAGGTTCCCTTACTCGACCATTTCCTCCTTGCCTGACAGGGACATACTTATCAAGGACTCGCAGCAGCTGCTCCTTGAATAAGCTCCACATTCCAGATGTTCCCAGTCCCTGTAGTTTCCTAGTCCAATCTATGCACCCTAATTCTCTCCTGATGGCCTCATAATTACCCTTCCCCCAGCTATAACTACTGCCCCCAGCTTCATGCCTATCCCTATCCATCACTAAGGTGAACGTAACCGAATTGTGGTCACTATCACCAAAATGTTCACTAACTTCCAAGCCTAACACCTGGTCTGGCTCATTGCCCAGCACCAAATCCAATGTAGCCTCACCTCTAGTTGGCCTATCTACATACTGAGTCAAAAAACCTTCCTGCACACTTTGTACGAAAACTGACCCCTCTAACGAGCTAGAGCTATAGCTATTCCAATCAATATTAGTAAAGTTAAAGTCCCCCATAACAATTACCCTATTACTTTCACTCCTGACCAGGATTGACTTTGCAATCCTTTCCTCAACCTCTCTAGAACTTTTAGGAGGTCTATAAAAGACTCCCAACAGGGTGACCTCTCCTCTCCTGTTTCTAATCTCAGCCCATACTACCTCAACAGACAAGTCCTCATCAAACTTCTTTTCTGTCACTGTGATACAGTCTTTGACTAATAATGCCACTCCTCCCCCCCTTCTACCTCCTTCTCTACTCCGACTAAAGCATTTGAACCCCGAACCTGCAACATCCATTCTTGTCCCTGCTCTACCCAAGTCTCTGAAATGGCCACAACATCGAAGTTCCAGGTACTGGTCCAAGCTGCAAGTTCCTCCCCCTTATTGCGAATACTCCTTGCATTAAAGTATACGCATTTCAAACCATGCCCTACTCACCCGTACGCTGCTGTGTTTTACAGCTTTCCTCTATGACCCCCTTACTCTCATCCCTCTTAGCACCCCAACTCTTAGGATCCCACCCCCCCCGAATCAGTTTAAAGCCCCCTGCATAGCCTTAGCAAATTTTCCCCCCAAGATATTAGTTCCCCTCTGGTTCAGGTGTAGACCATCTCTCTTGTAGAGGTCCCACCTATCCCAGAATGAGTCCCAATTGTTCAGGAACCTGAACCCCTCCCTCCTGCACCATCCCCGCAGCCACGAGTTCAAACATTCCCTCTCTCTGTTCTTCTCTAAACTATCCCTTGGCACAGGCAAGAGTCCAGAGATAACCACTCTGCCAGTTTTGGCCCTAAGCTTCCACCCCAACTCCATAAATTTCTGTTTAATATCCCCTTCCCTCGTCCTTCCTATATCATGTGTCCCTACATGAACTATGACTTGGGGCTGACTCCCCTCTCCCTTAAGAATCTTTTTTTTTTAAGAGCAACACAGCACGGGAAACAGGCCCTTCGGCCCAACGAGCCCGCGCCGCCGTCATAACTATATAGTAGCAAATCCATTATCCTATTATATTATTCCTATATAATAATATATATATTATTCCTAATATGGAAAATTCTCACTATAGGGACAATTTGTTTCCCAATCAGCCTAAGAGCGAATTTTTGGGTTGTGGGAGGAAACCGGAGTGCCCGGAGAAAACCCACGCAACCACGGGGAGAACGCGCAAACTCCCGCAGACACCGGCCCAATTCCAAGTGTCTGCACAGCCACATCGATAGTCTCTGAGCTGTCATGGTGCCCTTCAGATGGTCCACATAAAGCACTCATTTACGACATGAGGTACCAGGCAACCCATGAATCAACATCCAAGAGCTGTACCCGCACCACCTGCCGAATGCATGCTCAATGTTGGTCAAGTATGGACCGAATTACCTGTGGAAAAAAAGCCGTAGTTAAACAGTCCTAATATATCCCTCTATCTGCATACCGCTCATGTGGCTGTCCAAGAGACCCTTAAACAGCCCCAGCGTGCCTGCTCCCACCACCTTACTCGGCAGTGCATTCCACACCCCCACTACCCTTTGTGTGAAAAACTGCCCTCTAATATTCGTCCTATACATAGCCCCCCTCACCCTATGGCCATGACCCCTCGTCCTATCCATTTCTAAAGGTGGAAAAAGTTTACCTCCATTTACTCTATCTATACCCCTTATAATCTTATACACCTCTATGAGATCCCCTCTAAGCCGACGTCTTTCAAGGGAAAACAACCCCAGTCTATCTAATCGTTCCTCATAAGACAGTCCTTCCATACCAGGCAGCATCCTGGTAAACCTCCTCTGCACTCTCTCCAAGGACTCCACATCCTTCCGATAGTACGGCGACCAGAACTGGACGCAGTATTCCAAGTGAGGCCTAACCAAAGTTCTATACAACTGCAACATCAAACTCCTACTCTTGTATTCTATACCCTTTTCTATGAAAGCTAACATACTATACGCCTTCTTTATCACCTTCTCCACCTGTGAGGACACCTTCAGAGACTTGTGAACCTGCACCCCCAAGTCTCTCTGCGTCTCTATGCTCCGTATAGTTTTACCTTTTATCCTATAACTCTCTTCTACATTTTTCCGGCCAAAATGCATCACCTCGCATTTATCCGGATTAAATTCCATTTGCCATCTATCTGCCCAGTCTACCAACCTGTCTGTGTCCTGTTGTATTGCCTGACACTGCTCTTCTGTACCCGCCAATCCAAGCATCTTGGTGTCATCAGCAAATTTGCTGATCTCACCACCTACCCCAACTTCCAAGTCGTTTATGTAGACCACAAATAGATGAGGACCTAGTACTGAGCCTTGTGGCACTCCACTAGTGACAGGCTTCCAGCTGGAAGAGCCTTCCACTACTACCCTCTATCTCCTCCTCCTGAGCCAGTTCTCGACCCATCTACATACCCGACCCTGTATCCCATGCGCCTTCACCTTCTATATCAGTCTACCATGAGGAACCTTGTCAAACGCCTTACTGAAATCCATGTAGACGACATCAACAGCCTGTCCTTCATCAACTGTTTTTGTCACTTCTTCAAAAAATTCCACTAGATTTGTAAGACAAGACTTCCCCTTGACGAAGCCATGCTGCGTATCCCTGATCAGATCGCAGCGCTCCAGATGCTCATACATCCTGTCCCTAAGGATCCTCTCCATTAGCTTACCTATAACTGAAGTCAAGCTCACCGGCCTATAGTTCCCTGGGTGATCCCTCTGACCTTTTTTAAACAACGGTACTACGTTTGCTATCCTCCAGTCCTCTGGGACCTCACCTGTGTCCAAGGAAGAGACAAAGATTTGCGTCAGAGGCCCAGCCAAGTCTTCCCTCAACTCCCTTAGCAGCCTGGGGTAAATGCCATCAGGCCCCGGAGCTTTATATGTCTTTAAGCTGCCTAACAGCCCCAACACCTCTTTCCTTGTAATCCTTATTTCCCTCAACCGATCCTCAACTTTGTCAACATCAGGCACAGACATCTGTCCAGTCTCCTGCGTGAATACCGACGCAAAGTATTCATTCAGGATCTCCCCCATTCCCTCAGGCTCTAAGCATAGATCCCCTCCTCTGTCCCTAAGAGGTCCAATCTTGCCTCTAACCATCCTTTTGCTCCTTACATAGGTGTAAAATGCCTTTGGATTTTCCTTAATCCTACCTGCCAGAGCCACCTCGTGGCCCCTTTTTGCCTTTCTAATACCCCTTTTAAGATCCCGTCTACACTCTCTATAAGCTTCCAGCGCTGTCTCAGTCCCCAGTTGCCTAGATCTAATGTAAGCCTCTCGCTTCTTCCTGATCAAGTCCTCAATCTCCCTGGTAAGCCACGGTTCTCTAATCCTACCTTTCCCATCCTTCCTCCTTGCCGGCACGTATCTTTCCTGCAGAGAGTTTAGTTTTCCCTTGAAAGACTCCCGCATGTACCTCGTCGACCTGCCCTCGAAAAGCTTATCCCAGTCGGTATCTTTAAGATCTTGCCTAATCTGGCCGTATCTAGCCCTCCCCCAGTTAAATACCTTCCCTTTTGGGCCGGTCTCGTCCTTTTCCATTAATATCCTAAAGCAGACAGAGTTGTGATCACTATTTGACACCTGCTCTCCTACCTCGACGTCAACCACCTGGCCTGGCTCATTCCCCAGAACCAAATCCAGTATAGCCCCATCTCTAGTCGGGCCATCCACATACTGCTCCAAGGACCCTTCCAAAATACACTGTACAAATTCCTCCCCGTCCACTCCTACAGCTCTGGGCACTCTCCAATCTACTCCAGGAAAATTGAAATCTCCCACTACTACTACCCTATTTTTCCTACACTTATCTAAAATGTCCCTGCATATCCTTTCTTCCACGGCCCGCGGGCTGTTGGGCGGTCTGTAGTAAACACCCAACATAGTAACCACTCCCTTCCTATTCCTCAACTCCACCCATAGAGACTCAATTCCTAAATCATCCATACCTCCCTCCCTCTGCACTGCTATGATGTTGTCCTTAACTAATAAAGCCACTCCCCCGCCTCTCCTCACACCAACTCTGTCACGCCTAAAACACTTATACCCTGGAATATTCAATTGCCAGTCTTGCCCCTCCTTCAACCACGTCTCGGTCACCGCCACCACTTCTAAACTCCTCGTGAACATTATTGCCTTCAGTTCATCTGTTTTGCCAGTCACACTCCTCGCATTAAAACACATGCACTGAAGACCCTCAGCTCTCGGATATTCCTTTCTACCTTCTGGTGTTACCCTATCATCCCTCTCTCTCCCACTCCCAGTTCCCTCTCTCTCCCCACCCTCCCTCCCTATTAGTTTAAACACTTCTGAAACACTCCAGCTAACCTCCCAGCTAAAATATGTGTTCCCCTCCCAGTCAACTGCTCCCTATCCCTCTTGAATAGGTGACCCTCCCTCCTGAAGACCTCCCAATGATCAATGAATATGAAGCCTTCTGCCCTACACCAATCCCTCATCCACGCATTTAGTTGGAGTGTCTCATTTGTTTTTACCCAATCGGTCCCAGGCACAGGCAGCAGGCCAGAGAACGCCACCCTGGAGGCCCTACCTTTCAGTTGAGCCCCCAACTCCCTAAACTGCCTACGTAAGTCCCCCCTGCACTTTCTTCCTACATCTTTCTGTCCTACGTGAACTATTACATTTGCCTTAGACCCTTCTCCCTTCAAAATTCCCTCTACCCTCTCTGATACATCCTGGACCCCTGCTCCAGGGAGGCAGACTACCATCCTGGAGTCTCTCTTTTGCCCACAGAATCTCCTATCGATCCCTTTAACCATCCCATCCCCCACCACTATCTCACTTCCTGACTTCCCGCCGGTCTCTGTAGCATTTTGTTCCCCCTCACTTGCCCTCTCCATCACAGCCTTTACCCCCCCCTTGGTTTTCTTGGAATCCTCCTTAGAGATGGCCTTTGTGCCTTGATTTTTATTCTTGTTCCTTGTAACTGTACCCAGCCCATCCCTACTACTAGATCCTGGGGTCCCCGCAGGTCTTCCTTCCCTATTCATTGTAACCTCATTTTCCCTCACTAGACACACGTCCTCCAAGCGCAGCTCCAGCTGTCTCAACTTTGCTCTGAAACGTTGCAGTTCTAAACATTTTGCGCATATGTGGGCCTTCGGGAGACATGATGCCTCCAAGAAGGTCCACATATGGCAGCGTACACAGTGGACGCGTTTGGCCAAGTATCGTGGCATTTTGTATAACCCTTTAAAGGTGTTGGGAAAAGTGTTGATTAGGTAGGAAGCACGTTACTCACCGTGTCCAAGCCTGCGCTCGCCCAAGCCCAGTGAGCTTAAGCCCTTGTTCCTCTCACTCTAATTCCCGTCTCACTCCACTGCCCGCTCCCGACGCTGCCCGCTGTCTTACCTTGGCCTTCCTTTTATACTCCCGCGCTTCCTTCCCTGCAGCCCCCCGCGCCTATCTCCCGCTACGGAGCGCCGAAATAAACACTCTACCAACTAAAGTACAAGACAGAAATTGCAAGTCAGGAATCTCTCCAGCCACTCTCCAAAAACTCTGCTCCGGAGAACAGTAAGGATCTTACTGTTAAATCTTAAATCTTACAATCTTAAAAACCCGATCTGCGACATCCTGGACCCCAGCCCCTGGGAGGCAACACACCAGCCCTGAGTCACTTTTATTACTATTTACTCTCCTATCTGTCCCTTTAACTATGGAGTCTCCAATTACTAGGCCCAATCTCTTATTCCCCCTACCCACCTGAGCATTTTCAGCAGGCTCACCCCCAGAGACCTGCTCCCTTTGGTCATCTCCAATTGATTCTTCCTCAACTGTAGCCTCCAAGACAGAAAATTTGTTTTGGAGGGGAACAGCCCCAGGGGATTGTCTACCCGATTGCTTCTTACCCCTCCTCCTAATAGTTACCCAAGAATCACTTTTAGGAGTGACTATCTCTTTGTTACTCCTGCCAATATCCTCCTCAACCTCTCGAATTACCCTGAGTTCCTCTAATTCCAGCTCCAGCTCCTTAACACGATCCTCAAGGAGCTGCAAATGTGCACACTTCCTGCAGGTGTAATCAGCAGGAACACTACTGGTGTCCCTCACCTCGTACATACCGCAGGAGGTGCAACGTACTGCCTGCACTGCCATCCCTGATACTTTAATTTCCAGGAGAGAGAAAAAAAACTTCCCACACACTTTTATTATTAGGTTAGAGGAGGGGGGAGGGTGGGATACTCTACCTGTGTAGAGTATCGGGTTTCCTCTCTGTACCAATTTATAGAGACAGAGAAAACTACAACTACCAGCAGCCTCCTAATGACGACTTCCTGTTTCCAGTTAGTTTAAATAAAAACGGCAAAAAATTATCCCCGCTCGCTATTTTAAACAAAGAGAAAAGTTAAAAACTACTTAACACTCAAACTTCAAGCTCTCCCAAATCGCTGCCTCTCCGTGCTGCTCCAAGGGAACAATGAGAGCATTTATATGTGAGAATCGGATTATCCTGTTGCTACATTATAGCTAGCAACTCATTGCATTATATAGAATAAAGGAAGATAGTTGGTTTATTAGAGGTCAATTATCATGGCCCAAGCAGATGAAGGAGTTCTTTAGGATAATGTTTAAGGTTCACCCATCTTCAGATGGTACATCAATTCCCCTTTTTCTGTTATAAAGTCAAAAGTGGGCAAGTTCAGTACCATTCGCAACTACTCATATACTGAAGCAGTAACTTGTCTGCATGCAGCAGGACTTGGACAACACTCAGGTTTAGATTAATAGGTGGCAAGTAACATTCACAACACACAAGTACCAGGCAATGGCCGTCTCCAACAAGAGAGAATCTAGACATTTCCCTTACTATCTTTGTAATCTCCAGCCCTACTGTCATCCAAGGTACTTGCTCTACTTCAATTCTGGCCTTATGAGCAAACTCAATGCTAATTGCTCCACCACTGGTGCCATGATTTTGCCTGCCAAAGTCCTAAGCTCATTTTCCTCCCTTAAGATTCTCCTTAAAACCTACTTCTTTAACCAATCTTTGGATCTTTCACATTAACATAATCTTATGTGGCATAGTGTGAAATTTTATTTCATAATCTTGCTTCATGAGGTCAGAAGTGCGGATGTATGATCATCAGTGTGCAACGTTCAGCATCATCCATGATTTTTCAGATACTTAATCAGATACTTAATCCAGATCTGGACAACATTCAAGCTGTATTTAGTAAGTGGCAAATTACATTTGTGCCACAAAGTTGCCAGGCAATGACGATCTCCAACATCAGAGAATTCAACTAACTACACTTGACATTCAATAGCTTCACCACTGCTGAATCATCCACAATCAACATTCTGGGAAATACCATTCACCAGAAACCAGCTGGTGTGAATCCAGTTTTTGACCTTTCTTGCAATCTTATCAGCTTGTGACACTGATCAACTGGTGTAACAAACTAGCAAGATTGCCCCCCCCCTCCACACACACACACAACCCCCAAGTCTTTAAAGCAATATGAAGTGGATCATGTAACCTGTTCTAAGGTCTGTCTGATGGCAAGCCTGGGTGGTTTGATTGTTAATGATTTGAGGAGGCCCAGATTGTTTTACGGAAAGAAGGTGCATGGTGTTACACTTGGGACCAATGCCTGCAGCCTGTGAGCTAACAGTATGAGTCTCCAAAGCCCCAGAAATGTGTTGAGAATGCTAAGCAATTGTGACTGGGCGCCCAACAGCAACAACAATGGCAATATTAACTCTGAAAGTATTCGTTACAATGAGAGTCAAGCATGCTGGGAACTTTGGTTAAGTTGTAATTAAACACAGATGCAGGTTAGAAGGTTGCAGCAAATCATGACCTGCTGTATGAGCTATGACCTGATGCTTCCTGTGTAAGGATTCTTGTTTGAACTATGCCAGAGCCATTCGTACCATATATGGTGAAGCTATGTAATTTACGTGCAACTTGGTATAAACATTTGAGAGTTGTTGAGGAGTAACTCCATTGATTAAAACTGAACATTATGATCGGGTTCTGATGATATCATTGGTTGAGTATCGTAATAGTCTTCGGAGGCAGAAGTCCCTTCATTAAAATCCTTTTATTTCCAAACTCTAACAACAGAATAGAGTGTTAGCAATGAAAAGTCTACCTTCAGGGATGTCAGAGGAATTGACGGGCCCGGTTAAGTACAAGGCAAAGACTCCCTGAATGGCCTATGAATTGGATCCTTAATCAGGGAGCTCATACTCCAATAGACCAACCTCAATGGCCTAATTGAAATCATGGCAAGTATCAGAGAACTTTCTGGAAAAATGTGGGAAATTTGATATAAAGAGATATGTTTGAGTTTTTGAGCAGTATCGTACTATTTTCAAGTGCAATGTGGTTGTAAAATGGTGCATAAAGTGAATTGTGCGATTGATGTCAGTTTACACGATCAGTGCCATTTTATGAGCGCAGGATTTCCAGCGCAGCCAGCCTCTTGGGCAAGAGGCTGACTATTTAAATTTATTAAAATGATGTTTTGAATGTGTTTAGTAAGTCCAGTGCTCAATCTTGAGGACCCTCCCACCCCCCCAGAAGAACGAGAGCAAGGTGAGTGCCAGACTGACAGTGCCACCCTGGCAGCAGGGCGATGCCCACCAGGGAGAGCCAGTGGGGACAGGGCTAACAGGTGTGTCAGTGGGGACAGGGCTAATTGGCAGAGGGGCCCTGCTGTCACTCTGCAGTGATTGGTGGTGGAAAAGAGAGGGAGGGGGGTCCGTTGCCACTCTGCAGTGATCGGTTGGGGGAAGGAATGAAAGGCAGCCTGCTGCCACTCTGCAGTGATCGGTGGGGGAGGGTGGGCGGTCTGCAATTGGTCTGGACGCAGGCACCCTCCCCTCCCCAATTGCAGGGTGGGTAGCTGCTTCAGGCTGCTTGCAGTAGCAGGGACCTGACAGCTCTCTTTGTCTGATAGAATCTGCTACTGCTAATGCACATGTGTAGCATTAGAGGTCTGTACATGCACACTACTTCCCTTTGCAGGCTTTCTGGCTTGTTAAGCCCCACCCACAGGCTTTTGCAGCAAGCAACAGACTTGCTCAAAATTTTGCAGCCGGAGTGCGTATGGGAGGGGCTGAAAACGCATCCAAAATACGGATCTGAAACTCCCAGTTCTACGCTGTCCAGTGCTTAGAAACAAAATGGTAAAATTCCGGCCCATGTCTCCAGCAACAGACCGAGATCCACCATCGCAAATGTGTTCTGGAGAACATCTTCACAGAAGACAAAAAACCATAAGGGAAGATCTACATCAGAGAGCAGCCTGGCCAGTTCACTCAAAACTGGGCTCCAATCTAAGGGGTCTATCCACTGAGGTCTTGGCTGATGATACCAATGCAGAGGCCCCAGACCAAGATGAGACCCTCTACAATAAGGTCAAGGCTACCACCCAGCCATCATCAAGTGGTACATCAGCCTGTTAAAGATGTGGTACCATAAGTTACTTCTAATTTGATTTGATTTATTATTATCACATGTATTGGTATACAGCAAAAATATTATTTCTTGTGCTTTACAGACAACTCAACATAAGTTAGGTCCGTGCAAAAGTCTGATGGCAGCAGAGAAGAAGCTGTTCTTGAGTCAGTTGGGATGTAATCTCAGAATTTTGTATCTTTTTCTCAATAAAAGAGAGTATGAGCGGGGTGCAAGGGGTTCTTGATTGTGATGGCTGTTTTTGTGGGGCAGCAGGGAGTGTAGACAGAATCATTCGATAGGAGGCTGGATTTGTGGTGGTCTACATTCACAACCCTTTGTAGTTTCTTATGGTCTTGGACAGAGTTAAAGCCATACCAAGCTGTGATACATCCAGAAAGGATGCTTTCTGTGATGTGTCTGTAAAAATTGATGAGAGCCATAGCGGACATGCCAAATTTCCTTAGCCTCCTGAGAAAGTAGTCATTGGTGGGTTTTCTTAAATATAGCATCAGTGTGGAGGGATCAGGACAGGTTGTTGGTGATCTGGACAGCTAGAAATTTGAAGCTGTCAGCCATTTTTACTTCATGCCCATTGATGTAGTGAAGTTGATCACTATTTCCTTCATTTTACTGATCCAGGCAGGAGGGAGATGATAGCTCACTACATGGCACGCTGTGATGCAGTCCTGGTACCACACAAGTCTGATTTCTGCTTGTTGTCTGATTGCACACTGGTACCTAGCTGCACACCCTAGTGAAGGCTGGGGGCATCATCATCTGATTCAATTTCTTTGTGTTCAGGAGTGGGGGGCTGGTGGGGAGGGCCAATCCCAGGGTCTGGGTCCGTTGGATGCTGGGTATGACATACCAGGCTGTCTGTTACTGTGTGCATATAGGGCCACCACTGTTGCAATTGCTTGGAATGAGGGCTTGGAATCCCATGTCACTCAGGGATTTGGTCCAGCTGCTAGTAAAGAATGTCTTGGGCCAAAGGATGTCTCTGGCGCAGTACAGCGCTCTGAGTGTCAATGTGATTGGTTGAGGTACCTGTGGGAGGCTGATCACGGACAGATTAGTCACAGCTGTGTGGTGCAACAACACTTATTTGTGTATTTCTAAGTGACAATTAATAGAACCCTAATTAATGCATGCCTTCAACCATATTTTCTTGGTGACACTACAACTTCTTAACCTTACACGTCCTATTGCTATGACTGGATGCCTTCCTCAGGATTCACATCAGAAGTGGAGGAGGTCAGCTATGTTCTGCACATCGGTGGCCTGTGATGCCATTGGCTGTTGGGAAATCCAGGACTGGAGGAACTGATGCCACCATATTTGTCCCACTACTCAGGAGATGTATCGATATCAAGAAGGGAGGATTCAGAAACGTATGGCTGAGATTCCCTGGGTAGTAGGCCCCTGTCTGAGCTCTGGTGCTTCCTCCTCCCTCAAGATGCCCATGGATCCCTGCATCAATCCTTGGAACAGTGGGGAAACGGAGTTCTGATCCTGCTAGTGCAAGAGGCCCAGCTGTGTCTGCACCGTGGTGTGCAAGCCCTCAGCATTCTCTGCTGAGCCTGGACCAAGCTGTGGATCCTCTCAGTGATTGCCCTCTGAGACTGCACCATGCTCTAGATTCTCTGATTGATCTTGCTGTATCTCGAGCATGCCTCTGAGGCCCTCGGTGATGGCCTTCTGTGTTTTGAGCATGCTCCCGGGACCCTCAGACATAGTCTCTAGCAACTCCACTATTCCTTAGACCACGCCCCCATGGTGACCATTTCCTGCCTGAAGCTTTCTATTGCAGTTGCCATCCTTGCAGTATTGTCCTAGGTGCCATGCAATGCCAACATGCGACTAACGGCTATTGAACTCCTCCAAATAGTCTTGCAATTTCTGCAATATTGACGACAGCCCCTGTTGCAATCTCTGGCAAGGGTCTCAACATTGATCCCTAGGAACATCACTTCCAACTCTCTTAAGTTTGAGAAATGCCCATCCATATCTAACTTTTGTTTCCTTTCTCTTAGCCAAGTTCTAATCCATGCTGTCAGGGGTCAATCGATCCCTAACATTTCTAATTTGCTAAGCAACCTACCACATGGCATTGCATCAAATGCCTTCTGAAAGTCCAGATATCCAACATCTTAGGTACTAGTCTCATCCAATACCTGTGTCACATCATCAAAGAACTCAGTTAAAATTGTCAGACATGACCTGCCCTTGACAAAGCCATGTTGATAATTTAGTATTAACCTATTTTTCTCTAAGTATATATTTATCTTATCCCATATTATGGATGTATTATAAATGTTGTACATTTATGGCATAGAAGGAGGTGATTTGGTCCATCATGTTGATACCAGTTGCAGATAGAATTATTCTGCCTAATGGCACTTTTCAGCTCTTAGTCCTTAGCCTATAGGCTGCAGCACTTCAGGTGTATCTATTTTAATACTATTTTAATGGTTTGTCTATATTAATGCCAGGAGTGTAGTAAATAAGGTAGATGAGCTTAGGGCGTGGATTGCTGCTTGGGAGTATGATGTGGTGGCCATTACAGAGATTTGGTTGTTTCAGGGACAGGACTGGGTACTTCAGGTACCGGGATTCAGATGCTTCAGGAGGGACACGGTTGGGGGCAAAAGAGGTGGTGGAGTGGCACTGTTGATCAGGGACAGTGTCATGGCTGCAGAGAAGGTGGATGACGTGTAGGGAATATCTACGGAGTCCCTGTGGGTGTAAGTTAGGAACAGCAAAGGGTCGATAACTTTGCTGGGTGTGTTCTATAGGCCGCCCAATGGCGACAGGGAAGTTGAAGTGCAGATAGGGAAACAGAACCTGGAAAGATGTAGAAATAACAGAGTTGTCGTGATGGGAGATTTCAATTTCCCAAACATTGACTGGAATATCCCAAGGGTAAGGGGTTTGGATGGGGAGGAGTTTGTTAGGTGTGTTCAGGAAGGTTTCCTGACACAGTATGTGGAAAAGCCTACAAGAGGAGAGGCTGTACTTGACCTGGTACTAGCTAATGAACCAGGACAGGTGTCGGATCTCTCGGTAGGAGAGTATCTTGGGGATGGAGATCATAATTCTATCTCTTTCACGATAGCAATGGAAAGAGATAGGATCAGGCAGGCTGGGAAGGTGTTTGTCTGGAGTAAGGGGAAATATGAAATCATTAGGCAGGTAATTGGACGAATAAACTGGAAGGAGGCGTTCTTGGGGAAAAGTACAGAAGGAAAGTGGCGGATACTCAAGGAATGTTTGTCTGGGGCTCTGCAAGACAATGTTCCGAGGAGACAAGGAGGTTTTGGTAGGACGTGGGAACCGTGGTGCACGAAGGTTGTGGTGAACCTAGTCAGGAAGAAAAGAAAGGTGTATAAAAGGTTCAGAGAGCTAGGAGATGTTAGGGATCTAGAGGAATATAAGGTGTGTAGAAGGGAGCTTAAAAAGGAAGTTAGGAGAGCCAGAAGGGGTCATGAGAAGGCCTTGGCGGGTAAGATTAAGGAGAATCCCAAGGCCTTCTACAAATACGTGAAAAGTAAAAGAATGAGAAGAGAAGGGATAGGACCTATAAAAGGTGAAGGGGGAAAAGTCTGTGTGAATCCGGAAGAAATGGCAGAAGTGCTTAACGAGTACTTTGCCTCAGTATTTACGGTGGAAAGTGATCTGGGAGGATGTACTGCAGGTTTGAGGCAAACGGAAAAGATTGAGTATGTGGATGTTAGGAAAGAGGATGTGTTAGATCTGTTAAATTCCATCAAGATAGACAAGTCGCTGGGACCGGACGGGACGTACCCCAGGTTATTGTGGGAAGTGAGGGAAGTGATTGCAGAGCCCCTGGCGATGACCTTTGCGTTGTCCATGGAAACAGGAGAGGTTCCGGAGGATTGGAGGATTGCGGATGTGGTGCCTATTTTTAAGAAAGGTAACAAGGATAGTCCAGGAAATTACTGACTGGTGAGTCTGACTTCAGTGGTTGGTAAGCTGATGGAGAGGCTTCTGAGGGACAAGATCTATGAACATTTGGAGAAGTTTAGAATGATCAGAAATAGTCAGCATGGCTTTGAGAAGTGCAGGTCTAGCCTTATGGGCCAAGTTGAGTTCTTCGAAAATGTGACTGAACACATTGACGAAGGAAGAGCGGGAGACGTGGTGTACATGGACTTTAGCAAGGCGTTCATTCTCATTCTTCTTGAGAAGATGAGAGGGCATGGGATCCAAAGGGCTTTGGCCTTGTGGATCCAGAACTGGCTTGCCGGCAGAAGGCAGAGAGTGGTTGTGGATGTGTCTTTTTCTGCATGGAGGTTGGTCACCAGTGGAGTGCCCCAGGGATCTGTTCTGGGCCCTTTGCTGTTTGTCTTTTTCATAAATGACCTGGATGAGAAAGTGGAGGGATGGGTTAGTAAGTTCGTCGATGATACAAAGGTCGGTGGTGTTGTGGATAGTCTGGAGGGATGTCAAAAGTTGCAGCGGAACATAGACAGGATGCAAGACTGGGCGGAGAAGTGGCAGTTGGACTTCAACGCGGATAAGTGTGTCGTGATCCATTTTGGCAAGAATAATGGGATGAAGGAGTACAGTATCAAGGGTAGGAGTCTTAGCTGTGTTGTGGAGCAGAAGGATCTTAGGGTCCGGGTCCATAGGACTCTTAAATTGGCCTCGCAGATGGAGGAAGTGGTCAAGAAGGCGTATGGTGTACTGGCCTTCATTAATTGAGGAACTGAGTTTAGGAGTCAGGAGGTAATGATGCAGCTGTATAAGACCCTTGTCAGACCCCACTTGGAGTACTGTGCGCAGTTCTAGTCGCCTCATTATAGGAAGGATGTAGAGGCTATTGAGAGAGTTCAGAGGAGATTTACAAGGATGCTGCCTGGATTGGGAGGCAGGCCTTATGAAGATAGGTTGAGGGAGCTGGGACTCTTCTCACTGGAGAGACGTAGGTTGAGAGGCGACCTGATAGAGGTTTATAAAATGTTGAGAGAAATAGATAGGGTGGATTCTCAGAGACTATTTCCCCGAGCTGAAATGGTCACTACGAGAGGACACAGATTTAAGGTGCAGGGAAGCAAATACAGAGGGGATGTTAGGAGTAAGTTTTTCACTCAGAGGGTGGTGAATGAATGGAATCGGCTGCCGTCGGAGGTGGTAGAGGCGAACTCGCTGGGGTCTTTTAAAAGACTTCTGGATGAGTATATGGGAACTAATGGGATAGGGGGTTATAGATAGGTCTGTGGATTGGTAGGTATAGATGTGATCGGCGCAACTCGTGGGCCGAAGGGCCTGTTTGTGCTGTAGTGTTCTATGTTCTATGTATATCTAAGTATTTTTTTACATGTAATGAAGACCCCTAGTACTCTGAGGCAGTGAGCTCCAGATGCAACCCTCCCTCATTTCTCAACTCCCCTCAAGTCCTCTGCCAGTTATTTTAAACTGGTTATCGATGCCTCTGCTAAGAGAAATACAATCTTCCTATTTACTCTATCTAAGCCCCTCATAATTTTGCAGACTTCTCTTCCTCTGCATGGCGGTTTTCTTTTCCTTTTTCATGAATACAAATTTTTCTTCCTTGTGATATTGCTGCTTGTTCCTTTCTCCTGCTGTTGATCGTGGGGATTGAATACCATTGAATACAATGACCAAAAATTCCTGATCTCATCAGAATTCCTGTTCATATTCTGCAGCTTTCAAATCCTTGGAGCAACAATAGAAGGCACGAATTAGGAGTGATTTCAATTTTAATTCAGTAATGCAGCCAAGAAAATACTTTCTTGAAAGTTGTCAGTTTATCACAGTTTTTGATTTTTCAACGTGAGCATATTATACATCAGTCATAGGTAACTTTGGCATTTGGATTTATCTAAAATTTGTGGTTGGCAAAGACCTGACTCAAAACATTATAAAACTGCAACCATGAACTCTGCTGTCTCTGAATGTCTTACATTTACCTGCAGATTTCTTTATTAAACAACTCATGCTGAGTTTGTTTTCATGACTATCCAAACAAAACCAGGTGACTTTCGTTTGACTTGAAAAAAATCAAAGCTACTACAGTAAAGTTTCCAAATTTCTTTACGGAGCACAGTTTCTTACCCTTTTTTCAGGTTAACACTTGATGTGAAATCAATTGTTGTTTTAAATTGAATGTCTCAAAATTGAAAGTTGCAGAATCTCAATTCCAAAACGTGTACTTGGCTTCTTATTAAAACTTTAATTCTTCTCAACTGCCATGTAATTATGTTTTCTTGATATAAATTTAGGAGTTTTAAGATGCTTATTTATTGAATTATTATGCATTAAATGCTTATTGTCATAGTAAGCAGCATGCTTTTGTCATGGAGATGACTATCAGGTGTAGCTTTTATATTTATGTCACATGGCTCTCATCTTTGCCTCAGAATTCCTCTGTATCTCGTAACTGGAACCATCACTGCACATTGAAGACCAATAGCAGGAATTGTTGGTCCACGTTATCATAAAGAACATCAATACCTTGATTATAAATAGGATCAGAAAGTGTCTGGTAATTCCATTCATAAAATCTAACTTTAGGCTGACTATGCAACATATTTAATATGAACCTCATCCTTTTAAAGGCAGCAGAATAACTTATTGTACAGTGCTGTCCCATTATAACACAATGGTTGGGGTCCATAAAATGTTATCACGAAAAAAGCGGGATTGTGCTAAATCGGGGTTCAAGAAAATCAGCGGTCAAACTGACCCAGTGTTGACCTAACATCTTAAAACACCCCTATTATCGCAATATTTGACCTATTTGCACGTTTACCATCTGGCAAGTAAATTACCTTTTAATTTAAAAATTCCCCAAATAAATCATTGTTGTTACAATAGAAATTAAAACACAAATTAATTTTTAGTAAAGCTTTTTAATAAATAAAACAAAACAACAAGTTTATTTCTTAAAAAAGTGATCGAATATTCCTTGCTTGAACAAAGTTTTCTCTCACTGTGAGCGAAATCTAGAATGCTTCTGAGTTGGACAATTTTTATCTGATCCACCTCCTGGGTCTCCAGCCAACAGAGGCTAGTCTCAAGGTGTTCAGTGGCTTCAATCATTTTTGGGGGTGGAGGCTCTTCGTTGTCATCTTCTTGTGGCTTGAAAACCGGTACACTTGCCTCCGCTGGTCCTATAGTTACATTATGGATGATTTCAACATCCATCAGATGCTTGTATGTTGGGCATTCGTCATCAGAGCAAAAAAAAATCCAATGATTCATCGCGTTATAGCTGAATTTGTGCCAAATTGGGGCATGTAAAATCGGGTTTCACTGTACTTTCTAACCTTTTAAGAGAATTCCATTGTTTGTCCTGTGATTTTGTAATTGCTTCATGTTATTTGGAATATGTTCCTTATGTTACATTTGGAAGCATAAATGAATAATGTAAATCTTGATGCAGCTTCATTAAACTAGAAGCTAAAGGACAAC
This sequence comes from Sphyrna mokarran, assembly GCA_024679065.1. Taxonomy (NCBI): domain Eukaryota; kingdom Metazoa; phylum Chordata; class Chondrichthyes; order Carcharhiniformes; family Carcharhinidae; genus Sphyrna; species Sphyrna mokarran. The sequence continues at coordinate 19,842,000 of JAGIQG010000025.1, forward strand.
TTTTCCTACATTAATGCAATGTTTTTTTGTTTGCCAAGGTTTGTTTTATTTAGTAATCTATGCTGTATGGTACTACATTATGTGCAAACCAGATGCCAATCTGCAAAATATAGACATTGATAAGAAAGACCTTCCCATTTTCAAATAAAAGCTTTGCTATGCACTAGTATGTTCTGTTCAACATACTTTATAGCCAAGGACAACAGCATAAACTTAAATTATATAGTTACATCTCAAACAAAATGTGGTTATTTTCTTTGTGCAGATATGTTTCATTTAATAATAGTTCATTCTACAAACTGAATGGTACATATTTGGTTTACAAAGTATAGTCACTGGAATTTTGTTTGACCGATGAATGTCTTGCTCATCAGTTGGAAAACCAACGGAGCAACCCCTGTCAGCTTTGTGGGGGAGGTCTAATGGAATCAAGTATTATTTAGGCACCTTATTAGCTACTGGCATGCCTTCCCACAGCCGCGTTCCCTGGTGGCAGAAGCCCTACCTACTGAGAACTGCCACCCAACTATTGGCAATTCCTCATGCTGCCAGTGCTAGTGGGAATGAACCCAACAGAGCCCAAGTTGAAGGTAGGACTCCAGAACAAAAATGAGCAAGGGCAGGATGGAGATCATGGGATGAGAGTGGCAGGGGGAGGGGAGTTGGAAGCAAGGGCAGGGATTGGCAGTTAACAATCATCCCTCTACCCAATTTCAGGATTTTGCTGAATGGCTCCCAACATGACAAAAATAGGAAAGCCATATGACTCCCATTTAATCCCTGAGCCACCATTAAATTGCAGTGGACTGAGTGGTAAAGAATCCCACCTCAACCTCTTCCACCTTCCCTACTTAATTGGGGATAATTTTGCTGCTGCCAAGAAATTGACATGGGGACTCTCTAATAACTAAATGGCCCCATGTTTCCAGCACAACAGGACACATTAAATCCAGCCCAATGTGTGAGCAAAACTAGACCAAATAAACATTGTAGTGTTTTGTGCTTATACATCTGATACTACTTTAGACACTTAGGAGAATTTGGTTCTGATGTAGTAGTGACTTTAAAAAAATCTTTGTGAAAAAACAACAAACTTGCTCTTGCTGCACAGCTGTTGTGTAGTGAGCTCCTCCCACTATGACACTGAACTCTTCACGTCATGATGCTATTTGTGCAATAATGTGCAGAAAGCAATCTTAGCAAATCAGCAGAAGATAAATTCTACAGCAGATGCACAATTGTAGAGCCACAATCATGAAACGAAAGGGATAGCATGCACTGCTCTGCTCGGCCATATTTGTGCTATTTGCAAATTTAAAAATTGATTCAGGTGAGAACAGATGAAGAAAAAGTCATTGACAGGAAACAAGGAAGAAATTTTATCAGCAGTAATATGCTTGTGAATGGCATTTGCAGAATGTTCATTTCTTTAAAGATGGCACTTGGCCCATTGTTGTCCTTCAGTGACCTTGTACAGAGGAAAGTTTCTGCATGGGAAATATGTGCTGTGTGTTTATTAGTGAACTGCTTTAACTGGTAGTTTCAGTATTTGGGATCTGAGGATGTGTGTCTGCTTTTATAGCGTGAGAAAAGTTAACAGCCCTTTTTCACATGAGATTTATTTTCTAAGTTATTTTAATCTTTTAGACTGCAGTTTATTTTTAAATTGTATCGTGCACTTCAAAAGCTTTATAATCTATCCAGATTAACATATAACAATATACTGATACCGACTTTATGAATGTGATGAAACAATGTTTGATGTGAACCTTATGGACCACCAGCAGTCACTTCACCTGCTCTCATTAGCCTAACTGATGCTTTCAAATTTATTTAAGAAGAACATTTGTTTCAGCATTACAGTGCACCGAAATTGCAAAATGGTCCAGAACTTTATCTTGACTTTCAGGTAGTCTGAATATTAACTTAGCTAACCTCATGAATATAATTAGATGTGAATGATTTGCAGAGTAAATAATTTTTTTTATATTGTTTATATTCTAAACTAATGTTATAAACTCTACTGATGTTACCTATGAGAATATCTCAAAACCCCGAAGGATAACTTGAAATGATGGGTCCTATATTTGTTTGGAATACTGTGAGGAACAATACACAACCTAGTGAGGAACCAATCGAGTGATTGTGTAAACAATTAATCAAGAGTACTTATTAAAGTACAAAATAAGAAAAATACAGAAGAAAGACGAATACGCATATGACACTTAAGTACATTAACTAAACATGCCATTTTATCTGAAATTACCTATTATTCATGAAATAAGCCTATGTTTTCTGACTTCACTAAACAACATCCACTTTAGTAACACAATGGCTGGAATTTTATCTGTGTCAGCACTGATTCCGGGGTGGGGCGGGCTTGGCTTGGAGAACGGCATTCTCCGTTGGCCTCGGGTGGGATTGTGCGAAACTTGGACGGATGTGCCAGTAAAATTCTGCCTCTAAATCTAATTCAGCTTACCACACAACACATCTTAGATGACCAATCCTGGGAAATGACTTTCTCTGGCTCAGTAAAAGTATGAAATTGCTTTTTTTAGTGGAGATTATCTACAGTTTGCTGTGGTTCTAAATGTTAGGTGGAACAGGTTCTGTGGCTCTTATCATGGATGGCACTGGCCTCTCTGAAGATTTTTAGCCTATCTGGCTGTTAGAAGGAGAATTAGTCTCCCTTGCCAATGAGGGTGCTAACAGTTATACAGCCACCTTGATATACCACTCTATGAATTTTGCAAATCTGTCAAATTTTTTTTTTTTTATTTTTTTTTTTTTTAAGCAACACAGCACGGGAAACAGGCCCTTCGGCCCAACGAGCCCGCGCCACCGTAATACCAAATCATTATCCTATTTTAATAGTCCTATATAATAGTATATATATTAATCCTAATTTGGAAAATTTTCACCATAGGGACAATTTGTTACCCAATCAGCCTAAGAGCGAATTTTTGGGTTGTGGGAGGAAACCGGAGTGCCCGGAGAAAACCCACGCAACCACGGGGAGAACGCGCAAACTCCCGCAGACACCGGCCCAATTCCAAGTGTCTGCACAGCCACATCGATAGTCTCTGAGCTGTCATGGTGCCCTTCAGGTGGTCCACATAAAGCACTCATATACGACATGAGGTACCAGGCAACCCATGAATCAACATCCAAGAGCTGTACCCGCACCACCTGCCGAATGCGTGCTCAAATTATGGACCGAATTACCTGTGGAAAAAAGCCGTAGTTAAACAGTCCTAATATATCCCTCTATCTGCATACCGCTCATGTGGCTGTCCAAGAGACCCTTAAACAGCCCCAGCGTGCCTGCTCCCACCACCTTACTCGGCAGTGCATTCCACACCCCCACTACCCTTTGTGTGAAAAACTGCCCTCTAATATTCGTCCTATACATAGCCCCCCTCACCCTATGGCCATGACCCCTCGTCCTATCCATTTCTAAAGGTGGAAAAAGTTTACCTCCATTTACTCTATCTATACCCCTTATAATCTTATACACCTCTATGAGATCCCCTCTAAGCCGACGTCTTTCAAGGGAAAACAACCCCAGTCTATCTAATCGTTCCTCATAGGACAGTCCTTCCATACCAGGCAGCATCCTGGTAAACCTCCTCTGCACTCTCTCCAAGGACTCCACATCCTTCCGATAGTACGGAGACCAGAACTGGGCGCAGTATTCCAAGTGAGGCCTAACCAAAGTTGTATACAACTGCAACATCAAACTCCTACTCTTATATTCTATACCCTTTTCTATGAAAGCTAACATACTATACGCCTTCTTTGTCACCTTCTCCACCTGTGAGGACACCTTCAGAGACTTGTGAACCTGCACCCCCAAGTCTCTCTGCGTCTCTATGCTCCTTATAGTTTTACCTTTTATCCTATAATTCTCTTCTACATTTTTCCGGCCAAAATGCATCACCTCGCATTTTTCCGGATTAAATTCCATTTGCCATCTATCTGCCCAATCTACCAACCTGTCTATGTCCTGTTGTATTGCCTGACACTGCTCTTCTGTACCCGCCAATCCAAGCATCTTGGTGTCATCAGCAAATTTGCTGATCTCACCACCTACCCCTACTTCCAAGTCGTTTATGTAGACCACAAATAGAAGAGGACCTAGTACTGAGCCTTGTGGCACTCCACTAGTGACAGGCTTCCAGCCGGAAAAAGAGCCTTCCACTACTACCCTCTGTCTCCTCCTCCCGAGCCAGTTCTCGACCCATCTACATACCCGACCCTGTATCCCATGCGCCTTCACCTTCTCTAT